>CANSZD010003232.1:0-600000 GCA_947648045.1 Beta corolliflora
AAAATGCAAAGGTGAAAGAGAGGATGGATAAGAAGAGGCGTGAAGTGCATTTCCCACCAGGTGACATGGTTTGGATTCATCTTAGGAAGGAACGTTTCCCTTCCAAGAGAAAGTCCAAATTGAGTCCAAGATCCGATGGTCCATTTCAAGTGTTAGAAAAGGTGAATGGCAATGCTTATAAGGTGGAACTTTCGAGTGATTATGGAGTTTCAGCCACCTTTAATGTTGTTGATTTGAGTTCTTTCTATGATGATGAAGAGGTGTTGCCAAGCTTGAGAGCAAGCTCTTCCAAAGAAGGGGAGGATGATGGAGCACCATCTACACCATCACCAACTGATCCGAAACTAATTCACATGGTGGCTTCAACTTTACGTGAGGTCTTAAATTCTTTAAGTCCTTCAATGTCCATTGTTGAGTCCTTGATTAGCTATGTTTATTAGTTTCCTTCCTTAGTTTTATTTCTTTAGTTTTCTTTCATTAAAAAGTCGAGTTGTAAGAGTCCTAGTATGTTTGGAGTCTTTCTTTCCTTTGTTGATTTCGGTTAATATTTTTAGGACAAGTTGTTGTTAGTTGAGTCATGTAAGAAAGCATTTGAAATGATGTAGTTTGAAGGTTGTTATGAATGCTCAACCACGTCCACATGATCAGCAACAAGCAAGGAAGACAAGCCTTGAAAATAGGAACCACTTCCTATCTCTAAGGCGCCACATTCAAAGCTGAAGAATATCCAAGCACTTGTGACTCTTTGTTCCTATTTTTGTGGCATTGATTCCCCTTGATGTGCCGTGCAAGTTGAAGCATGGAAGAGCATATTCCCTCACTCAAGACATGCCTATACTCAAGGGAAAATGCAGCAAGGAGTGGAGTTAGTTGAAGCATCCACAAACGGCTAGTTTAGGCCTTATTCCCCGCGTTCTTCTTACATGGATTAGTGGAGATAATGGCTGTAGTATTTTAGTTTTAATTATGCATTTTTAATTATGTCAAAAAATCAGAAAATGGCTTGTAAGACTTGTATAAATACCAATGAATGCAATGAGAAAGACATCAAGTTTTATGACCAAAAATACATGTGTGTATTATCCTTTGTTTTTCTTTGGCGTTTCTTGGATTGAAAACTTATAAGAAATTCATCCTTTGCTTAATTAACCTTGGCAAGTTAATTTGTGATCTTAGGAAGTTCTAAGTTCATTGAGTGGTGTTTCTGTATCTCATTGAAGTTAGGATAAACGCCCAAGTTAGGGGAAGCTTCGGTTCTTCCTTAGCTTTTTTTTATCTCATCATTCTGTATCTCTTGGTTATGGTTGGAGTCACACTCGAACTATACAAGGATAGAAAGATAGAAAATAACCAAGAGAGATTGAATCCACAAAAACTCTCGGTTATGGTAGCCTTAAATTTAACAAGGATACAGATACACCACCTTGAAAACTCTAAGGATCCTAAGATCACCAACTAGCTTGCCAAAGCTAATATAGCATAGGAACGAATTCACTTAACTTTCCAATCCAAGAAAGAAAACTGAAAACAACACAAACAAACACATTGCTTCAATCATAAAAGTCCATCCTTTCTCTTTCATTGGTTCTGATATTTATAGGACAATTACAACCTAATTTCTGATTTTCTAATTAATTAAAATAAACTAACTAATTAAAATAACTAATAAAAGAAATTAAATAAGTAAACTAACTAAGACACACTAACACACTAACACACGATTACTAAGATAATACACGCCAAAAAAAAACCAATTAAGTCCTAGAATGTAGTTGTGTGGCCACTAATTCAGCACACCCTACTGCCTTGTTCTCCATGTTGCTGTAACTAAATTTATCTTCCTAGAATTTGGGCACCACTTCTTCACTTGCTGCAGCTATATGGTTTCCTCCTAAATAATCAGCACACGTACATACAAGTAGGAGTGATGGAATGAGGGAGTTTGTTTGTAACAACCTCCTAAAATCAAGCTAACTTCAAGCCACTCCTCTTGCATCTTTTTTCACGCCATTACTTGCTGATTTCTTTTCACTTTGCACAGCACACACACACATACTATTCTAATATTATTACAACTTAGGCTAATTAATATGATCCAAACCAATTACATTACATGAGTCTTAAATAAAGAATACATAGTAAATAAATTACAGACCATAATTAAATTAACTCAAAACAACAATACTAACTTATTAGACTCTTAATTGAACTCCTAAATTAACAACCATATTGAATTAGCTCATAGAATATATAACACTTAGCTAAGTGTGTACCTCGTTGCATTTGTAAAACATGAGCACATCTCTCTTTATTGTTGCTCGCGGACTCCAGCACTTCATGTTGGCACGATCTCAAGCAAATGTGCGAAGAAGCCTCGGCCTTGTTGTGTGTGGGCCGTGCCTTAGGTGCTTGTGTGGCCGTAGGTAGGTGGGAGATGACCTGACGAGGAGGTAAGGGTTGCAGCAACATATGTTGTCTCCTACCAGCACCGAATATGCATTGGTCTTACCATTATGAAGCACTTGACGATCACTTTGCCATGGCCTACCTAGCAGCAACGAGCATGCATTTATAGGAATTACGTCGCATCATAACGGATCCATATAGTCACCCACATGAAAACCAACTAAAGCTTGTTTCTTTACCCATATTCCATCATCATTAAACCAGCTTAGCTTATAGGGTTAAGGATGTGCACGCGTAGGAAGTTTCAAACGATCAATGATAGATAATGCACACGCATTGGTACACAAACCACTATTAATAATAAAAGAACAAACATTACCATTAATTAAGCAATTTGAATGGAAAAGATTGGACCTTTGTTCGTCGTTATGATCAACATTTATGGTAGACCGCAAGCTACGCCTCAAAATCAATGTGCGTTCATTCTCCGGCTTACAAACTGGTTGTTGGTCCCAAAAAGAAGGATTTTCAACATCATCATCACAACCATGAGAGGACTCTTGGTTGGTGTGAGTTTTTTCAGCAAAGTAAGCATCCTTTTGATCTCCGAAATTATGATCTTATTAGGACAACTTCGAGCCACATGACCAATACCTTGACACCGAAAACAAACTGTTTTTCGTGCCTTATGAGTAGCATCTAGAGCAGTAGGTTGAGAAGTTTCACCACTTTCCTTCTCCTTGACTAAAGTTTCGGTCTTCATAAAAGAAACAGAAGTTTCGGTTTTTGGAGTGAAAGACACACGATTACTCTTACTCTTAGCCTCCTTTTGATGCCTTTCCACCTTACTTGCTAATTGACACAACTCATCAAACGTTTTATAAGTTTGCAATTCAACAAGATTAGCAATAGGTGTATTCATACCAAATAGAAATTTTGCCATCTTTTGTTCCTCCTCTTCCTTGCATCCACACGCCAAATATAACTTCTCAAATTCAATCACATATTCAGCCATGGACAGATGATTTTGTTGAAAAGAATTTAGCTTAAGGCACAATTCATTCTTATAGGACTTGGGAATAAACCATTTTCTCAATTTCAGTTTTAATGAAGTCCAAGTTTTAATCTTTTCCTTCCCATCTCTCACTCTTTGGACTTGAAAAGATACATACCAATCAGATGCATAATCATTAAGTTTAAGTATAGCGTGATTAAAACTTTGAGTCTCATCCATACTTTGTGATCAAACATACGTTCAACCCTCCTCTTCCAATTCAAATAAGCCTGAGGGTCCTTCAATTCATTGAATTTCGGAAGATCCCCAAGTTTCAATTCGGATTCTTTATGGTTCTTTGCTCCTATCCTTTCGGCTGTGAGTTTAGCTAGGAGTGCGGAATTGTCATTAGTCTGCTTCTCATAGTCCTCCAGTCGAGCATCAAGAAGCTCAGCCACTTGTGTAGTCATCTTATCCATCATAGTTGTCATCCAAGCCTTAAGTGCCTCGGATTCTCCCATGTTGATTGAAACTGGCAGGAATTTTTCGTCAAACGTTTCTGCTTGCTGTGACTTCGTTACTGATCAGATCAAGCTGACACGAAGTAGGCCTGTATGTTAGCTTTCCAACAAGCCCTGAAAATCACTATTTGGAGCTCACACGCGCCCTCACGCTCTGTTCTCGTAACACTGCTCTGATACCACTTGATATGATTTTCGAGCCTGTTTCGGACTCTTTTTGTGTTTCGTGCTTTTTATGGACGAAAGTCAGAAACAAGGGTATGAATAATTCAACTATCAATTCACAAGGAATCACAATTCTCAAATCAATTCTCTCAAAACTTTTATTATGGACTAGACGCCTATTTATAATAAGGGCAGCAAGAAATCCTTGCCCTCCAAGGCATTACACCACACGCCAACTAGCAAATATTTTAAGGAAAGTCTCCCCTAAATCTAAGCCTAGAATCTAGCGTGAATTTAAGGAAACAATAGCTTTAAGGAAAGAGATGCAACACTTTCCTTAAATACCAAAAACCACACGCCTAAAGCCTAACCTATTACAACTCAGATTTTCGACTCTTATTACAACCAACCAAAATAAAAATGACTCAACGACATTAACTAATTTAACTAACAAACATAATAAAAGACATTTTTTTTGTTACATGTAAAACCTCTACTTTAAGAGTAAAGTAAAACCATGCAACCATCCTAATAAAAACAAATAAAGATAGTTGACAAACAAATCCTAACAGAACTAGAATTTGTCCATCCATGACCACATCAGGACCTTGACTTGTATCATTCTCCCCCTCTTCAAAAGAATTTGTCCTCAAATTTTCATCATCATAGTAAGGACTAAGATCACCAACATTGAATGTAGCACTCACACCTTCATAATCACTTGGAAGCTCGATCTTGTAAGCACCTTCATTAATAACATTCATTAATAACATCAATGATGCAAGTCCAACTATCTTTATTTGCTTTCGTAGAATTGTTGCATGGTTTTACTTTGCTCTTAAAGTGAAGGTTCTACATGTAACGAAAAATATGTCATTTATTATGTTTGTTAGTTAAATTAGTTAATGTTATTAAGTTGTTTTTTTTCAGTTGGTTGTAATAAGTTGGCCGAAAATTGAGTTGTAATAAGGACTAGACTTAGGCGTGTGGTTTTGTAAGTTTTATGGAAAGTTTTTGCAAAGCTTTCCTAAAACAAGAGTTTCCTCAACTTATTACAACTTCTTCTTCTACATCTGATTTTGTGAAAAAACATACACTTTTTTCCAATGGGCAGCTTGCTATGAAAGAAAAGATATGTTTTAATTGCAAAGGAAGTGGTCATATTCAATCACAATGTCCTAGCAAGATGTTGGTTTCCTTAGCCGAACAACATGCACTTTTGACGTCACTTCCAGTTGAGGAAGAGGCAACTAATGGTGATGATCTTGACAAAGAAGTTACGGATTTTAGTGGTCCTTGGTGCAACCAGTCCCTGACCACAACACCTTGGTACTTAGGCGCATGCTACATGTGGCGCCAACTATGGAAGTGAAACATATAGAACAAAGAGAGAACCGTTTTCACTCTTGATGTTTAGTGAAGGGACGACCTTGTTCCTTGATCATAGATGGTGGTTCTTGTACGAGTGTGGCTTCAAAGAAGATGGTGGAAACCTTGGAGTTGGAACAACGAAAACATCCAAGACCATATAAGCTAAGTTGGGTGAATAGTGATGGAGGACATACTGATAAGAAGCAAGCCTTGGTTCCTTTTGAGATTGGCGAATTCAAGGATGAACTATGGTGTGACGTACTCCCTATGGATGCTTGTTCCTTGCTGTTAGGACGTTCATGGCAATGGGATAGAGATGCTGGTCATCATTGCAAATAAAACGTCTATACCGTGGCTTTTGGAGAAAAAAACGAATTGGTTTGCAGCCCCTACCTCCAAAGTACTCGAATGTAAGTGAAACCAAGAGTAAAGAGGTAGATTCTTCACAAAATGCATGCTATGTTTCATCTTTTGATTCTAGGGAGATGACTAAGAAGGGGATGGAAGGCTTAGAAACAAGATCAACTACTTCAAATTCGGCAAACTTCTCCTATTAATGTTGGTGATTATGTATGGCTTTCACTTGCTACTTAAAAGCTTTACCATAATTCCAAGAGTGACCAAGCATCGGTGGAGGAAGGTCCATTCAAAGTAGTTCATCATGACAATTGGGATACTTACCAAGTGCTTCTTGGCAAGGGATTGTGCGTGTCTTTCAATGCTTGTGATCTAGTTCCATGTTTTGAAGAAACTTGAGGTCAAGTTTTTTTTCAAGAGGGGGAGATTGATGCAAGTCCAACTATCTTTATTTGCTTTCGTAGACTTGTTGCATGGTTTTACTTTGCTCTTAAAGTGAAGGTTTTACAAGTAACGAAAAATATGTCTTTTATTATGTTTGTTAGTTAAATGAGTTAATGTCATTAAGTTGTTTTTATTTTCAGTTGGTTGTAATAAGTTGGCCGAAAATTGAGTTGTAATAAGGACTAGACTTAGGCGTGTGGTTTTGTATGTTTTATGGAAAGTTTTTCCAAAGCTTTCCTAAAACAAGAGTTTCCTTAAGTTCTAGCTAGATTCTAGGCTTTAATTTAGGGGAAACTTTCCTTATTTCTTGCTTAGGAGATCCAGTCATGTGATGTACTTGGGGAGCAAGGTTTTCTTGCTGCTCCTATTATAAATAAAGGCGCATAGCCTCCTAAAGAGGTAGAGAGTTGATTTGAGAATTTGTGAGCGTTGCTTATTTCGGTTATTAACCAAAATAATATTTGTTGCGAGTTGTATTCATCTTCTAATTGCGATTAGGAAGAGACCCTCTAATTCTTGCGAGAATCAAGAGTACTATCTTTGTTTTTACTTCTTATTTTCAGTATTCGTTAATAGAAACAACATAAAAACGTCACTTTGAATTTAGGGCAAACATTGTGAATTTTCGGACTGAAAATTCATATCAATCAAGAACCTTGAATGGACAATCGGCTCTTGGCATAAACTTGTTCTTTCTCTTGCTTGGGAATCTTTCTTTCCTCAAATGAATCCAAACCAGATCGCCAATTTGGAACTTAGTTTGCCTTCGATGCTTGTTTGCATTGCCCTTTCTTTGTATTAAGCATTCATCTTCTCGATTCTAGCTTTCACTTGCTCACATGTCTTCTTGAATGCTTCCAACCTTTTCTTTGAGTCCACATGAATTTCATATTTGGTTAGGGAGACAAAATCAATAGGAAGAAAAGGATTGATACCATAAACCACCTCAAATGGAGACTGAGATGTAGTAGATGAATGAGACCGATTGTATGCAAACTCGGCATGTGCTAGGTTCAAGTCCCAATCCTTTTGTGTCTTGCTCACCAAGCCATGCAATAAAGCTCCAAGGGTCCTATTAGTTACTTCAGTTTGGCCTTCAGTTTGAGGATGATGACTAGTGCTAAAGAGTAACTTAGTTCCCACCATCTTCCACAAGCTCCTCCAAAAATGACTTAGGAACTTGGAATCACGATCACAAACAATCACTAAAAATGACTCGTGCAAACGAATGATTTCCTTAAAAGTATAAATCCGCAACATGTAATGCATCATCAGTTTTATGCATAGGAACAAAGTGTGCCATTTTAGAGAAACGATCTACCACCACCATGTGATAGCATCCTCCTCCCTTTGAGTTCGAGGCAACCCCACAATAAAATCCATACTCACACTATCCCATGGAGAATTAGGTACGGGCAATGGAGTATAAAGGCCTTTATGAAAAGTACTTTTAGACCTTTGACAAGTAGCACACTTACTAACCATCATATGAACATCTTTCATCATGTTAGGCCAATAAAAACTTTCATTCAAAGTATCTAAAGTCTTTTGAACACCAAAATGTCCAGCCACCCCTCCACTATGGACTTCTCTCACAAGTAACTCTCTCACGCCACTTTTAGGAATGCACAACTTGTTCCCCTTAAATAAAAATCCCTCCTGGACCACAAACATGCCACTAGGGTTTTTAAAGAAATCACCAAAATCATCATCATCAACATATAACTCCTTTAAGTGCTCAAACCCAAAAACCCTTGCATCAACCATGGCTAAAAGATAAGAATGCCTAGAAAGAGCATCAGCAACAACATTACTCTTACCTTCCTTGTACTTAGAAGAAAAAGTAAAGGCTTGTAGGAATTCAACCCACTTGGCGTGTCTATGGTTGAGCTTTTGCTGCCCATGGATATGTTTGAGTACTTCATGGTCCGAATGAAGAATGAATGGCTTAGGCCTCAAGTAATGTGACTAATGATCCAAAGCCACTCAACTTTGATATTGCATTGAATTCTCGATCATAGTTTGAGTAATTGAGTTTGGCGCCACTCAACTTCTCACTAAAGTAAGCAATGGGCCTCCTTTCTTGATGTAAAACCGCTCCAACACCAAGACCACTAGCATCACACTCAACTTCGAACAATTTGTTGAAATCTGGCAAAGCAAGAAAAGGTGCGTTGCGAAGCATCTCTTTCACCTCGTCAAAAGCCTTTTGAGCATGAGAGTTCCATGAAAACTCTCCTTTCCTTATTAGTTCCGTGATTGGTGCCATAATTGTTGAGAAATTCCGAATGAACCTCCTATAAAAGGAAGCTAGGCCATGGACGCTTCGACATTCATGAGCATTTGTAGGCGTCAACCATGAAGAAATAGCCTTGACTTTCTCCGGATCTACATGAACTCCATCCCTAGACACAATATAGCCAAGAAAAGCAATACTAGGAACAAGAAAATCACATATTTCCATTTTTCCATACAACTTTTGTTCTCTCAATTTTTCAAACAAAGATCTTAAATGAGTTAAATGAGATCCAACACTAGTACTATAAACAAGAATATCATCTAAGTAGACAACAATAAACTTGTTAAGAAAGGGACGTAGTACCTCAATCATAAGCCTCATAAAAGAACTAGGAGCATTGCAAAGACCAAAGGACATTACCATCCACTCATATAGACCTTGTTTGGTCTTGAAAGCAGTTTTCCATTCATCTCCTTCACGAATTCTCATTTGATGATAACCACTCCTCAAGTTTATTTTCGAAAATATGGAAGCTCCATGTAACTCATCAAGCATGTCTTCCAATCTAGGCATAGGAAAACGGTACTTGGTTGTGATGTTGTTGATGGTTCTACTATCAATACACATCCTCCAAGTGCCATCTTTCTTTGGAACAAGCAAAGCAGGAACGACGCATGGACTCATGCTTTCTCTCACATAGCCTCGATCAATCAACTCCTCAATTTGCCTTTGTAGCTCCTTAGAAGCCACATGATCACATCTATAAGCTGGTTTGTTTGGTAATGGTGCGCCCGACACTAGATCAATGGCATGTTCAGTTCCTCTCAAAGGTGGCAATCCTTGAGATAATTCTTCGGGAAAAACATCATCAAACTCTTCCAACAAAGCTGCAAGTTTCGGATCTCTAGAGGAAACATCATTAGTTAAAGCACATTTAGCAAATAAAACATAACTTTGACCTTGCAATTCTACCTTCTTTTCGAACTCTTTGGCCGAAAGAAACAAGTTTTGTTTTCTTTCAACCTTCTTCGACGCAATAGAACTAGGAGATAAAGGTACAAGTCGAATCCTCTTTGTCCCCATCAACACAAAATACACATTAGTTTCCCCCTCATGGATAACCTTTCAATCAAATTGCCAAGGTCGACCAAGAAGAAGATGACAAGCACTCATAGGAAGTATATCACCCCACAATTCATCTTTGTAACTCCCAATAGAAAAAGATACAAGCGCTTGTTTCTTCACAAACAAACCAGGTTTATCATCTAACCAACTCAAATTATATGGATGAGGATGATCTCTAACAACCAAATTCAACTTAGAGACCACATTAGACGCCACCACATTAGTGCATGAACCACTATCAATAATAACATTGCAAGTATATTCACCAATTCGACACCTAGTATGAAACAGATTTTCTCTTTGATCATGATTAGGAGAGTGATCAAAATGCAAAGTTCTCCTATTAACACCAATCATTCTAGATTCATCTTCAGCATATGCAATGTCATTCTCAATTTCGTCCTCTTCTCCATCACTTTCCAAAATAAAGTCATACGTTCTCTCTTCCTCTTCTATGGCCATGTATTGTTTCAAAGTTAGGGCTTTCCTACTAGGGCAGTTACTAGCAATGTGACCCCTCCCTTGACACTTGAAACATTTTCGGTTTTCCTCCCATTTATCCTTGGAAATTACCATCTTAGGTCGTTCCCCTTTTTGTTCCCCCTTTGAAGGAAATTCTTTCTTTTTGATGTTGATTCAAAGTGCTTAGTCTCTCTTAGAAATGAAGGTTGCCAAGTAGTCCAAGTTCTGTTAGGACTCTCTATATAGTTCCCTAGTTCTGTCAGGAAACTATGCGTTTAATTACTTTATAACTCTAGTCGGCGTGTGATATACATGCTTAGTTGAGTTCCATTTGGACTCTTCATATCTTTTTGCTTTATGTTTTATATTTCGAGTTGTATTAGGAGTCATGGTTTTGCCTACGTTCTTAAAACGATGGATTTTACATGATTCAATCTTATTTACAGTTTGAGTAGGAGTATGACTTAGGGACGTGTCCTAAGCATTGATACGAAATCAGTTGCAAATCAAGAGGTATTACTAAGTACTAATCTTAATCACAACAAAGGAGAGATTCATGGCCTAAAGATTAGTACTAACGTAATTATGCTAAGCAACAACGGAAGAGAAGCTTAGTAAGCTAGCAGCTGCCCATGGGTGTTGGGGAGATGTGTGCTTAAGGTGCTTGTTGTCAATTAGTGTTAATTAAGTATTAAACATGCTTTACGTTCACTAATTGTATTAATTAGCTACTTAGCTCTTTTTATCAGTTTTTGTAAACTTTCGGTTTTGTAAAACTGATTTTATTTTGTTTAGCTAAGTTGTAATGGGGCGTGTAACTTATGATGGTGCTTAGCCATGGAGGTGCTTGGCCTACTTGCAGCAAGGGAGCCAATGACAAGCTTGTGTTTAGGCGTGCCATAGCAGCCCTTGTGTTCTGATTTGCAGCAAGGCAATGATGAAAGGAGATGGCTCCATGTGAAGGAAGAGTCCTTAGTGGTTCCCCTCCCTTAAACCACGTTCCACTTGGTGATGCAGCAAGGCTAGTGCAAGTGTGTTGTTCTAGCTAGTTTAGGAGATATTTTGTAGTGAAATGCTTTGTTTAATCTCCTTAGTGTATTAGATTTAATAGCTGGTGTTTTAAGCTTTTTAGCTCTTATATTATATATGTAATGCTGATTATAAATGAAAATCAGATTTGGTTGTTAAAAACTTGAGCTTTGTGCTTATTCAAAAATACGTTGTGTTTAGAGTCAAAAAATTGAGGTTTTTATTCTATCTTTGAACCGAGTTTCTTGGGAGGTAATACTATAAGAAATTTAATCCAATTAGCAGATTTGAGAGTGGAGGTTCTCATAATTTATTGATTAAAACCCTTAATTAAGGTTGAGAGTGGAGATTCACTTCCTTAATTAAAACCGAATTATTAACTTTGAGTGGAGTCTTTTAGTTTGTAATTCAATCTATCCTAAACACAAATCTTCATAGAAGTGTGTTTGTTTCAAGTGGTATCAAGAGCTAAGTTCTGAAATGGACGATGAGATGGAAGATAATGCTAGGAGAGATGCGATGCTTGAAGCACTAGCTAAGCAAAACGAAGCATTACACGACATGATTGCTAAGATAACCTTAGAATTGTTTAAGAAGAAACCCAATGAGGAAGAAAGAGTTCTAGGGCTGATGATAGGGGTTTGAAAATTAAAGTTCCGAAATTTAAAGGAACTAGTGATCCAGAAGTATACCTTGAATGGGAACGTTCTTTAGAGCGTTTCTTTGATTACAAAGATACTCCAAGATGAGAAGTACAAAGATATAAGGTTGCTGTTTTGAAGTTAACCAAATATGCTTCCAATTGGTTAGAAGGCGTGAAGAGGCAAAGGGCGAAGGAGAACAAATCGAAGATTGCTACATGGGAGAAATTGAAGAAGCAATTGAGGAAGCGTATTGTTCCAACTAACTACAAAAGAAATCAGTATGTTAGATGGTCCACACTCAAGCAAGGCGCCATGTCCATGGAGGAGTACATCAAGGAGTTTGAGAAGCTTTCCATTGTTTGTGAAATAGAAGAAATGGAGGAGCAAAAGTTAGGCCGGTTCTTAGGAGGCCTAAATGAAGATGTACGTGAGAAAAGGAGGTATTTCCATACCTTACTTTCGATGAAGCTTGCAAAATGGCTCTCAAAATGGATATCCAAAAGAAGAAATCAGTTGCAAGTAAGTCTTATTCAAAGCCATTTAGTACTTTTAAAGCTAATCCTAGTACTACTAACTTTGATAAAAATAAAAAACCAGATTTCACTAAGAAAGATAAGGGGAAAGTTGGAGATGATAAAACTTTAAAAGCGAAATGTTCTAAGTGTCAAGGCTATGGCCATTACCAAGTTAATTGTCCTACTAAAAGAATCATGACCATAAGAGATATAGTGGAGATAGACGAGTTGGAAAGACAATCACTTTTAGAGATAGAACATGATAAAAATAAAAGTCAGGATGAGGACGTGTGCAATCTAGAAATGGAGGGTGAAACCTTGGTTATTAGGAGGTCCCTGTATTCCAATCTGGTGGCCGAAAATGAGGAACAAAGAGAAATCATTTTTCATTCGATCGAAATGCTTAGTGAATAAAAAGCTATGTGATGTGATCCCTATGACTGCGTGCCACTGCCATATTCTACTTGGTAGACCTTGGCAATTTGATCGAAAAGTTATTCATGATGGTTCTACTAATGTGTATAAGGTGAATAAGGATGGCAAAATCAAAACCTTACTACCATTACTCCCTTCAAAAATCCGAAACACAAAGCCTAAACCAAAAGACAACCTCGTGTGTGGTAGTGTGTTTTTGGGGAGAAAAATATTCGAGAGGGAGTTGGAAGCTAATCAGGTTGTATACATTCTGGTTGCTAAGGAGGTGAACGAGGGAGTGGAGGTTGAAGATTCGAACTTGAGGGGGTTGTTAGAGGAGTTTGGAGATGTATTTCCTAGCGACCTACCACCTGGCCTAGCTACCCCCTAAACGTGGAATTGAGCATCAAATCGATCTCATTCCCGGAGCACCAATTCCAAATAAGCCTTCCTATAGATGTAATCCTAAAGAAAGTGAGGAATTACAAAGCCAAATCAGTGAGTTAATGAAGAAAGGCTACGTAAGAGAGAGTAAAAGTCCATGTGCGGTTCCGACTTTACTTGTGCCAAAAAAAGACGGAACTTGGAGGATGTGTATTGATAGCCGTACTGTGAATAACATAATCATAAAATACATATTTCCTACCCCTAGATTAGATGAAATGCTAGATGAGTTGAGTGGATCCAAAGTGTTTTCGAAAGTTGATTTGAGGAGTAGATATCACCAAATATGCATGAGAGAGGGAGATGAGTGGAAGACGACTTTCAAAACGAAGTATGGGTTATATGAATGGCTGGTTATGCCATTTGGTCTCACAAATGCCTCTAGTACGTTCATGAGATTGATGAATGAAGTACTTAGGCCATTTTTGGGAAAGTTCGTGGTTATGAAATTCATGTTTACAGCTCTAACAAAGAGGATCATTTAAATCATTTGCAACAATTGTTCGAAGTTCAAAAGGAGACAAAATTGTACGGCAAGCTTGAAAAGTGCACGTTTATGCAAAGAGAGATTGGCTTTCTTGGCTTCATCATTTCTAATGAAGGTGTGAAGGTGGATCCATCCAAAGTTGAGGCAATTTCTTCTTGGCCGATTCCCACAACTATCACTGAGGTGAGATCTTTTCATGGTTTAGCTTCATTTTATAGGAGGTTTATAAATAATTTCAGCACTTTATTAGCTCCTATAACTGAATTCACTAAACATGGAAAATTTGTATGGAGTGACGCAGCTCAAAAGGCGTTTGAATTTGTAAAGGAGAAAATGTGTAACACGCCTATTCAAGCTTTACCAGGTTTCACTAAAGCATTTGAAGTTGAGTGTGACGCAAGTAGAACGGGTATTGGGGTTATTTTAATTCAATGTGGCAAGCCTATTGCTTATTTTAGTGAGAAGCTTAATCATGCTAAATTGAATTATTCCACCTATGATAAAGAGTTTTATGCTATGGTTAGAGCTCTTAATCATTGGAGTCACTATTTGCGACCACAAGCTTTTGTTCTTCATTCTGATCATGAATCATTAAAATACATTCATGGATAAAATAAGTGATGTGAAATAACTTAAATCTTTAATCTACAAAAGCCACTAAACTACATAAAGAGCTTAAATTTCGTGTTTCTTGTTTAAATATCCACATCAAGTGGTGTAGCTGCTGATTCAAATCTGCTGATTTGCGTCAAATTCCGCAGTCAGTTCGGTAAATATGTTCGTGTGGATACGTTACAAGTCGGAATTCATATTTTCTTGGTTCGTTGGAAAGCTAACAAGGACATCTATATTGTGTTAAAATTTACGCACATTTGAACCAGTAACGAAGTCGCAGCACTCATATACATCTGCGTTAAATTTCTGTCGCCAGTTTGACACCATTAGATTGCGACGGCAAGTGACAAAGCGTCCCATATCGGAATTCAATGCTTTTTGGCTCGTTGGACTTCAAACGTCTTGAGGCTTGTTGTGTCAAAGATTCATAATGTTCTAATAAGTATCGAGTTCTGTGCAGCGTTAAACTTCCATGCCATCGTATCTGCTTGCTGTTTCCTAAACACGACGGTTTCATGGATGAAATCAATGCTCAGTTCCAAGACATACTTGTTGGGCTATGCAAAGTGCATCAATCTAACCTAGAAATATTGCGTCTCGCACCTAAGAAGACATCTATTACAATCGTGCGCCCAAAGACATGGATTCAATGTTTGAAGTGTCAAGGTCTTTAACATGAAGAACATCAATGCCCCAATGAAGAGTACGTTTCCAAGGACGAACTTGTCTTGTTCTTAAAACAAGACGTGGCAGAACCGCAGACAACAATTCCCTCGTTGGCTCAAACAACTGAACTGAATGCCTCTTTGAATTGTACAACTTCCCAAGATCCATCATATAACATTCAAATGACCATAAAGATTGAATCTTTGGTTTGTACCCCAACCAAAGTTCCGAAATTTGCTGTCACATGTGCGACTAAAGATTCAAAGAAGCGTTGGGTATCACCATGTGCCGCATCTACTACTGTGTTTTGTTATCATACTATCATTCTTGGTAACACACGTCCAAAAGAATCATGGCCTCCATTGCTGTTTCTCATCCGTGACCTAATGCTAATGGATCATGGATTTCGCGAATGGCTGATCGCTTGGTTACATCAAAACTCGAGGACAAGTTTTTTTCAAGAAGGGGAGTGTGATGTGAAATAGAAGTGTTATTTATGTAGAGTTCTACATCTGTTAAAATTTTATGTAATTTAGGATTTTAATTTCTGATTTGTAAAGTATTTCGTTTTCATTAGGACTTTATTTTAATTAGAGTTTGCTTTGCATTAGGATTCCTAATTCACATAGGCGTGTGGTATTCCTTAGCCTTGTGGAATTAGTTGATAGATTTGTTTTGTTTTAGTTATCCTTTAGGATTTATGTGTTCTAGTTGATGTAGGTTTCTTCTAAACCTATATATATTTCCATTCAGCATTAATAAAAATCATTTTGAGTTGTGTGTTTAATTCGTGTGAATTAAAAAGTTTCAGGAGTGAATCCAAACCCAGTTGAGTTTTGATTTGGATTAATCAGAATTCTTCATATCCCATTGTTACTATTCGAATTTCTTGTTGAAATACATCTAGATTTCGATTCTTGCTACTAATTTTCAGTAAAGTTTCAATCTTTAATCTACAAAAGCCACTAAACTACATAAAGAGCCTAAATTTCGTGTTTCTTGTTTCAAGATCCACATCAAGTGGTGTAGCTGCTGATTCAAATCTGCTGATTTGAGTCAAATTCCGCAGTCAGTTCGGTAAATCTGTTCGTGTGGATACGTTACATGTCGGAATTCATATTTTCTTGGTTCGTTGGAAAGCTAACAAGGACATCTATATTGTGTTAAAATTTTCGCACATTTGAACCAGTAACGAAGTCGCAGTACTCATATACATCTGCGTTAAATTTCTGTCGCTAGTTTGACACCATTAGATTGCGACGGCGAGTGACAGAGCGTTCCATATCGGAATTCAATGCTTTTTGGCTCGTTGGACTTCTAATTTCTTGAGGTTTGTTGTGTCAATCATTCATAATGTTCGAATAAGTATCGAGTTCTGTGCAGCGTTAAACTTCCATGCCATCGTATCTGCTTGCTGTTTCCTTAACACGACGGTTTCATGGATGAAATCAATGCTCAGTTCCAAGACATACTTGTTGGGCTATGCAAAGTGCATCAATCTAACCTAGACATATTGTGTCTCGCACCTAAGAAGACATCTATTACAATCGTGCGCCCAAAGACATGGATTCAATGTTAGAAGTGTCAAGGTCTTTGACACGAAGAACATCAATGCCCCAATGAAGAGTACCTTTCCAAGGAAGAACTTGTCTTGTTCTTAAAACAAGACGTGACAGAACCGCAGGCAACAATTCCCTCGTTGGCTCAAACAACTGAACCAAATGCCTCTTTGAATTGTACAACTTCCCAAGATCCATCATATGACATTCAAGGGACCATAAAGATTGAATCTTTGGTTTGTACCCCTACCAAAGTTCCGAAATTTGCTGTCACATGTGCGACAAAAGATTCAAAGAAGCGTTGGGTATCACCATGTGCCGCATCTACTACTGTGTTTTGTTATCATACTATCATTCTTAGTAACACACGTCCAAGAGAATCATGGCCTCCATTGCTGTTTCTCATCCGTGACCTAATGCTAATGGATCATGGATTTCGCGCATGGCTGATCGCTTGGTTACATCAAAACTTGAGGACAAGTTTTTTTCATGAAAGGGAGTGTGATGTGAAATAGAAGTGTTAGTTATGTAGAGTTCTAGTTCTGTTAGAATTTTATGTAATTTAGGATTTTAATTTCTGATTTGTAAAGTATTTCGTTTGCATTAGGACTTTATTTTAATTAGAGTTTGCTTTGCATTAGGATTCCTAATTCACATAGGCGTGTGGTATTCCTTAGCCGTGTGGAATTAGTTGATAGATTTTTTTGTTTTAGTTATCCTTTAGGATTTATGTTTTCTAGTTGATGTAGGTTTCTTCTAAAACTATATATATTTCCATTCAGCATTAATAAAAATCAGTTTGAGTTTTGAGTTTAAATCGTGTGAATTAAAAATTTTCAGGAGTGAATCCAAAGTTTCAGGAGTGAATCCAAACCCAGTTGAGTTTTGATTTGGATTAATCAGAATTCTTCATATCCCTTTGTTACTATTCGAATTTCTTGTTGAAATACATCATGATTTCGATTCTTGCTACTAATTTTCAGTAAAGTTTTAATCTTTAATCTACAAAAGCCACTAAACTACATAAAGAGCCCAAATTTCGTGTTTCTTGTTTCAAGATCCACGTCAAGTGGTGTAGCTGCTGATTCAAATCTGCTGATTTGCGTCAAATTCCGCAGTCAGTTCGGTAAATTTGTTCATGTGGATACGTTACAAGTCGGAATTCATATTTTCTTGGTTCGTTGGAAAGCTAACAAGGACATCTATATTGTGTTAAAATTTGCGCACATTTGAACCAGTAACAAAGTCGCAGCACTCATATACATCTGAGTCAAATTTCTGTCGCCAGCTTGACACCATTAGATTGCGACGGTGAGTGACAGAGCGTTCCATATCGGAATTCAATGCTTTTTGGCTAGTTGGACTTCTAATGTCTTGAGGTTTGTTGTGTCAATCATTCATAATGTTCAAATAAGTATCGAGTTCTGTGTAGCGTTAAACTTCCATGCCATCGTATCTGCTTGCTGTTTCCTTAACACGACGGTTTCATGGATGAAATCAATGCTCAGTTCCAAGACATACTTGTTGGGCTATGCAAAGTGCATCAATCTAACCTAGACATATTGCGTCTCGCACCTAAGAAGACATCTATTACAATCGTGCACCCAAAGACATGGATTCAATGTTAGAAGTGTCAAGGTCTTTGACACGAAGAACATCAATGCCCCAATGAAGAGTACGTTTCCAAGGAAGAACTTGTCTTGTTCTTAAAACAAGACGTGGCAGAACCGCTGGCAACAATTCCCTCGTTGGCTCAAACAACTGAACCGAATGCCTCTTTGAATTGTACAACTTCCCAAGATCCATCATATCACATTCAAGGGACCATAAAGATTGAATCTTTGGTTTGTACCCCTACCAAAGTTCCAAAATTTCTTTGTCACATGTGCGACTAAAGATTCAAAGAAGCGTTGGGTATCACCATGTGCCGCATCTACTACTTGTGTTTTGTTATCATACTATCATTCTTGGTAACACACGTCCAAGAGAATCATGGCCTCCATTCTTTGTTTCTCATCCGTGACCTAATGCTAATGGATCATGGATTTCGCGCATGGCTGATCGCTTGGTTACATCAAAACTTGAGGACAAGTTTTTTTCATGAAGGGGAGTGTGATGTGAAATAGAAGTGTTAGTTATGTAGAGTTCTAGTTCTGTTAGAATTTTATGTAATTTAGGATTTTAATTTCTGATTTGTAAAGTATTTCGTTTGCATTAGGACTTTATTTTAATTAGAGTTTGCTTTGCATTAGGATTCCTAATTCACATAGGCGTGTGGTATTCCTTAGCCGTGTGGAATTAGTTGATAGATTTTTTTGTTTTAGTTATCCTTTAGGATTTATGTTTTCTAGTTGATGTAGGTTTCTTCTAAAACTATATATATTTCCATTCAGCATTAATAAAAATCAGTTTGAGTTTTGAGTTTAAATCGTGTGAATTAAAAAGTTTCAGGAGTGAATCCAAACCCAGTTGAGTTTTGATTTGGATTAATCAGAATTCTTCATATCCCTTTGTTACTATTCGAATTTCTTGTTGAAATACATCATGATTTCGATTCTTGCTACTAATTTTCAGTAAAGTTTTAATCTTTAATCTACAAAAGCCACTAAACTACATAAAGAGCCCAAATCTCGTGTTTCTTGTTTCAAGATCCACGTCAAGTGGTGTAGCTGCTGATTCAAATCTGCTGATTTGCGTCAAATTCCGCAGTCAGTTCGGTAAATTTGTTCATGTGGATACGTTACAAGTCGGAATTCATATTTTCTTGGTTCGTTGGAAAGCTAACAAGGACATCTATATTGTGTTAAAATTTGCGCACATTTGAACCAGTAACAAAGTCGCAGCACTCATATACATCTGCGTCAAATTTCTGTCGCCAGCTTGACACCATTAGATTGCGACGGCGAGTGACAGAGCGTTCCATATCGGAATTCAATGCTTTTTGGCTAGTTGGACTTCTAATGTCTTGAGGTTTGTTGTGTCAATCATTCATAATGTTCAAATAAGTATCGAGTTCTGTGTAGCGTTAAACTTCCATGCCATCGTATCTGCTTGCTGTTTCCTTAACACGACGGTTTCATGGATGAAATCAATGCTCAGTTCCAAGACATACTTGTTGGGCTATGCAAAGTGCATCAATCTAACCTAGACATATTGCGTCTCGCACCTAAGAAGACATCTATTACAATCGTGCACCCAAAGACATGGATTCAATGTTAGAAGTGTCAAGGTCTTTGACACGAAGAACATCAATGCCCCAATGAAGAGTACGTTTCCAAGGAAGAACTTGTCTTGTTCTTAAAACAAGACGTGGCAGAACCGCTGGCAACAATTCCCTCGTTGGCTCAAACAACTGAACCGAATGCCTCTTTGAATTGTACAACTTCCCAAGATCCATCATATCACATTCAAGGGACCATAAAGATTGAATCTTTGGTTTGTACCCCTACCAAAGTTCCAAAATTTGCTGTCACATGTGCGACTAAAGATTCAAAGAAGCGTTGGGTATCACCATGTGCCGCATCTACTACTGTGTTTTGTTATCATACTATCATTCTTGGTAACACACGTCCAAAAGAATCATGGCCTCCATTGCTGTTTCTCATCCGTGACCTAATGCTAATGGATCATGGATTTCGCGCATGGCTGATCGCTCGGTTACATCAAAACTTGAGGATAAGTTTTTTTCAAGAAGGGGAGTGTGATGTGAAATAGAAGTGTTAGTTATGTAGAGTTCTAGTTCTGTTAGAATTTTATGTAATTTAGGATTTTAATTTCTGATTGGTAAAGTATTTCGTTTGCATTAGGACTTTATTTTAATTAGAGTTTGCTTTGCATTAGGATTCCTAATTCACATAGGCGTGTGGTATTCCTTAGCCGTGTGGAATTAGTTGATAGATTTGTTTTGTTTTAGTTATCCTTTAGGATTTATGTTTTCTAGTTGATGTAGGTTTCTTCTAAACCTATATATATTTCCATTCAGCATTAATAAAAATCAGTTTGAGTTTTGAGTTTAAATCGTGTGAATTAAAAAGTTTCAGGAGTGAATCCAAAGTTTCAGGAGTGAATCCCAACCCATTTGAGTTTTGATTTGGATTAATCTGAATTCTTCATATCCCTTTGTTACTATTCGAATTTCTTGTTGAAATACATCATGATTTCGATTCTTGCTACTAATGTTCAGTAAAGTTTCAATCTTTAATCTACAAAAGCCACTAAACTACATAAAGAGCCTAACTTTCGGGTTTCTTGTTTCAAGATCCACGTCAAGTGGTGTAGCTACTGATTCCAATCTGCTGATTTGCGTCAAATTCCACAGTCAGTTCGGTAAATCTGTTCGTGTGGATACGTTACAAGTCGGAATTCATATTTTCTTGGTTCGTTGGAAAGATAACGAGGACATCTATATTGTGGCAAAATTTACGCAGATTTGAACCTGTAACGAAGTCGCAGCACTCATCTACATCTGCGTCAAATTTCTATCGCCAGTTTGACACCATTAGATTACGACGGCGAGTGACAGAGTGTCCCATTCCGGAATTCAATGCTTTCTGGCTCGTTGGACGTCTAACGTCTTGAGGTTTGTTGTGTCAAACATTCATAACGTTCTAATAAGTATCGAGTTCTGTGCTGCGTTAAACTTCCATGTCATCGTATCTGCTTGCTGTTTCCTAAACACGACTGTTTCATGAATGAAATCAATGCTCAGTTCCAAGACATACTTGTTGGGCTATGCCAAGTGCGTCAATCTAACCTTGACATATTGCGTCTCACACCTAAGAAGACATCTATTACAACCGTGCGCCCAAAGACATGGATTCAATGTTTGAAGTGTCAAGGTCTTTGACACATGTCAAAGAACATCAATGCCCCAATGAAGAGTACGTTTCCAAGGAAGAACTTGTCTTGTTCTTAAAACAAGACGTGGCATAACCGCAGGCAACAATTCCCTCGTTGGCTCAAACAACTGAACCGAATGCCTCGCTGAATTGTACAACTTCCCAAGATCCATCATATGACATTCAAGGGACCATAAAGATTGAATCTTTGGTTTGTACCCCTACCAAAGTTCCGAAATTTGCTGTCACATGTGCGACTAAAGATTCAAAGAAGCGTTGAGTATCACCATGTGCCGTATCTACTACTGTGTTTTGTTATCATACTATCATTCTTGGTAACACACGTCCAAACGAATCATGGCCTCCATTGCTGTTTCTCATCCGTGACCTAATGCTAATGGATCCTGGATTTCGCGCATGGCTGATCGCTTGGTTACATCAAAACTTGAGGACAAGTTTTTTTCAAGAAGGGGAGTATGATGTGAAATAGAAGTGTTAGTTATGTAGAGTTCTAGTTCTGTTAGAATTTTATGTAATTTTGGATTTTAATTTCTGATTTGTTAAGTAATTCGTTTGCATTAGGACTTTATTTTAAATAGAGTTTGCTTTGCATTAGGATTCCTAATTCACATAGGCGTGTGGTATTCCTTAGCCGTGTGTAATTAGCTGATAGATTTGTTTTAATTAATTATCCTTTAGGATTTATGTTTTCTAGTTGATGTCGGTTTCTTCTAAACCTATATATATTTCCATTCAGCATTAAAAAAAATCAGTTTGAGTTTTGAGTTTAATTCGTGTGAATTAAAAAGTTTCAGGAGTGGATCCAAAGTTTCAGGAGTGAATCCAAACCCAGTTGCGTTTTGATTTGGATTAATCAGAATTCTTCATATCCCTTTGTAAATATTCGAATTTCTTGTTGAAATACATCAAGATTTCGATTCTTGCTACTAATTTTCAGTAAAGTTTCAATCTTTAATCTACAAAAGCCACTAAACTACATAAAGAGCCTAAATTTCGTGTTTCTTGTTTCAAGATCCACATCAAGTGGTGTAGCTGCTGATTCAAATCTGCTGATTTGCGTCAAATTCCGCAGTCAGTTCGGTAAATATGTTCGTGTGGATACGTTACAAGTCGGAATTCATATTTTCTTGGTTCGTTGGAAAGCTAACAACGACATCTATATTGTGTTAAAATTGGCGCACATTTGAACCAGTAACGAAGTCGCAGCACTCATATACATCTGCGTCAAATTTCGGTCGCCAGTTTTACACCATTAGATTGCGACGACGAGTGTCAGAGCATCCCATATCGGCATTCAATGATTTTTAGCTCGTTGGACTTCTAACATCTTGAGGTTTGTTGTGTCAAAATTCATAACGTTCTAATAAGTATCGATTTATGTGCAGCGTTTCCATGCCATCGTATCTGCTTGCTGTTTCCTATACACGACTATTTCATGGATGAAATCATTGCTCAGTTCCAAGACATACTTGTTGGGCTATGCAAAGTGCATCAATCTAACCTAGACATATTGCGTCTCGCACCTAAGAAAACATATATTACAACCGTGCGCCCAAAGACATGGATTCAATGTTAGAAGTGTCATGGTCTTAGACACGAAGAACATCAATGCCCCAATGAAGAGTACGTTTCCAAGGAAGAACTTGTCTTGTTCTTAAAACAAGACGTGGCATAACCGCAGGCAACAATTCCCTCGTTGGCTCAAACAACTGAACCGAATGCCTCGTTGAATTGTACAACTTCCCAAGATCCATCATATGACATTCAAGGGACCATAAAGATTGAATCTTTGGTGTGTACCCCTACCAAAGTTCCGAAATTTGCTGTCACATGTGCGACTAAAGATTCAAAGAAGCGTTGGGTATTATCATGTGCCGCATCTACTACTGTGTTTTGTTATCATACTGTCATTCTTGGTAACACACGTCCAAAAGTGTCATGGCCTCCATTGCTGTTTCTCATATGTGACCTAATGCTAATGGATCATAAATTTCGCGCATGGTTGATCGCATGGTTACATCAAAATTTGAGGACAAGTTTTTTTCAAGAAGGGGAGTATGATGTGAAATAAAAGTGTTTGTTATGTGGAGTTCTAGTTCTGTTAGAATTTTATGTAATTTAGGATTTTAAATTCTGTTTTGTTAAGTAATCCGTTTGCATTAAGACTTTATTTTAAATAGAATTTGCTTTGCATTAGGATTCCTAATTCACATAGGCGTGTGGTATTCCTTAGCCGTGTGGAATTAGCTGATAGATTTGTTTTGGTGTAGTTATCCTTTAGGATTTATGTTTTCTAGTTGATGTAGGTTTCTTCTAAACCTATATATATTTCCATTCAGCATTAAAAAAAATCAGTTCGAGTTTTGAGTTTAGTTCGTGTGAATTAAAAAGTTTCATGAGTGAATCCAAAGTTTCAGGAGTGCATCCAAACCCAGTTGAGTTTTGATTTGGATTAATCAGAATTCTTCATATCCCTTTGTTACTAGTCGAATTTCTTGTTGAAATACATCAAGATTTCGATTCTTGCTACTAATTTTCAGTAAAGTTTCAATCTTTAATCTACAAAAGCCACTAAACTACATAAAGAGCCTAAATTTCGTGTTTCTTGTTTCAAGATCCACATCAAGTGGTGTAGCTGCTGATTCAAATCTGCTGATTTACGTCAAATTCCGCAGTCAGTTCGGTAAATATGTTCGTGTGGATACGTTACAAGTCGGAATTCATATTTTCTTGGTTCGTTGGAAAGCTAACAACGACATCTATATTGTATTAAAATTGGCGCACATTTGAACCAGTAACGAAGTCGCAGCACTCATATACATCTACGTCAAATTTCGGTCGTCAGTTTGACACCATTAGATTGCGAGGACGAGTGTCAGAGCATCCCATATCGGCATTCAATGATTTTTTGCTCGTTGGACTTCTAACATCTTGAGGTTTGTTGTGTCAAAATTCATAACGTTCTAATAAGTATCGATTTATGTGCAGCGTTAAACTTCCATGCCATCGTATCTGCTTGCTGTTTCCTAAACACGACTATTTCATGGATGAAATCATTGCTCAGTTCCAAGACATACTTGTTGGGCTATGCAAAGTGCATCAATCTAACCTAGACATATTGCGTCTCGCACCTAAGAAAACATATATTACAACCGTGCGCCCAAAGACATGGATTCAATGTTAGAAGTGTCAAGGTCTTAGACACGAAGAACATCAATGCCCCAATGAAGAGTACGTTTCCAAGGAAGAACTTGTCTTGTTCTTAAAACAAGACGTGGCATAACCGTGAGCAACAATTCCCTCGTTGGCTCAAACAACCGAACCGAATGCCTCGTTGAATTGTACAACTTCCCAAGATCCATCATATGACATTCAAGGGACCATAAAGATTGAATCTTTGGTGTGTACCCCTACCAAAGTTCCGAAATTTGCTGTCACATGTGCGACTAAAGATTCAAAGAAGCATTGGGTATTATCATGTGCCGCATCTACTACTGTGTTTTGTTATCATACTGTCATTCTTGGTAACACACGTCCAAAAGTGTCATGGCCTCCATTGCTGTTTCTCATATGTGACCTAATGCTAATGGATCATAGATTTCGCGCATGGCTGATCGCATGGTTACATCAAAATTTGAGGACAAGTTTTTTTCAAGAAGGGGACTATGATGTGAAATAGAAGTGTTTGTTATGTGGAGTTCTAGTTCTGTTAGAATTTTATGTAATTTAGGATTTTAATTTCTGTTTTGTTAAGTAATTCGTTTGCATTAAGACTTTATTTTAAATAGAATTTGCTTTGCATTAGGATTCCTAATTCACATAGGCGTGTGGTATTCCTTAGCCGTGTGGAATTAGCTGATAGATTTGTTTTGGTTTAGTTATCCTTTAGGATTTATGTTTTCTAGTTGATGTAGGTTTCTTCTAAACCTATATATATTTCCATTCAGCATTAAAAAAAATCAGTTCGAGTTTTGAGTTTAGTTCGTGTGAATTAAAAAGTTTCATGAGTGAATCCAAAGTTTCAGGAGTGCATCCAAACCCAGTTGAGTTTTGATTTGGATTAATCAGAATTCTTCATATCCCTTTGTTAATATTCGAATTTCTTGTTGAAATACATCAAGATTTCGATTCTTGCAACTAATTTTCAGTAAAGTTTCAGTCTTTAATCTACAAATGCCACTAAACTACATAAAGAACCTAAATTTCGTGTTTCTTGTTTCAAGATCCACATCAAGTGGTGTAGTTTCTCGATTTGCGTCAAATTCGCGATCGGTTCGGTAAATATGTTCGTATGGATACGTTACAAGTCGGAATTCATATTTTCTTGGTTCGTTGGAAAGCTTACAAGGACATCTATATTGTGTTAAAATTGGCGCACATTTGAACCAGTAACGAAGTCGCAGCACTCATATACATCTTCGTCAAATTTCTGTCGCCAGTTTGACACCATTAGATTGCGACGGCGAGTGACAGAGCGTCCCATATCGGAATTCAATGCTTTTTTGGCTCGTTGGACTTCTAACGTCTTGAGGTTTGTTGTGTCAATCATTCATAATGTTCGAATAAGTATCGAGTTCTGTGCAGCGTTAAACTTCCATGCCATCATATCCGCTTGCTGTTTCCTTAACACGACGGTTTCATGGATGAAATCAATGCTCAGTTCCAAGACATACTTGTTGGGCTATGCAAAGTGCATCAATCTAACCTAGACATATTGCGTCTCGCACCTAAGAAAGACATATATTACAACCGTGCGCCCAAAGACATGGATTCAATGTTAGAAGTGTCAAGGTCTTTGACACGAAGAACATCAATGCCCCAATGAAGAGTATGTTTCCAAGGAAAAACTTGTCTTGTTCTTAAAACAAGACGTGGCAGAAGTACAGGCAACAATTCCCTCGTTGGCTCAAACAACTGAACCGAATGCCTCTTTGAATTGTACAACTTCCCAAGATCCATCATATGACATTCAAGGGACCATAAAGATTGAATCTTTGGTTTGTACCCCTACCAAAGTTCCGAAATTTGCTGTCACATGTGCGACTAAAGATTCAAAGAAGCGTTGAGTATCACCATGTGCCGTATCTACTACTGTGTTTTGTTATCATACTATCATTCTTGGTAACACACGTCCAAACGAATCATGGCCTCCATTGCTGTTTCTCATCCGTGACCTAATGCTAATGGATCCTGGATTTCGCGCATGGCTGATCGCTTGGTTACATCAAAACTTGAGGACAAGTTTTTTTCAAGAAGGGGAGTATGATGTGAAATAGAAGTGTTAGTTATGTAGAGTTCTAGTTCTGTTAGAATTTTATGTAATTTTGGATTTTAATTTCTGATTTGTTAAGTAATTCGTTTGCATTAGGACTTTATTTTAAATAGAGTTTGCTTTGCATTAGGATTCCTAATTCACATAGGCGTGTGGTATTCCTTAGCCGTGTGTAATTAGCTGATAGATTTGTTTTGAATTAATTATCCTTTAGGATTTATGTTTTCTAGTTGATGTAGGTTTCTTCTAAACCTATATATATTTCCATTCAAGCATTAAAAAAAATCGGTTTGAGTTTTGAGTTTAATTCGTGTGAATTAAAAAGTTTCAGGAGTGAATCCAAAGTTTCAGGAGTGAATCCAAACCCAGTTGCGTTTTGATTTGGATTAATCAGAATTCTTCATATCCCTTTGTAAATATTCGAATTTCTTGTTGAAATACATCAAGATTTCGATTCTTGCAACTAATTTTCAGTAAAGTTTCAATCTTTAATCTACAAAAGCCACTAAACTACATAAAGAGCCTAAATTTCGTGTTTCTTGTTTCAAGATCCACATCAAGTGGTGTAAGATTCAAATCTGCGATTTGCGTCAAATTCGCTTGATCGGTTCGGTAAATATGTTCGTATGGATACGTTACAAGTCGGAATTCATATTTTCTTGGTTCGTTGGAAAGCTAACAACGACATCTATATTGTGTTAAAATTGGCGCACATTTGAACCAGTAACGAAGTCGCAGCACTCATATACATCTACGTCAAATTTCGGTCGTCAGTTTGACACCATTAGATTGCGAGGACGAGTGTCAGAGCATCCCATATCGGCATTCAATGCTTTTTTGCTCGTTGGACTTCTAACATCTTGAGGTTTGTTGTGTCAATCATTCATAATGTTCTAATAAGTATCGATTTATGTGCAGCGTTAAACTTCCATGCCATCGTATCCGCTTGCTGTTTCCTAAACACGACTATTTCATGGATGAAATCATTGCTCGGTTCAAGACATACTTGTTGGGCTATGCAAAGTGCATCAATCTAACCTAGACATATTGCGTCTCGCACCTAAGAAAACATATATTACAATCGTGCGCCCAAAGACATGGATTCAATGTTAGAAGTGTCAAGGTCTTAGACACGAAGAACATCAATGCCCCAATGAAGAGTATGTTTCCAAGGAAGAACTTGTCTTGTTCTTAAAACAAGACGTGGCATAACCATGAGGCAACAATTCCCTCGTTGGCTCAAACAACCTGAACCGAATGCCTCGTTGAATTGTACAACTTCCCAAGATCCATCATATGACATTCAAGGGACCATAAAGATTGAATCTTTGGTTTGTACCCCTACCAAAGTTCCGAAATTTGCTTGTCACATGTGCGACTAAAGATTCAAAGAAGCGTTGGGTATTACCATGTGCCGTATCTACTACTGTGTTTTGTTATCATACTATCATTCTTGGTAACACACGTCCAAACGTATCATGGCCTCCATTCTTTGTTTCTCATATGTGACCTAATGCTAATGGATCCTAAATTTCGCGCATGGCCGATCGCATGGTTACATCAAAACTTGAGGACAAGTTTTTTTCAAGAAGGGGAGTATGATGTGAAATAGAAGTGTTAGTTATGTGGAGTTCTAGTTTCGTTAGAATTTTATGTAATTTTGGATTTTAATTTCGTTTTGTAAAGTAATTCGTTTGCATTAAGACTTTATTTTAAATAGAATTTGCTTTGCATTAGGATTCCTAATTCACATAGGCGTGTGGTATTCCTTAGCCGTGTGGAATTAGCCGATAGATTTGTTTTAGTTAATTATCCTTTAGGATTTATGTTTTCTAGTTGATGTAGGTTTCTTCTAAACCTATATATATTTCCATTCGGCATTAAAAAAAATCGGTTTGAGTTTTGAGTTTAGTTCGTGTGAATTAAAAAGTTTCATGAGTGAATCCAAAGTTTCAGGAGTGCATCCAAACACGATTGAGTTTTGATTTGGATTAATCAGAATTCTTCATATCCCTTTGTAAATATTCGAATTTCTTGTTGAAATACATCAAGATTTCGATTCTTGCTACTAATTTTCAGTAAAGTTTCAATCTTTAATCTACAAAAGCCACTAAACTACATAAAGAGCCTAAATTTCGTGTTTCTTGTTTCAAGATCCACATCAAGTGGTGTAGCTGCAGATTCAAATCTGCTGATTTGCGTCAAATTCCGCAGTCAGTTCGGTAAATATGTTCGTGTGGATACGTTACAAGTCGGAATTCATATTTTCTTGGTTCGTTGGAAAGCTAACAACGACATCTATATTGTGTTAAAATTGGCGCACATTTGAACCAGTAACGAAGTCGCAGCACTCATATACATCTACGTCAAATTTCGGTCGTCAGTTTGACACCATTAGATTGCGAGGACGAGTGTCAGAGCATCCCATATCGGCATTCAATGATTTTTTGCTCGTTGGACTTCTAACATCTTGAGGTTTGTTGTGTCAAAATTCATAACGTTCTAATAAGTATCGATTTATGTGCAGCGTTAAACTTCCATGCCATCGTATCTGCTTGCTGTTTCCTAAACACGACTATTTCATGGATGAAATCATTGCTCAGTTCCAAGACATACTTGTTGGGCTATGCAAAGTGCATCAATCTAACCTAGACATATTGCGTCTCGCACCTAAGAAAACATATATTACAACCGTGCGCCCAAAGACATGGATTCAATGTTAGAAGTGTCAAGGTCTTAGACACGAAGAACATCAATGCCCCAATGAAGAGTACGTTTCCAAGGAAGAACTTGTCTTGTTCTTAAAACAAGACGTGGCATAACCGCAGGCAACAATTCCCTCGTTGGCTCAAACAACTGAACCGAATGCCTCGTTGAATTGTACAACTTCCCAAGATCCATCATATGACATTCAAGGGACCATAAAGATTGAATCTTTGGTGTGTACCCCTACCAAAGTTCCGAAATTTGCTGTCACATGTGCGACTAAAGATTCAAAGAAGCATTGGGTATTATCATGTGCCGCATCTACTACTGTGTTTTGTTATCATACTGTCATTCTTGGTAACACACGTCCAAAAGTGTCATGGCCTCCATTGCTGTTTCTCATATGTGACCTAATGCTAATGGATCATAAATTTCGCGCATGGCTGATCGCATGGTTACATCAAAATTTGAGGACAAGTTTTTTTCAAGAAGGGGAGTATGATGTGAAATAGAAGTGTTTGTTATGTGGAGTTCTAGTTCTGTTAGAATTTTATGTAATTTAGGATTTTAATTTCTGTTTTGTTAAGTAATTCGTTTGCATTAAGACTTTATTTTAAATAGAATTTGCTTTGCATTAGGATTCCTAATTCACATAGGCGTGTGGTATTCCTTAGCCGTGTGGAATTAGCTGATAGATTTGTTTTGGTTTAGTTATCCTTTAGGATTTATGTTTTCTAGTTGATGTAGGTTTCTTCTAAACCTATATATATTTCCATTCAGCATTAAAAAAAATCAGTTCGAGTTTTGAGTTTAGTTCGTGTGAATTAAAAAGTTTCATGAGTGAATCCAAAGTTTCAGGAGTGCATCCAAACCCAGTTAAGTTTTGATTTGGATTAATCAGAATTCTTCATATCCCTTTGTTAATATTCGAATTTCTTGTTGAAATACATCAAGATTTCGATTCTTGCAACTAATTTTCAGTAAAGTTTCAATCTTTAATCTACAAATGCCACTAAACTACATAAAGAACCTAAATTTCGTGTTTCTTGTTTCAAGATCCACATCAAGTGGTGTAGTTGCTGATTTGCGTCAAATTCCGCAGTCAGTTCGGTAAATATGTTCGTATGGATACGTTACAAGTCGGAATTCATATTTTCTTGGTTCGTTGGAAAGCTTACAAGGACATCTATATTGTGTTAAAATTGGCGCACATTTGAACCAGTAACGAAGTCGCAGCACTCATATACATCTTCGTCAAATTTCTGTCGCCAGTTTGACACCATTAGATTGCGACGGCGAGTGACAGAGCGTTCCATATCGGAATTCAATGCTTTTTGGCTCGTTGGACTTCTAACGTCTTGAGGTTTGTTGTGTCAATCATTCATAATGTTCGAATAAGTATCGAGTTCTGTGCAGCGTTAAACTTACATGTCATCATATCCGCTTGCTGTTTCCTTAACACGACGGTTTCATGGATGAAATCAATGCTCAGTTCCAAGACATACTTGTTGGGCTATGCAAAGTGCATCAATCTAACCTAGACATATTGCGTCTCGCACCTAAGAAGACAGCTATTACAATCGTGCGCCCAAAGACATGGATTCAATGTTAGAAGTGTCAAGGTCTTTGACACGAAGAACATCAATGCCCCAATGAAGAGTATGTTTCCAAGGAAAAACTTGTCTTGTTCTTAAAACAAGACGTGGCAGAAGTACAGGCAACAATTCCCTCGTTGGCTCAAACAACTGAACCGAATGCCTCTTTGAATTGTACAACTTCCCAAGATCCATCATATGACATTCAAGGGACCATAAAGATTGAATCTTTGGTTTGTACCCCTACCAAAGTTCCGAAATTTGCTGTCACATGTGCGACTAAAGATTCAAAGAAGCGTTGGGTATCACCATGTGCCGCATCTACTACTGTGTTTTGTTATCATACTATCATTCTTGGTAACACACGTCCAAACGAATCATGGCCTCCATTGCTGTTTCTCATCCGTGACCTAATGCTAATGGATCATGGATTTCGCGCATGGCTGATCGCTTGGTTACATCAAAACTTGAGGACAAGTTTTTTTCAAGAAGGGGAGTATGATGTGAAATAGAAGTGTTAGTTATGTAGAGTTCTAGTTCTGTTAGAATTTTATGTAATTTTGGATTTTAATTTCTGATTTGTTAAGTAATTCGTTTGCATTTAGGACTTTATTTTAAATAGAGTTTGCTTTGCATTAGGATTCCTAATTCACATAGGCGTGTGGTATTCCTTAGCCGTGTGTAATTAGCTGATAGATTTGTTTTGGTTAATTATCCTTTAGGATTTATGTTTTCTAGTTGATGTAGGTTTCTTCTAAACCTATATATATTTCCATTCAGCATTAAAAAAAATCAGTTTGAGTTTTGAGTTTAATTCGTGTGAATAAAAAAGTTTCAGGAGTGAATCCAAAGTTTCAGGAGTGAATCCAAACCCAGTTGCGTTATGATTTGGATTAATCAGAATTCTTCATATCCCTTTGTTAATATTCGAATTTCTTGTTGAAATACATCAAGATTTCGATTCTTGCTACTAATTTTCAGTAAAGTTTCAATCTTTAATCTACAAAAGCCACTAAACTACATAAAGAGCCTAAATTTCGTGTTTCTTGTTTCAAGATCCACATCAAGTGGTGTAGCTGCTGATTCAAATCTGCTGATTTGCGTCAAATTCCGCAGTCAGTTCGGTAAATATGTTCGTGTGGATACGTTACAAGTCGAAATTCATATTTTCTTGGTTCGTTGGAAAGCTAACAACGACATCTATATTGTGTTAAAATTGGCGCACATTTGAACCAGTAACGAAGTCGCAGCACTCATATACATCTGCGTCAAATTTCGGTCGCCAGTTTGACACCATTAGATTGCGACGGCGAGTGTCAGAGCATCCCATATCGGCATTCAATGATTTTTAGCTCGTTGGACTTCTAACATCTTGAGGTTTGTTGTGTCAAAATTCATAACATTCTAATAAGTATCGATTTATGTGCAGCGTTAAACTTCCATGGCATCGTATCTGCTTGTTGTTTCCTAAACACGACTATTTCATGGATGAAATCATTGCTCAGTTCCAAGACATAATTGTTGGGCTATGCAAAGTGCATCAATCTAACCTAGACATATTGCGTCTCGCACCTAAGAAAACATATATTACAACCGTGCGCCCAAAGACATGGATTCAATGTTAGCAGTGTCAAGGTCTTAGACACGAAGAACAGCATTGCCCCAATGAAGAGTACGTTTCCAAGGAAAAACTTGTCTTGTTCTTAAAACAAGACGTGGCATAACCGCAGGCAACAATTCCCTCGTTGGCTCAAACAACTGAACCGAATGCCTCGTTGAATTGTACAACTTCCCAAGATCCATCATATGACATTCAAGGGACCATAAAGATTGAATCTTTGGTGTGTACCCCAACCAAAGTTCCGAAATTTGCTGTCACATGTGCGACTAAAGATTCAAAGAAGCGTTGGGTATTATCATGTGCCGCATCTACTACTGTGTTTTGTTATCATACTGTCATTCTTGGTAACATACGTCCAAAAGTGTCATGGCCTCCATTGCTGTTTCTCATATGTGACCTAATGCTAATGGATCATAAATTTCACGCATGGCTGATCGCATGGTTACATCAAAGTTTGAGGACAAGTTTTTTTCAAGAAGGGGAGTATGATGTGAAATAGAAGTGTTTGTTATGTAGAGTTCTAGTTCTGTTAGAATTTTATGTAATTTAGGATTTTAATTTCTGATTTGTTAAGTAATCCGTTTGCATTAAGACTTTATTTTAAATAGAATTTACTTTGCATTAGGATTCCTAATTCACATAGGCGTATGGTATTCCTTAGCCGTGTGGAATTAGCTGATAGATTTGTTTTGGTTTAGTTATCCTTTAGGATTTATGTTTTCTAGTTGATGTAGGTTTCTTCTAAACCTATATATATTTCGATTCAGCATTAAAAAAAATCAGTTTGAGTTTTGAGTTTAGTTCGTGTGAATTAAAAAGTTTCATGAGTGAATCCAAAGTTTCAGGAGTGCATCCTGATACGAAATCAGTTGCTAATTCCGAAATTCTACTAAGTACTAATCTCAATCACAACAAGGGAGAGATTCACGGTTTAAAGATTAGTACTAGTTTAATCATGTTGAGCAACGAAGGAAAGGAAGTTAATTAAGCTAGTTAGTTTAATTAACGTTTTTGTAATTTTCGGTTTTTGTAAACCCGGAATTATTTTGTTTAGCGTAAGTGTAAATTGGACGAACCATGCTTGGGGTTGCGAATCACACCTGGGACGTGTGAAAAGGGCTTCTTGAAGATCTTTTGAAGCTTCCCTTGCAAGCTAAGAAAAGCCCCCCCACTTGGTGATGAAAACCGGCCCTCCTTGCCCCAAAGTCAACAAAACACACAACAACACTATTCCTTCTTACATCCTTGTTGGATTAAGAGATCTTTGTTGTTTAATTGCTTTGTTTAATCACTTTGGTACTTAGATCTTTTGAGATTGATTAGCTTGTAATATATGTAGTGGTGATTAAATGAAAAAATCAGTTTTTAGTTTTTGATTTAAACTTTGTGTTTATTCGGGTTTTTGGAGATTGAAAAATCCGAAATTCCTCTTGTGATTAAGAAGTGATCTTAATTTCGAAACCCTTGAGATAAGTGAGTTAAACTTAATTTAAGAGAGAGTTAATATAATTGGTGAGTTTAAACTAATTAAATCCACTCTCAAAAACCTCCTAAATCAGTTTCTAAGTAAGATAAACTTCAAAACCGATTTAGAATCCTTAAGCACAAATAAGTGAGTAAAGCTTATCGAGCTTAGGTTACATGTTCATATACGTTTTCGTATCAAGTGGTATCAAGAGCTAAGTTCTGAAATGGACGATGAAATAGATGATAATGCTAGAAGAGATGCGATGCTAGAAGCTCTAGCTAAGCAAAACGAAGCATTACACGACATGACGGCAAAGATAACCTTAGAATTGTTTAAGAAAAAACCCAATGAGGAAGAAAGGAGTTCTAGGGCTGATGATAGGGGTTTGAAAATTGAAGTTCCAGATTTTGACGGAGCTAGTGATCCGGAATTATACATTGAATGGGAACGTTCTTTGGAGCGTTTTTTGATTACAAAGACACTCCGAATGATAAGAAATACAAGGTTCTTTGTTTTGAAACTAACCAAATATGCATCCATTTGGTTAGAAGGCTTGAAGAGGCAAAGGGTGAAGGAGAACAAATCCAAGATTGCTACTTGGGAGAAATTAAAGAAGCAATTGCGGAAGCGTTTTGTTCCAACTAACTACAAGCAAAATCAGTATGTTAGATGGTCCACACTCAAACAAGGCAACACATCCATGGATGAGTACATCATGGAATTCGAAAAGCTTTCCATTGTTTGTGAAATAGAAGAAATGGAGGAGCAAAAATTGGGCAGATTTTTGGGAGGCCTAAATGAGGATGTGCGTGAGAAGGTGGAGGTATACCCATACCTTTCTTTCGACGAGGCTTGCAAAGTGGCTCTCAAAATTGATAGCCAAAAGAAGAAAGCAACAACAAGTAAGTCTTATTCAAAGCCATTTAGTACTTTTAAGGCTAATACTAGTACTAGCAACTTTGATAAGAACAAAAAATCAGATCTCATTCCGAAAGAGAAGGAGAAAGTTGTAGATGATAAAGCCTTTAAAGTTAAATGTTTTAAGTGTCAAGGTTATGGTCATTACCAATCGACTTGTCCTACGAAAAGAGTCATGACTATAAGGGACATAGAGGAGATAGACGAATTGGAGAGGATATACCTCTTAGTAAAGCAACATGATAAATCTGATTTAGGTAACGAAAGTGATGAGGACGTGTGTAATCCAGAAATGGAGGGTGAAATGTTGGTTCTTAGGAGATCCTTGTACTCTAATGTCGTGGCTGAAAATGAGGAACAAAGAGAAACCATTTTTCATTCGAAATGCTTAGTGAATAAGAAGCTATGCACGTTAATCATTGATGGTGGTAGTTGTACAAATGTAGCTTCAAATGAACTTGTAGAGAAGTTAGCATTACCTACTACTAAACATCCACATCCGTATAAACTGAAATGGTTAGATGATGATAGTGAAGTAAGGGTGAAGAATAGAGTTTTAATCACGTTTTCCATTGGAAATTATGAAGATGAAATTCTATGTGATGTAATTCCTATGACTGCGTGCCATATTCTACTTGGTAGACCGTGGCAATTTGATCGAAAAGTAATGCATGATGGTTGTTCGAATGTGTATAAGGTAAACAAGAATGGTAAAACCAAAACCTTATTACCATTGCCCCCTTCAAAAATACGAGACACAACACCTAAGCAAAAAAAGAACCTCGTGTGTGGTAGTGTGTTTTTAGGGAGAAAAAGATTCGAGAGGGAGTTGGGAACAAATCAGGTCGTGTATGTTCTAGTTGCTAAGGAGGTGAACGAGGGAATGGAAGTTGAAGATTCAAATTTGAGGGAGTTATTGGAGGGATTTGGAGACGTGTTTCCTAATGACCTACCAAATGGCCTACCCCCTAAACGTGGAATTGAGCATCAAATTGATCTCATTCCCGGAGCACCACTCCCAAATAAACCTTCCTATAGATGCAATCCCAAAGAAAGTGAGGAGTTACAAAGCCAAATCAGTGAATTGATGAAGAAAGGCTACGTGAGAGAGAGTAAAAGTCCATGTGTCTTGTTCCGCTTTACTTGTGCCAAAAAAAGACGGAACATGGAGGATGTGTATTGATAGCCGTGCTGTGAACAATATAACCATCAAATACAGATTTCCCATCCCTAGGTTAGATGACATGTTAGATGAGTTGAGTGGATCCAATTTATTTTCGAAAATTGATTTGAGAAGTGGATACCACCAAATATGCATGAGAGAGGGAGATGAGTGGAAGACGGCGTTCAAAACGAAGTATGGGTTATATGAATGGCTGGTTATGCCGTTTGGTCTCACAAATGCCCCTAGTACGTTCATGAGATTGATGAATGAAGTACTTAGGCCGTTTTTGGGAAAGTTCGTGGTTGTATATTTGGATGATATTCTTGTCTATAGTTCTAACAAGGAGGATCATTTGAATCATTTGCAACAATTGTTCGAAGTTCTAAGGGAGCACAAATTGTACGAGAAACTTGAGAAGTGCACGTTTATGCAAAGGGAGATTGGCTTCCTTGGTTTCATCATTTCTGATGAAGGTGTGAAGGTGGATCCATCCAAAGTAGAAGCAATTTCTTCTTGGCCGGTTCCCACAACTATCACCGAGGTGAGATCTTTTCATGGTTTAGCTTCATTTTATAGGAGGTTTATAAATAATTTCAGCACGTTATTAGCTCCTATAACTGAATACACTAAACATGGAAAATTTACATGGAGTGACGCAGCTCAAAAGGCGCTTGAACTAGTAAAGGAGAAAATGTGTAAAACGCCTATTTTAGCTTTACCTGATTTTACTAAACCATTTGAAGTTGAGTGTGACGTAAGTGGAACGGGTATTGGGGCTGTTTTAATTCAATGTGGCAAACCTATTGCTTATTTTAGCGAGAAACTAAATCAGGCCAAGTTGAATTATTCCACGTATGATAAAGAGTTTTACGCCATGGTTAGAGCTCTTAATCATTGGAGTCACTATTTGCGACCACAAGCTTTTGTTCTCCACTCTGATCATGAATCGTTGAAATATATTCATGGCCAACATAAGCTTAGTGCTCGTCATGCTAAATGGGTGGAATTCTTACAATCTTTCAATTTTGTTGCCAAGTACAAGGCCGGAAAAGCCAACATTGTAGCTGATGCTTTATCACGGAGACACGTATTGCTTAACATGGTGGATTCCAAGGTACTTGGGTTTGAGTTGGTTAAGGAATTCTATGTTCTTGATGAGGAGACACGTGACCTGTTCGTGGCTACCAAAGATGGTCCGAAAGACCATTATCATCAAATGGAAGGGTTTTTGTTTAAGGGGAACAAACTTTGTGTTCCTAAATGTCCCGTTCGTGATTTGTTAATTAGAGAAGCTCATGGAGGTGGGTTGGCTTGACATTTTGGCGTTAGCAAGACTATGGAGTTGTTACAAGAACATTTCTCATGGTCTCATATGATCAAAGAAGTACATGCTGTGTTGGCTCGTTGTGGTGTTTGTCAAAGGGCTAAGAGCACGTTCCATAAGGGGTTGTACACTCCGTTACCAGCACCGGAGAGACCATGGGAGGATGTTAGTATGGATTTCATTGTGGCTCTTCCTAGGACACAAAGAGGGAAGGATTCGGTCATGGTGGTGGTGGACCGTTTCTCAAAAATGGCACACTTTGTGCCTTGTCATAAAACGGAAGATGCTATTAATGTTTCTTGTTTATATTTCAGGGAAATTGTTCGTTTGCATGGAGTGCCAAGAACTATTGTCTCCGATCGAGATAGTAAGTTTTTGAGTCATTTTTGGAGGTCCATATAGAGGATGATGGGTACTAAGTTGCTGTTTAGTACTTCACATCACCCCCAAACAGATGGTCAAACCGAAGTGACCAATCGAACTCTAGGCACCTTGTTAAGGGGCTTAGTGAGCAGGACGGGAAAGGATTGGGATGTCAAGTTATGCCATGCGGAGTTTGCTTACAATAGAACTCCCACTTTTGCAACCAAACATTCACCGTTCGAAGTGGTATATGGGGTAAATCCGTATGTACCTATTGATCTTATTTCGTTGCCTAAAGACTCTTATGTCCATGGAGATGCTAGGCAACAAGCTGAAACAATGGTGAAGGTTCACAAAGAAATACGCACCAATATCGAGAAGACAAATGAGATGTACAAAAAGAAAGCAAACAAAATTCGAAAACCGAGGGTGTTTGCTCCTGGAGATTTGGTGTGGATTCACTTGAGGAAGGAGAGGTTTCCAAGTAAGAGAAAGCATAAACTCATGCCCCGAGCTGAAGGACCTTTCAAGGTTCTTAAACGTTATGGAGACAATGCTTACAAGATAGACCTTCCCGGAGACTATGGCGTGGCAGCAACATTCAACGTAGGGGACTTATCCCCCTATTTAGAAGATGAAGATGTGCAAGAATTGAGGACAATTCCTTTTGAAGAAGGAGAGGATGATACGAAATCAGTTGCTAATTCCGAAATTCTACTAAGTACTAATCTCAATCACAACAAGGGAGAGATTCACGGTTTAAAGATTAGTACTAGTTTAATCATGTTGAGCAACGAAGGAAAGGAAGTTAATTAAGCTAGTTAGTTTAATTAACGTTTTTGTAATTTTCGGTTTTTGTAAACCCGGAATTATTTTGTTTAGCGTAAGTGTAAATTGGACGAACCATGCTTGGGGTTGCGAATCACACTTGGGACGTGTGAAAAGGGGTTCTTGAAGATCTTTTGAAGCTTCCCTTGCAAGCTAAGAAAAGTCGCCCCACTTGGTGATGAAAACCGGCCCTCCTTGCCCCAAAGTCAACAAAACACACAACACTATTCCTTCTTACATCCTTGTTGGATTAAGAGATCTTTGTTGTTTAATAGCTTTGTTTAATCACTTTGGTACTTAGATCTTTTGAGATTGATTAGCTTGTAATATATGTAGTGGTGATTAAATGAAAAAATCAGTTTTTAGTTTTTGATTTAAACTTTGTGTTTATTCGGGTTTTTGGAGATTGAAAAATCCGAAATTCCTCTTGTGATTAAGAAGTGATCTTAATTTCGAAACACTTGAGTTAAGTGAGTTAAACTTAATTTAAGAGAGAGTTAATATAATTAGTGAGTTTAAACTAATTAAATCCACTCTCAAAAACCTCCTAAATCAGTTTCTAAGTAAGATAAACTTCAAAACCGATTTAGAATCCTTAAGCACAAATAAGTGAGTAAAGCTTATCGAGCTTAGGTTACATTTTCATATACGTTTTCGTATCACATCCAAACCCAGTTGAGTTTTGATTTGGATTAATCATAATTCTTCATATGCCTTTGTTACTATTCGAATTTCTTGTTGAAATACATTAAGATTTCGATTCTTGCTACTAATTTTCAGTAAAGTTTCAATCTTTAATCTACAAAAGCCACTAAACTACATAAAGAGCCTAAATTTCGTGTTTCTTGTTTCAAGATCCACATCAAGTGGTGTAGCCGCTGATTCAAATCTACTGATTTGCGTCAAATTCCGCAGTCAGTTCGGTAAATATGTTCGTGTGGATACGTTACAAGTCGGAATTCATATTTTCTTGGTTCGTTGGAAAGCTAACAAGGACATCTATAATGTGTTAAAATTGGCGCACATTTGAACCAGTAACGAAGTCGCAGTACTCATATACATCTGCGTCAAATTTCTGTCGTCAGTTTGACACCATTAGATTGCGACGGCGAGTGACAGAGCGTTCCATATCGGAATTCAATGCTTTTTGGCTCGTTGGACTTCTAACGTCTTGAGGTTTGTTGTGTCAATCATTCATAATGTTCGAATATGTATCGAGTTCTGTGCAGCATTAAACTTCCATGCCATCGTATCCGCTTGCTGTTTCCTTAACACGACGGTTTCATGGATGAAATCAATGCTCAGTTCCAAGACATACTTGTTGGGCCATGCAAAGTGCATCAATCTAACCTAGACATATTGCGTCTCGCACCAAAGAAGACATCTATTACAATCGTGCGCCCAAAGACATGGATTCATTGTTAGAAGTGTCAAGGTCTTTGACACGAAGAACATCAATGCCCCAATGAAGAGTACGTTTCCAAGGAAGAACTTGTCTTGTTCTTACAACAAGACGTGGCAGAACTGCAGGCAACAATTCCCTCGGTGGCTCAAACAACTAAACCGAATGCCTCTTTGAATTGTACAACTTCCCAAGATCCATCATATGACATTCAAGGGACCATAAAGATTGAATCTTTGGTTTGTACCCCTACCAAAGTTCCGAAATTTGCTGTCACATGTGCGACTAATGATTCAAAGAAGCGTTGGGTATCACCATGTGCCGCATCTACTACTGTGTTTTGTTATCATACTATCATTCTTGGTAACACACGTCCAATAGAATCATGGCCTCCATTGTTGTTTCTCATCCGTGACCTAATGCTAATGGATCATGGATTTCGCGCATGGCTGATCGCTTGGTTACATCAAAACTTGAGGACAAGTTTTTTTCAAGAAGGGGAGTATGATGTGAAATAGAAGTGTTAGTTATGTAGAGTTCTAGTTCTGTTAGAATTTTATGTAATTTAGGATTTTAATTTCTGATTTGTTAAGTAATCCGTTTGCATTAGGACTTTATTTTAAATAGAATTTGCTTTGCATTAGGATTCCTAATTTACATAGGCGTGTGGTATTCCTTAGCCATGTGGAATTAGCTGATAGATTTGTTTTGGTTTAGTTATCCTTTAGGATTTATGTTTTCTAGTTGATGTAGGTTTCTTCTAAACCTATATATATTTCCATTCAGCATTAATAAAAATCAGTTTGAGTTTTTAGTTTAATTCGTGTGAATTAAAAACTTTCATGAGTGAATCCAAATTTTCAGGAGTGAATCGAAACCCAGTTGAGTATTGATTTGGATTAATCATAATTCTTCATATCCCTTTGTTACTATTCGAATTTCTTGTTGAAATACATTAAGATTTCGATTCTTGCTACTAATTTTCAGTAAAGTTTCAATCTTTAATCTACAAAAGCCACTAAACTACATAAAGAGCCTAAATTTAGTGTTTCTTGTTTCAAGATCCACATCAAGTGGTGTAGCTGCTGATTCAAATCTGCTGATTTGCGTCAAATTCCGCAGTCAGTTCGGTAAATATGTTCGTGTGGATACGTTACAAGTCGAAATTCATATTTTCTTGGTTCGTTGGAAAGCTAACAAGGAAATATATAATGTGTTAAAATTGGCGCACATTTGAACCAGTAACGAAGTCGCAGCACTCATATACATCTGCGTCAAATTTCTGTCGCCAGTTTGACACCATTAGATTGCGACGGCGAGTGACAGAGCGTTCCATATCGGAATTCAATGCTTTTTGGCTCGTTGGACTTCTAACGTCTTGAGGTTTGTTGTGTCAATCATTCATAATGTTCGAATAAGTATCGAGTTCTGTGCAGCGTTAAACTTCCATGCCATCGTATCCGCTTGCTGTTTCCTTAACACGACGGTTTCATGGATGAAATCAATGCTCAGTTCCAAGACATACTTGTTGGGCTATGCAAAGTGCATCAATCTAACCTAGACATATTGCGTCTCGCACCTAAGAAGACATCTATTACAATCGTGCGCCCAAAGACATGGATTCAATGTTAGAAGTGTCAAGGTCTTTGACACGAAGAACATCAATGCCCCAACGAAGAGTACGTTTCCAAGGAATAACTTGTCTTGTTCTTAAAACAAGACGTGGCTGAACTACAGGCAACAATTCCCTCGTTGGCTCAAACAACTGAACCGAATGCCTCTTTGAATTGTACAACTTCCCAAGATCCATCATATGACATTCAAGGGACCATAAAGATTGAATCTTTAGTTTGTACCCCTACCAAAGTTCCGAAATTTGCTGTCACATGTGCGACTAATGATTCAAAGAAGCGTTGGGTATCACCATGTGCCGCATCTAGTACTGTGTTTTGTTATCATACTGTCATTCTTGGTAACACACGTCCAAACGAGTCATGGCCTCCATTGTTGTTTCTCATCCGTGACCTAATGCTAATGGATCATGGATTTCGCGCATGGCTGATCGCTTGGTTACATCAAAACTTCAGGACAAGTTTTTTTCAAGAAGGGGAGTATGATGTGAAATAGAAGTGTTAGTTATGTAGAGTTCTAGTTCTGTTAGAATTTTATGTAATTATGGATTTTAATTTCTGATTTGTTAAGTAATCCGTTTGCATTAGGACTTTATTTTAAATAGAGTTTACATTGCATTAGGATTCCTAATTCACATAGGCGTGTGGTATTCCTTAGCCGTGTGTAATTAGCTGATAGATTTGTTTTGGTTAATTATCCTTTAGGATTTATGTTTTCTAGTTGATGTAGGTTTCTTCTAAACCTATATATATTTCCATTCAGCATTAAAAAAAATCAGTTTGAGTTTTGAGTTTAATTCGTGTGAATTAAAATGTTTCATGAGTGAATCCAAAGTTTCAGGAGTGAATCCAAACCCAGTTGAGTTTTGATTTGGATTAATCATAATTCTTCATATCCCTTTGTTACTATTCGAATTTCTTGTTGAAATACATTAAGATTTCGATTCTTGCTACTAATTTTCAGTAAAGTTTCAATCTTTAATCTACAAAAGCCACTAAACTACATAAAGAGCCTAAATTTCGTGTTTCTTGTCTCAAGATCCACATCAAGTGGTGTAGCTGCTGATTCAAATCTGCTGATTTGCGTCAAATTCCGCAGTCAGTTCGGTAAATATGTTCGTGTGGATACGTTACAAGTCGGAATTCATATTTTCTTGGTTCGTTGGAAAGCTAACAAGGAAATATATAATGTGTTAAAATTGGCGCACATTTGAACCAGTAACGAAGTCGCAGCACTCATATACATCTGCATCAAATTTCTGTCGCCAGTTTGACACCATTAGATTACGACGGCGAGTGACAGAGCGTTCTATATCGGAAATCAATGCTTTTTGGCTCGTTGGACTTCTATCGTCTTGAGGTTTGTTGTGTCAATCATTCATAATGTTCGAATAAGTATCGAGTTCTGTGCAGCGTTAAATTTCCATGCCATCGTATCCGCTTGCTGTTTTCTTAACACGACGGTTTCATGGATGAAATCAATGCTCGATTCCAAGACATACTTGTTGGGCTATGCAAAGTGCATCAATCTAACCTAGACATATTGCGTCTCGCACCTAAGAAGACATCTATTACAATCGTGCGCCCAAAGACATGGATTCAATGTTAGAAGTGTCAAGGTCTTTGACACGAAGAACATCAATGCCCCAATGAAGAGTACGTTTCCAATGAAGAACTTGTCTTGTTCTTAAAACAAGACGTGGCAGAACTACAGGCAACAATTCCCTCGTTGGCTCAAACAACTGAACCGAATGCCTCTTTGAATTGTACAACTTCCCAAGATCCATCATATGACATTCAAGGGACCATAAAGATTGAATCTTTGGTTTGTACCCCTACCAAAGTTCCGAAATTTGCTGTCACATGTGCGACTAAAGATTCAAAGAAGCGTTGGGTATCACCATGTGCCGCATCTACTACTGTGTTTTGTTATCATACTATCATTCTTGGTAACACACGTCCAATAGAATCATGGCCTCCATTGTTGTTTCTCATCCGTGACCTAATGCTAATGGATCATGGATTTCGCGCATGGCTGATCGCTTGGTTACATCAAAACTTGAGGACAAGTTTTTTTCAAGAAGGGGAGTATGATGTGAAATAGAAGCGTTAGTTATGTAGAGTTCTAGTTCTGTTAGAATTTTATGTAATTTTGGATTTTAATTTCTGATTTGTTAAGTAATTCGTTTGCATTAGGACTTTATTTTAAATAGAATTTGCCTTGCATTAGGATTCCTAATTCACATAGGCGTGTGGTATTCCTTAGCCGTGTGTAATTAGCTGATAGATTTGTTTTGGTTAATTATCCTTTAGGATTTATGTTTTCTAGTTGATGTAGGTTTCTTCTAAACATATATATTTCCATTCAGCATTAAAAAAAATCAATTTGAGTTTTGAGTTTAATTCGTGTGAATAAAAAATTTCAGGAGTGAATCCAAAGTTTCAGGAGTGAATCCAAACCCAGTTGCGTTTTGATTTGGATTAATCAGAATACTTCATATCCCTTTGTTAATATTCGAATTTCTTGTTGAAATACATCAAGATTTCGATTCTTGCTACTAATTTTCAGTAAAGTTTCAATCTTTAATCTACAAAAGCCACTAAACTACATAAAGAGCCTAAATTTCGTGTTTCTTGTTTCAAGATCCACATCAAGTGGTGTAGCTGCTGATTCAAATCTGCTGATTTGCGTCAAATTCCGCAGTCAGTTCGGTAAATATGTTCGTGTGGATAACTTACAATTCGGAATTCATATTTTCTTGGTTCGTTGGAAAGCTAACAAGGACATCTATAATGTGTTAAAATTGGCGCACATTTGAACCAGTAACAAAGTCGCAGCACTCATATACATCTGCGTTAAATTTCTGTCGCCAGTTTGACACCATTAGATTGCGACGGCGAGTGACAGAGCGTTCCATATCGGAATTCAATGCTTTTTGGCTCGTTGTACTACTAACGTCTTGAGGTTTGTTGTGTCAATCATTCATAATGTTCGAATATGTATCGAGTTCTGTGCAGCATTAAACTTCCATGCCATCGTATCCGCTTGCTGTTTCCTTAACACGACGGTTTCATGGATGAAATCAATGCTCAGTTCCAAGACATACTTGTTGGGCCATGCAAATTGCATCAATCTAACCTAGACATATTGGGTCTCGCACCAAAGAAGACATCTATTACAATCGTGCGCCCAAAGACATGGATTCAATGTTAGAAGTGTCAAGGTCTTTGACACGAAGAACATCAATGCCCCAATGAAGAGTACGTTTCCAAGGAAGAACTTGTCTTGTTCTTAAAACAAGACGTGGCAGAACCGCAGGCAACAATTCCCTCGATGGCTCAAACAACTGAACCGAATGCCTCTTTGAATTGTACAACTTCCCAAGATCCATCATATGACATTCAAGAAACCATAAAGATTGAATCTTTGGTTTGTACCCCTACCAAAGTTCCGAAATTTGCTGTCACATGTGCGACTAAAGATTCAAAGAAGCGCTGGGTATCACCATGTGCCGCATCTACTACTGTGTTTTGTTATCATACTATCATTCTTGGTAACACACCTCCAAAAGAATCATGGCCTCCATTGCTGTTTCTCATCCGTGACCTAATGCTAATGGATCATGGATTACGCGCATGGCTGATCGCTTGGTTACATAAAAACTTGAGGACAAGTTTTTTTCAAGAAGGGGAGTATGATGTGAAATAGAAGTGTTAGTTATGTAGAGTTCTAGTTCTGTTAGAATTTTATGTAATTTAGGATTTTAATTTCTGATTTGTTAAGTAATCCGTTTGCATTAGGACTTTATTTTAAATAGAATTTGCTTTGCATTAGGATTCCTAATTTACATAGGCGTGTGGTATTCCTTAGACGTGTGGAATTAGCTGATAGATTTGTTTTGGTTTAGTTATCCTTTAGGATTTATGTTTTCTAGTTGATGTAGGTTTCTTCTTAACCTATATATATTTCCATTCAGCATTAATAAAAATCAGTTTGAGTTTTGAGTTTAATTCGTGTGAATTAAAAACTTTCATGAGTGAATCCAAAGTTTCAGGAGAGAATCCAAACCCAGTTAAGTATTGATTTGGATTAATCATAATTCTTCATATCCCTTTGTAACTATTCAAATTTCTTGTTGAAATACATTAAGATTTCGATTCTTGCTACTAATTTTCAGTAGAGTTTCAATCTTTAATCTACAAAAGCCACTAAACTACATAAAGAGCCTAAATTTCGTGTTTCTTGTTTCAAGATCCACATCAAGTGGTGTAGCTGCTGATTCAAATCTACTGATTTGCGTCAAATTCCGCAGTCAGTTCGGTAAATATGTTCGTGTGGATACGTTACAAGTCGGAATTCATATTTTCTTGGTTCGTTGGAAAGCTAACAAGGAAATATATAATGTGTTAAAATTGGGGCACATTTGAACCAGTAACGAAGTCGCAGCACTCATATACATCTGCGTTAAATTTCTGTCGCCAGTTTGACACCATTAGATTGCGACGGCGAGTGACTGAGCGTTCCATATCGGAATTCAATGCTTTTTAGCTCGTTGGACTTCTAACGTCTTGAGGTTTGTTGTGTCAATCATTCATAATGTTCGAATAAGTATCGAGTTCTGTGCAGCGTTAAACTTCCATGCCATCGTATCCGCTTGCTGTTTCCTTAACACGACGGTTTCATGGATGAAATCAATGCTCAGTTCCAAGACATACTTGTTGGGCTATGCAAAGTGCATCAATCTAACCTAGACATATTGCGTCTCGCACCTAAGAAGACATCTATTACAATCGTGCGCCCAAAGACATGGATTCAATGTTAGAAGTGTCAAGGTCTTTGACACGAAGAACATCAATGCCCCAATGAAGAGTACGTTTCCAAGGAAGAACTTGTGTTGTTCTTAAAACAAGACGTGGCAGAACTACAGGCAACAATTCCCTCGTTGGCTCAAACAACTGAACCGAATGCCTCTTTGAATTGTACAACTTCCCAAGATCCATCATATGATATTCAAGGGACCATAAAGATTGAATCTTTGGTCTGTACCCCTACCAAAGTTCCGAAATTTGCTGTCACATGTGCGACTAATGATTCAAAGAAGCGTTGGGTATCATCAAGTGCCGCATCTACTACTGTGTTTTGTTTTCATACTGTCATTCTTGGTAACACACGTCCAAAAGCGTCATGGCCTCCATTGTTGTTTCTCATCCGTGACCTAATGCTAATGGATCATGAATTTCGCGGATGGCTGATCGCTTGGTTACATCAAAATTTGAGGACAAGTTTTTTTCAAGAAGGGGAGTATGATGTGAAATAGAAGTGTTAGTTATGTAGAGTTCTAGTTCTGTTAGAATTTTATGTAATTTAGGATTTTAATTTCTGATTTGTTAAGTAATCCGTTTGCATTAGGACTTTATTTAAAATAGAGTTTGCTTTGCATTAGGATTCCTAATTCACATAGGCGTGTGGTATTCCTTAGCCGTGTGGAATTAGCTGATAGATTTGTTTTGGTTTAGTTATCCTTTAGGATTTATGTTTTCTAGTTGATGTAGGTTTCTTCTAAACCTATATATATTTCCATTCAGCATTAATAAAAATCAGTTTGAGTTTTGAGTTTAATTCGTGTGAATTAAAAAGTTTCAGGAGTGAATCCAAACCAGTTGAGTTTTGATTTGGATTAATCAGAATTCTTCATATCCCTTTGTTAATATTCGAATTTCTTGTTGAAATACATCAAGATTACGATTCTTGCTACTAATTTTCAGTAAAGTTTCAATCTTTAATCTACAAAAGCCACTAAACTACATAAAGAGCCTAAATTTCGTGTTTCTTGTTTCAAGATCCACATCAAGTGGTGTAGCTGCTGATTCAAATCTGCTGATTTGCGTCAAATTCCGCAGTCAGTTCGGTAAATATGTTCGTGTGGATACGTTACAAGTAGGAATTCATATTTTCTTGGTTCGTTGGAAAGCTAACAAGGACATCTATATTGTGTTAAAATTGGCGCACATTTGAACCAGTAACGAAGTCACAGCACTCATATACATCTGCGTCAAATTTCGGTCGCCAGTTTGACACCATTAGATTGCGACGGCGAGTGTCAGAGCGTCCCATATCGGCCTTCAATGATTTTTAGCTCGTTGGACTTCTAACATCTTGAAGTTTGTTGTGTCAATAATTCATAACGTTATAATAAGTATTGAGTTCTGTGCAGCGTTAAACTTTCATGCCATCGTATCTGCATGCTGTTTCCTAAACATGACATTTTCATGGATGAAATCATTGCTCAGTTCCAAGACATATTTGTTGGGCTATGCAAAGTGCATCAATCTAACCTAGACATATTGCGTCTCGCACCTAAGAAGACATCTATTACAATCTTGCGCCCAAAGACATGGATTCAATGTTTGAAGTGTCAAGGTCTTGGACACGAAGAACATCAATGCCCCAATGAAGAGTACGTTTCCAAGGAAGAACTTGTCTTGTTCTTAAAACAATACGTGGCAGAACCGCAGGGAACAATTCCCTCGTTGGCTCAAACAACTGTACCGAATGCCTCTTTGAATTGTACAACTTCCCAAGATCCATCATATGAAATTTGCTGTCACATGTACGACTAAAGATTCAAAGATGCATTGGGTATCACCATGTGCCGCATCTACTACTGATTTTTGTTATCACACTGTCATTCTTGGCCTCCATTATTGTTTCTCATCCGTGACCTAATGCTAATGGATCATGGATTTCGCGCATGGCTGATCGCTTGGTTACATCAAAACTTGAGGACAAGTATTTTTCAAGAAGGGGAGTATGATGTAAAATAGAAGTGTTAGTTATGTAGAGTTCTAGTTATGTTAGAATTTTATGTAATTTAGGATTTTAAGTTCTGATTTGTTAAGTCTTTCGTTTGCATTAGGACTTTATTTTAATTAGAGTTTACTTTGCATTAGGATTCGTAATTCACATAGGCGTGTGGTATTCCTTAGCCGTGTGGAATTTGTTGATAGATTTGTTTTATTTTAGTTATCCTTTAGGATTTATGTTGTCTAGTTGATGTAGGTTTCTTCTAAACCTAAATACATTTCCATTCAGCATTAATAAAAATCAGTTTGAGTTTTGAGTTTAATTCGTGTGAATTAAAAAGTTTCAGGAGTGAATCCTAACCCTGTTGAGTTTGGATTTGGATTAATCAGAATTCTTCATATCCCTTTGTTACTATTCAAATTTCTTGTTGAAATACATCAAGATTTCGATTCTTGCTACTAATTTTCAGTAAAGTTTCAATCTTTAATCTACAAAAGCCACTAAACTAGAAAAAGGGCCTAAATTTCGAGTTTCTTGTTTCAAGATCCACATCAAGTGGTATAGCTGCTGATTCAAATCTGCTTATTTACGTCAAATTCCGCAGTCAGTTGGGTAAATCTGTTCGTGTGGATACGTTACAAGTCGAAATTAATATTTTCTTGGTTCGTTGGAAAGCTAAATTGGACATCTATATTTTGTTAAAATTTGCGCACATTTGAACCAGTAACGAAGTCGCAGTACTCATATACATCTGCGTCAAATTTCCGTCGCCAGTTTGACACCATTAGATTGCGACCGCGAGTGACAGAGCGTCCCATATCGGCATTTAATGATTTTTGGCTCATTGGACTTCTAACGTCTTGAGGTTTGTTGTGTCAAAAATTTATAACGTTCTAATAAGTATCGAGTTCTGTTCAGCGTTAAACTTCCATGTCATCGTATCTGCTTGCTATTTCCTAAACACGACTCTTTCATAGATGAAATCATTGCTCAGTTCCAAGACATACTTGTTGGGCTATGCAAAGTGCATCGATCTAGCCTAGACATATTGCGTCTCGCACCTAAGAATTCTTCTATTACTACCGTGCGCCCAAAGACATGGTTTCAATGTTTGAAGTGTCAAGGTCTTGGACACGAAGAACATCAATGCCCCAATGAAGAGTACATTTCCAAGGAAGAACTTGTCTTGTTCTTAAAACAAGACGTGGCAGAACCGAAGGCAACAATTCCCTCGTTGGCTCAAACAACTGAACCGAATGCCTCTTTGAATTGTACAACTTCCCAAGATCCATCATATGACATTCAAGGGACCATAAAGATTGAATCTTTGGTTTGTACCCCTACCAAAGTTCCAAAATTTGCTGTCACATGTGGTACTAAAGATTCAAAGAAGCGTTGGGTATCACCATGTGCCGCATCTAATACTGATTTTTTATCACACTGTCATTCTTGGTAACACACGTCCAAAAGCATCATGGCCTCCATTGTTGTTTCTCATCCGTGACCTAATGCTAATGAATCATGGATTTTGCGCATGGCTGATCGCTTGGTTACATCAAAGCTTGAGAACAAGTTTTTTTATAGAAGGGGAGTATGATGTGAAATAGAAGTGTTAGTTATGTAGAGTTCTAGTTATGTTAGAATTTTATGTAATTTAGGATTTTAATTTCTGATTTGAAAAGTATTTCGTTTGCATTAGGACTTTATTTTAATTAGAGTTTGCTTTGCATTAGGATTCCTAATTCACATAAGCGTGTGGTATTCCTTAGCCGTGTAGAATTTGTTGATAGATTTGTTTTGTTTTAGTTATCCTTTAGGATTTATGTTGTCTAGTTGATGTAGGTTTCTTCTAAACCAAAATACATTTCCATTCAGCATTAATAAAAATCAGTTTGAGTTTTGAGTTTAATTCGTGTAAATTAAAAAGTTTCAGGAGTGAATCCTAACCCAGTTGAGTTTGGATTTTGGATTAATTAGAATTCTTCATATCCCTTTATTACTATTCGAATTTCTTGTTGAAATACATCAAGATTTCGATTCTTGCTACTAATTTTCAGTAAAGTTTCAATCTTTAATCTACAAAAGCCACTAAACTACATAAAGGGCCTAAATTTCGTGTTTCTTGTTTCAAGATCCACATCAAGTGGTATAGGCTGCGATTCAAATTCGCTTATTTGCGTCAAATTCCGCGATCGGTTGGGTAAATCTGTTCGTGTCGATACGTTACAAGTCGGAATTCATATTTTCTTGGTTCGTTGGAAAGCTAAATAGGACATCTATATTGTGTTAAAATTTGCGCACATTTGAACCAGTAACGAAATCGCAGCACTCATATACATCTGCGTCAAATTTCTGTCGCCAGTTTCACACCATTAGATTGCGACCGCGAGTGACAGAGCGTCCCAGATCGGCATTTAATGATTTTTGGCTCGTTGGACTTCTAACGTCTTGAGGTTTGTTGTGTCAAAAATTTATAACGTTCTAATAAGTATCGAGTTCTGTTCAGCGTTAAACTTCCATGTCATCGTATCGCCATCTTGTTTCCTAAACACGACTCTTTCATGGATGAAATCATTGCTCGGTCCAAGACATACTTGTTGGGCTATGCAAAATGCATCAATCTAACCTAGACATATTGCGTCTCGCACCTAAGAATTCATCTATTACTACCGTGCGCCCAAAGACATGGTTTCAATGTTTGAAGTGTCAAGGTCTTGGACACGAAGAACATCAATGCCCCAATGAAGAGTACATTTCCAAGGAAGAACTTGTCTTCTTCTTAAAACAAGACGTGGCAGAACCGAAGGCAACAATTCCCTCGTTGGCTCAAACAACCGAACCGAATGCCTCTTTGAATTGTACAACTTCCCAAGATCCATCATATGACATTCAAGGGACCATAAAGATTGAATCTTTGGTTTGTACCCCTACCAAAGTTCCGAAATTTGCTTGTCACATGTGAGACTAAAGATTCAAAGAAGCGTTGGGTATCACCATGTGTCGCATCTAATACTGATTTTTTATCACACTGTCATTCTTGGTAACACACGTCCAAAAGCATCATGGCCTCCATTGTTGTTTCTCATCCGTGACCTAATGCTAATGGATCATGGATTTCGCGCATGGCTGATCGCTTGGTTACATCAAAACTTGAGGACAAGTATTTTTCAAGAAGGGGAGTATGATGTGAAATAGAAGTGTTAGTCATGTAGAGTTCTAGTTATGTTAGAATTTTATGTATTTTAGGATTTTAATTTCTAATTTGTTAAGTATTTCGTTTGCATTAGGACTTTATTTTAATTAGAGTTTGCTTTGCATTAGGATTCCTAATTCACATAGGCGTGTGGTATTGCTTAGCCGTGTGGAATTAGTTGATAGATTTGTTTTATTTTAGTTATCCTTTAGGATTTATGTTGTCTAGTTGATGTAGGTATCTTCTAAACCTATATACATTTCCATTCAGCATTAATAAAAATCAGTTTGAGTTTTGAGTTTAATTCGTGTGAAATAAAAAGTTTCAGGAGTGAATCCAAACCCAATTGAGTTTGGATTTGGATTAATCAGAATTCTTCATATCCCTTTGTTACTATTCGAATTTCTTGTTGAAATACATCAAGATTTCGATTCTTGCGACTAATTTTCAGTAAAGTTTCAATCTTTAATCTACAAAAGCCACTAAACTACATAAAAAGCCTAAATTTCATGTTTCTTGTTTCAAGATCCACATCAAGTGGTGTAGCTGCTGATTCAAATCTGCTGATTTGCGTTAAATTCCGCAGTCAGTTCGGTAAATTTGTTCGTGTGGATACGTTACAAGTCGGAATTCATATTTTCTTAGTTCGTTGGAAAGCTAAATAGGACATCTATATTGTGTTGAAATTTGCGCACATTTGAACCAGTAACGAAATCGCAGCACTCATATACATCTGCGTCAAATTTCAGTCGCCAGTTTGACACCATTAGATTGCGACCGTGAGTGACAGAGCGTCCCATATCGGCATTTAATGATTTTTGGCTCGTTGGACTTCTATCGTCTAGAGGTTTGTTGTGTCAAAAATTTATAACGTTCTAATAAGTATCGAGTTTCGTTTCAGCGTTAAACTTCCATGTCATCGTATCTGCTTGCTGTTTCCTAAACACGACTCTTTCATGGATGAAATCATTGCTCAGTTCCAAGACATACTTGTTGGGCTATGCAAAGTGCATTAATCAAACCTAGACATATTGCGTCTCGCACCTAAGAAGTCATCTATTACTACCGTGCGCCCAAAGACATGGTTTCAATGTTTGAAGTGTCAAGGTCTTGGACACGAAGAACATCAATGCCCCTATGAATAGTACATTTCCAAGGAAGAACTTGACTTGTTCTTAAAACAAGACGTGGCAGAACCGAAGGCAACAATTCCCTCGTTGGCTCAAACAACTGAACCGAATGCCTCTTTGAATTGTACAACTTCCCAAGATCCATCATATGACATTCAAGAGACCAGCATAAAGATTGAATCTACGGTTTGTACCCCTACCAAAGTTCCGAAATTTGCTGTCACATGTGCGACTAAAGATTCAAAGAAGCGTTGGGTATCACCATGTGCCGCATCTAATACTGATTTTTTATCATACTGTCATTCTTGGTAACACACGCCCAAAAGCATCATGGCCTCCATTGTTGTTTCTCATCCGTGACTTAATGCTAATGGATCATGGATTTAGCGCATGGCTGATCGATTGGTTACATCAAAACTTGAGGAGAAGTATTTTTCAAGAAGGGGAGTATGATGTAAAATAGATGTGTTAGTTATGTAGAGTTCTAGTTATGTTAGAATTTTATGTAATTTAGGATTTTAATTTCTGATTTGTTAAGTATTTCGTTTGCATTAGGAATTTATTTTAATTAGAGTTTGCTTTGCATTAGGATTCCTAATTCACATAGGCGTGTGGTATTCCTTAGCCGTGTGGAATTAGTTGATAGATTTGTTTTATTTTAGTTATCCTTTAGGATTTATGTTGTCTAGTTGATGTAGGTATCATCTAAACCTATATACATTTCCATTCAGCATTAATAAAAATCAGTTTGAGTTTTGAGTTTAATTCGTGTAAATTAAAAAGTTTCAGGAGTGAATCCTAACCCAGTTGAGTTTGGATTTTGGATTAATTAGAATTCTTCATATCCCTTTATTACTATTCGAATTTCTTGTTGAAATACATCAAGATTTCGATTCTTGCTACTAATTTTCAGTAAAGTTTCAATCTTTAATCTACAAAAGCCACTAAACTACATAAAGGGCCTAAATTTCGTGTTTCTTGTTTCAAGATCCACATCAAGTGGTATAGCTGCTGATTCAAATCTGCTTATTTGCGTCAAATTCCGCAGTCGGTTGGGTAAATCTGTTCGTGTCGATACGTTACAAGTCGGAATTCATATTTTCTTGGTTCGTTGGAAAGCTAAATAGGACATCTATATTGTGTTAAAATTTGCGCACATTTGAACCAGTAACGAAATCGCAGCACTCATATACATCTGCGTCAAATTTCTGTCGCCAGTTTCACACCATTAGATTGCGACCGCGAGTGACAGAGCGTCCCAGATCGGCATTTAATGATTTTTGGCTCGTTGGACTTCTAACGTCTTGAGGTTTGTTGTGTCAAAAATTTATAACGTTCTAATAAGTATCGAGTTCTGTTCAGCGTTAAACTTCCATGTCATCGTATCTGCTTACTGTTTCCTAAACACGACTCTTTCATGGATGAAATCATTGCTCAGTTCCAAGACATACTTGTTGGGCTATGCAAAATGCATCAATCTAACCTAGACATATTGCGTCTCGCACCTAAGAATTCATCTATTACTACCGTGCGCCCAAAGACATGGTTTCAATGTTTGAAGTGTCAAGGTCTTGGACACGAAGAACATCAATGCCCCAATGAAGAGTACATTTCCAAGGAAGAACTTGTCTTCTTCTTAAAACAAGACGTGGCAGAACCGAAGGCAACAATTCCCTCGTTGGCTCAAACAACTGAACCGAATGCCTCTTTGAATTGTACAACTTCCCAAGATCCATCATATGACATTCAAGGGACCATAAAGATTGAATCTTTGGTTTGTACCCCTACCAAAGTTCCGAAATTTGCTGTCACATGTGAGACTAAAGATTCAAAGAAGCGTTGGGTATCACCATGTGTCGCATCTAATACTGATTTTTTATCACACTGTCATTCTTGGTAACACACGTCCAAAAGCATCATGGCCTCCATTGTTGTTTCTCATCCGTGACCTAATGCTAATGGATCATGGATTTCGCGCATGGCTGATCGCTTGGTTACATCAAAACTTGAGGACAAGTATTTTTCAAGAAGGGGAGTATGATGTGAAATAGAAGTGTTAGTCATGTAGAGTTCTAGTTATGTTAGAATTTTATGTATTTTAGGATTTTAATTTCTAATTTGTTAAGTATTTCGTTTGCATTAGGACTTTATTTTAATTAGAGTTTGCTTTGCATTAGGATTCCTAATTCACATAGGCGTGTGGTATTGCTTAGCCGTGTGGAATTAGTTGATAGATTTGTTTTATTTTAGTTATCCTTTAGGATTTATGTTGTCTAGTTGATGTAGGTATCTTCTAAACCTATATACATTTCCATTCAGCATTAATAAAAATCAGTTTGAGTTTTGAGTTTAATTCGTGTGAAATAAAAAGTTTCAGGAGTGAATCCAAACCCAATTGAGTTTGGATTTGGATTAATCAGAATTCTTCATATCCCTTTGTTACTATTCGAATTTCTTGTTGAAATACATCAAGATTTCGATTCTTGCGACTAATTTTCAGTAAAGTTTCAATCTTTAATCTACAAAAGCCACTAAACTACATAAAAAGCCTAAATTTCATGTTTCTTGTTTCAAGATCCACATCAAGTGGTGTAGCTGCTGATTCAAATCTGCTGATTTGCGTTAAATTCCGCAGTCAGTTCGGTAAATTTGTTCGTGTGGATACGTTACAAGTCGGAATTCATATTTTCTTAGTTCGTTGGAAAGCTAAATAGGACATCTATATTGTGTTGAAATTTGCGCACATTTGAACCAGTAACGAAATCGCAGCACTCATATACATCTGCGTCAAATTTCAGTCGCCAGTTTGACACCATTAGATTGCGACCGTGAGTGACAGAGCGTCCCATATCGGCATTTAATGATTTTTGGCTCGTTGGACTTCTATCGTCTAGAGGTTTGTTGTGTCAAAAATTTATAACGTTCTAATAAGTATCGAGTTCTGTTCAGCGTTAAACTTCCATGTCATCGTATCTGCTTGCTGTTTCCTAAACACGACTCTTTCATGGATGAAATCATTGCTCAGTTCCAAGACATACTTGTTGGGCTATGCAAAGTGCATTAATCAAACCTAGACATATTGCGTCTCGCACCTAAGAAGTCATCTATTACTACCGTGCGCCCAAAGACATGGTTTCAATGTTTGAAGTGTCAAGGTCTTGGACACGAAGAACATCAATGCCCCTATGAATAGTACATTTCCAAGGAAGAACTTGACTTGTTCTTAAAACAAGACATGGCAGAACCGAAGGCAACAATTCCCTCGTTGGCTCAAACAACTGAACCGAATGCCTCTTTGAATTGTACAACTTCCCAAGATCCATCATATGACATTCAAGAGACCAGCATAAAGATTGAATCTACGGTTTGTACCCCTACCAAAGTTCCGAAATTTGCTGTCACATGTGCGACTAAAGATTCAAAGAAGCGTTGGGTATCACCATGTGCCGCATCTAATACTGATTTTTTATCATACTGTCATTCTTGGTAACACACGCCCAAAAGCATCATGGCCTCCATTGTTGTTTCTCATCCGTGACTTAATGCTAATGGATCATGGATTTAGCGCATGGCTGATCGATTGGTTACATCAAAACTTGAGGAGAAGTATTTTTCAAGAAGGGGAGTATGATGTAAAATAGATGTGTTAGTTATGTAGAGTTCTAGTTATGTTAGAATTTTATGTAATTTAGGATTTTAATTTCTGATTTGTTAAGTATTTCGTTTGCATTAGGAATTTATTTTAATTAGAGTTTGCTTTGCATTAGGATTCCTAATTCACATAGGCGTGTGGTATTCCTTAGCCGTGTGGAATTAGTTGATAGATTTGTTTTATTTTAGTTATCCTTTAGGATTTATGTTGTCTAGTTGATGTAGGTATCATCTAAACCTATATACATTTCCATTCAGCATTAATAAAAATCAGTTTGAGTTTTGAGTTTAATTCGTGTGAAATAAAAAGTTTCAGGAGTGAATCCAAAGTTTCATGAGTGAATCTAAACCTAGTTGAGTTTGGATTTGGATTAATCAGAATTCTTCATATCCCTTTGTTACTATTCTAATTTCTTGTTGAAATACATCAAGATTTCGATTCTTGCTACTAATTTTCAGTAAAGTTTCAATCTTTAATCTACAAAAGCCACTAAACTACATAAAGAGCCTAAATTTCGTGTTTCTTGTTTCAAGATGCACATCAAGTGGTGTAGCTGCTGATTCAAATCTGCTGATTTGCGTCAAATTCCGCAGTCAGTTTGGTAAATCAGTTCGTGTGGATACGTTACAAGTTGGAATTCATATTTTCTTGGTTCGTTGGAAAGCTAAATAGGACATCAATATTGTGTTAAAATTTGCGCGCATTACAACCAGCAATGAAATCGCAGCACTCATATACATCTGCGTCAAATTTTTGTCGCCAGTTTGACACCATTAGATTGCGACCGCGAGTGACAGAGCGTCCCATATCGGCATTTAATGATTTTTGGCTCGTTGGACTTCTAACGTCTTGAGGTTTGTTGTGTCAAAAATTCATAACGTTCTAATCAGTATCGAGTTCTGTTCAGCGTCAAACATCCATGTCATCGTATCTGCTTGCTGTTTCCTAAACACGACTGTTTCATGGATGAAATCATTGCTCTGTTCCAAGACATACTTGTTTGGCTATGCAAAGTGCATCAATCTAACCTAGACATATTGCGTCTCGCACCTAAGAAGTCATCTATTACTACCGTGCGCCCAAAGACATGGTTTTAATGTTTGAAGTGTCAAGGTTTTGGACACGAAGAACATCAATGCCCCAATGAAGAACTTGTCTTGTTCTTAAAACAAGACGTGGCATAACCGAAGGCAATAATTCCCTCGTTGGCTCAAACAACTGAACCGAATGCCTCTTTGAATTGTACAACTTCCCAAGATCCATCATATGACATTCAAGAGACCAGCATAAAGATTGAATCTTTGGTTTGTACCCCTACCAAAGTTCCGAAATTTGTTGTCACATGTGCGACTAAAGATTCAAAGAAGCGTTAGGTATCACCATGTGCCGCATCTGCTACTGATTTTTGTTATCATACTGTCATTCTTGGTAACACACGTCCAAAAGCATCATGGCCTCCATTGCTGTTTCTCATCCGTGACCTAATGCTAATGAATCATGGATTTTGCGCATGGCTGATCGCTTGGTTACATCAAAGCTTGAGAACAAGTTTTTTTATAGAAGGGGAGTATGATGTGAAATAGAAGTGTTAGTTATGTAGAGTTCTAGTTATGTTAGAATTTTATGTAATTTAGGATTTTAATTTCTGATTTGAAAAGTATTTCGTTTGCATTAGGACTTTATTTTAATTAGAGTTTGCTTTGCATTAGGATTCCTAATTCACATAAGCGTGTGGTATTCCTTAGCCGTGTAGAATTTGTTGATAGATTTGTTTTGTTTTAGTTATCCTTTAGGATTTATGTTGTCTAGTTGATGTAGGTTTCTTCTAAACCAAAATACATTTCCATTCAGCATTAATAAAAATCAGTTTGAGTTTTGAGTTTAATTCGTGTAAATTAAAAAGTTTCAGGAGTGAATCCTAACCCAGTTGAGTTTGGATTTTGGATTAATTAGAATTCTTCATATCCCTTTATTACTATTCGAATTTCTTGTTGAAATGCATCAAGATTTCGATTCTTGCTACTAATTTTCAGTAAAGTTTCAATCTTTAATCTACAAAAGCCACTAAACTACATAAAGGGCCTAAATTTCGTGTTTCTTGTTTCAAGATCCACATCAAGTGGTATAGCTGCTGATTCAAATCTGCTTATTTGCGTCAAATTCCGCAGTCGGTTGGGTAAATCTGTTCGTGTCGATACGTTACAAGTCGGAATTCATATTTTCTTGGTTCGTTGGAAAGCTAAATAGGACATCTATATTGTGTTAAAATTTGCGCACATTTGAACCAGTAATGAAATCGCAGCACTCATATACATCTGCGTCAAATTTCTGTCGCCAGTTTCACACCATTAGATTGCGACCGCGAGTGACAGAGCGTCCCATATCGGCATTTAATGATTTTTGGCTCGTTGGACTTCTAACGTCTTGAGGTTTGTTGTGTCAAAAATTTATAACGTTCTAATAAGTATCGAGTTCTGTTCAGCGTTAAACTTCCATGTCATCGTATCTGCTTACTGTTTCCTAAACACGACTCTTTCATGGATGAAATCATTGCTCAGTTCCAAGACATACTTGTTGGGCTATGCAAAATGCATCAATCTAACCTAGACATATTGCGTCTCGCACCTAAGAATTCATCTATTACTACCGTGCGCCCAAAGACATGGTTTCAATGTTTGAAGTGTCAAGGTCTTGGACACGAAGAACATCAATGCCCCAATGAAGAGTACATTTCCAAGGAAGAACTTGTCTTCTTCTTAAAACAAGACGTGGCAGAACCGAAGGCAACAATTCCCTCGTTGGCTCAAACAACTGAACCGAATGCCTCTTTGAATTGTACAACTTCCCAAGATCCATCATATGACATTCAAGAGACCAGCATAAAGATTGAATCTTTGGTTTGTACCCCTACCAAAGTTCCGAAATTTGTTGTCACATGTGCGACTAAAGATTCAAAGAAGCGTTAGGTATCACCATGTGCCGCATCTGCTACTGATTTTTGTTATCATACTGTCATTCTTGGTAACACACGTCCAAAAGCATCATGGCCTCCATTGCTGTTTCTCATCTGTGACCTAATGCTAATGGATCATGGATTTCGCGCATGGCTGATCGCTTGGTTACATCAAAACTTGAGAACAAGTTTTTTTCAAGAAGGGGAGTATGATGTGAAATAGAAGTGTTAGTTATGTAGAGTTCTAGTTCTGTTAGAATTTTATGTAATTTAGGATTTTAATTTCTGATTTGTTAAGTATTTCGTTTGCATTAGGACTTTATTTTAATTAGAGTTTGCTTTGCATTAGGATTCCTAATTGACATAGGCGTGTGGTATTCCTTAGCCGTGTGGAATTTGTTGATAGATTTGTTTTGTTTTAGTTATCCTTTAGGATTTATGTTGTCTAGTTGATGTAGGTTTCTTCTAAACCTATATACATTTCCATTCAGCATTAATAAAAATCAGTTTGAGTTTTGAGTTTAATTCGTGTGAAATAAAAAGTTTCAGGAGTGAATCCAAAGTTTCATGAGTGAATCTAAACCTAGTTGAGTTTGGATTTGGATTAATCAGAATTCTTCATATCCCTTTGTTACTATTCGAATTTCTTGTTGAAATACATCAAGATTTCGATTCTTGCTACTAATTTTCAGTAAAGTTTCAATCTTTAATCTACAAAAGCCACTAAACTACATAAAGAGCCTAAATTTCGTGTTTCTTGTTTCAAGATGCACATCAAGTGGTGTAGCTGCTGATTCAAATCTGCTGATTTGCGTCAAATTCCGCAGTCAGTTTGGTAAATCAGTTCGTGTGGATACGTTACAAGTTGGAATTCATATTTTCTTGGTTCGTTGGAAAGCTAAATAGGACATCTATATTGTGTTAAAATTTGCGCACATTACAACCAGCAATGAAATCGCAGCACTCATATACATCTGCGTCAAATTTCTGTCGCCAGTTTGACACCATTAGATTGCGACCGCGAGTGACAGAGCGTCCCATATCGGCATTTAATGATTTTTGGCTCGTTGGACTTCTAACGTCTTGAGGTTTGTTGTGTCAAAAATTCATAACGTTCTAATCAGTATCGAGTTCTGTTCAGCGTCAAACATCCATGTCATCGTATCTGCTTGCTGTTTCCTAAACACGACTGTTTCATGGATGAAATCATTGCTCAGTTCCAAGACATACTTGTTTGGCTATGCAAAGTGCATCAATCTAACCTAGACATATTGCGTCTCGCACCTAAGAAGTCATTTATTACTACCGTGCGCCCAAAGACATGGTTTTAATGTTTGAAGTGTCAAGGTTTTGGACACGAAGAACATCAATGCCCCAATGAAGAGTACATTTCCAAGGAAGAACTTGTCTTGTTCTTAAAACAAGACGTGGCATAACCGAAGGCAATAATTCCCTCGTTGGCTCAAACAACTGAACCGAATGCCTCTTTGAATTGTACAACTTCCCAAGATCCATCATATGACATTCAAGAGACCAGCATAAAGATTGAATCTTTGGTTTGTACCCCTACCAAAGTTCCGAAATTTGTTGTCACATGTGCGACTAAAGATTCAAAGAAGCGTTAGGTATCACCATGTGCCGCATCTGCTACTGATTTTTGTTATCATACTGTCATTCTTGGTAACACACGTCCAAAAGCATCATGGCCTCCATTGCTGTTTCTCATCTGTGACCTAATGCTAATGGATCATGGATTTCGCGCATGGCTGATCGCTTGGTTACATCAAAACTTGAGAACAAGTTTTTTTCAAGAAGGGGAGTATGATGTGAAATAGAAGTGTTAGTTATGTAGAGTTCTAGTTCTGTTAGAATTTTATGTAATTTAGGATTTTAATTTCTGATTTGTTAAGTATTTCGTTTGCATTAGGACTTTATTTTAATTAGAGTGTGCTTTGCATTAGGATTCCTAATTGACATAGGCATGTGGTATTCCTTAGCCGTGTGGAATTTGTTGATAGATTTGTTTTGTTTTAGTTATCCTTTAGGATTTATGTTGTCTAGTTGATGTAGGTTTCTTCTAAACCTATATACATTTCCATTCAGCATTAATAAAAATCAGTTTGAGTTTTGAGTTTAATTCGTGTGAATTAAAAAATCTCAGGAGTGAATCCAAAGTTTCCGGAGTGAATCCTAACCCAGTTGAGTTTGGATTTGGATTAATCAGAATTCTTCATATCCCTTTGTTACTATTCGAATTTCTTGTTGAAATACATCAAGATTTCGATTCTTGCTACTAATTTTCAGTAAAGTTTCAATCTTTAATCTACAAAAGCCACTAAACTACATAAACAGCCTAAATTTCGTGTTTCTTGTTTCAAGATCCACATCAAGTGGTGTAGCTGCTGATTCAAATCTGCTGATTTACGTCAAATTCCGCAGTCAGTTCGGTAAATCTGTTCGTGTGGATATGTTACAAGTCGGAATTCATATTATCTTGGTTCGTTGGAAAGCTAAATAGGACATCTATATTGTGTTAAAATTTGCACACATTTTAATCAGTAACGAAGTCGCAGCACTCATATACATCTGCGTCAAATTTCTGTCGCCAGTTTGACACCATTAGATTGCGACCGCGAGTGACAGAGCGTCCCATATCGGCATTTAATGATTTTTGGCTCGTTGGACTTCTAACGTCTTGAGGTTAGTTGTGTAAAAAATTCTTAACGTTCTAATAAGTATCGAGTTCTGTTCAGCGTTAAACTTCCATGTCATCGTATCTGCTTGCTGTTTCCTAAACACGACTGTTTCATGGATGAAATCATTGCTCAGTTCCAAGACATAATTGTTGGGCTATGCAAAGTGTATCAATCTAACCTAGACATATTGCGTCTCGCACCTAAGAAGTCATCTATTACTAGCGTGCGCCCAAAGACATGGATTCAATGTTTGAAGTGTCAAGGTCTTGGACACGAAGAACATCAATGCCCCAATGAAGAGTACGTTTTCAAGGAAGAACTTGTCTTGTTCTTAAAACAAGACGTGGCAGAACCGAAGGCAACAATTCCCTCGTTGGCTCAAACAACTGAACCAAATGACTCTTTGAATTGTACAACTTCCCAAGATCCATCACATGACATTCAAGGGACCATAAAGATTGAATCTTTGGTTTGTACCCCTACCAAAGTTCCGAAATTTGCTGTCACATGTGCGACTAAAGATTCAAAGAAGCGTTGGGTATCACCATGTGCCGTATCTGCTACTGATTTTTGTTATCATACTGTCATTCTTGGTAACACACGTCCAAAAGCATCATGGCCTCCATTGCTGTTTCTCATCTGTGACCTAATGCTAATGGATCATGGATTTCGCGCATGGCTGATCGCTTGGTTACATCAAAACTTGAGACCAAGTTTTTTTCAAGAAGGGGAGTATGATGTGAAATAGAAGTGTTAGTTATGTAGAGTTCTAGTTCTGTTGGAATTTTATGTAATTTAGGATTTTAAATTCTGATTTGTTAAGTATTTCGTTTGCATTAGGACTTTATTTTAATTAGAGTTTGCTTTGCATTAGGATTCCTAATTCACATAGGCGTGTGGTATTCCTTAGCCGTGTGGAATTTGTTGATAGATTTGTTTTGTTTTAGTTATCCTTTAGGATTTATGTTGTCTAGTTGATGTAGGTTTCTTCTAAACCTATATACATTTCCATTCAGCATTAATAAATATCAGTTTGAGTTTAATTCGTATGAATTAAAAAGTTTCAGGAGTGAATCCAAAGTTTCAGGAGTGAATCCTAACCCAGTTGAGTTTGGATTTGGATAAATCAGAATTCTTCATATCCCTTTGTTACTATTCGAATTTCTTGTTGAAATACATCAAGATTTCGATTCTTGCTACTAATTTTCAGTAAAGTTTCAATCTTTAATCTACAATAGCCACTAAACTACATAAAGGGCCTAAATTTCCTGTTTCTTGTTTCAAGATCCACATCAAGTGGTATAGCTGCTGATTCAAATCTGCTTATTTGCGTCAAATTCCGCAGTCAGATGGGTAAATCTGTTCGTGTGGATACGTTACAAGTCGGAATTCATATTTTCTTGGTTCGTTGGAAAGCTAAATAGGACATTTATATTGTGTTAAAATTTGCGCACATTTGAACCAGTAACGAAGTCGCAGCACTCATATACATCTGCGTCATATTTCTGTCGCCAATTTGACACCATTAGATTGCGACCGCGAGTGACAGAGCGTCCCATATCGGCATTTAATGATTTTTGGCTCGTTGGACTTCTAACTTCATGAGGTTTGTTGTGTAAAAAATTCTTAACGTTCTAATAAGTATCGAGTTCTGTGCAGCGTTAAACATCCATGTCATCGTATCTGCTTGCTGTTTCCTAAACACGACTGTTTCATGGATGAAATCATTGCTCAGTTCCAAGACATACTTGTTAGGCTATGCAAAGTGCATCAATCTAACCTAGACATATTGCGTCTCGCACCTAAGAAGACATCTATTACAACCGTGTGCCCAAAGACATGGATTCAATGTTTGAAGTGTCAAGGTCTTGGACACGAAGAACATCAATGCCCCAATGAAGAGTACGTTTCCAAGGAAGAAGTTGTCTTGTTCTTAAACAAGACGTGGCAGAACCGAATGCCTCTTTGAATTGTACAACTACCCAAGATCCATCTTATGACATTCAAGGGACCATAAAGATTGAATCTTTGGTTTGTACCCCTACAAAAGTTCCAAAATTTGCTGTCACATGTGCGACTAAAGAAGCGTGGGGTATCACCATGTGCCGCATCTAATACTGGTTTTTTATCATACTGTCATTCTTGGTAACACACGTCCAAAAGCATCATGGCCTCCATTGTTGTTTCTCATCCGTGACCTAATGCTAATGGATCATGGATTTCGCGCATGGCTGATCGCTTGGTTACATCAAAACTTGAGGACAAGTATTTTTCAAGAAGGGGAGTATGATGTGAAATAGAAGTGTTAGTTATGTAGAGTTCTAGTTATGTTAGAATTTTATGTAATTTAGGATTTTAATTTCTGATTTGTTAAGTTTTTCGTTTGCATTAGGACTTTATTTTAATTAGAGTTTGCTTTGCATTAGGATTGCTAATTCACATAGGCGTGTGGTATTCCTTAGCCGTGTGGAATTAGTTGATAGATTTGTTTTATTTTAGTTATCCTTTAGGATTTATGTTGTCTAGTTGATGTAGGTATCTTCTAAACCTATATACATTTCCATTCAGCATTAATAAAAATCAGTTTGAGTTTTGAGTTTAATTCGTGTGAAATAAAAAGTTTCAGGAGTGAATCCAAAGTTTCAGGAGTGAATCCAAACCCAGTTGAGTTTGGATTTGGATTAATCAGAATTCTTCATATCCCTTTGTTACTATTTGAATTTCTTGTTGAAATACATCAAGATTTCGATTCTTGCTACTAATTTTCAGTAAAGTTTCAATCTTTAATCTACAAAAGCCAATAAACTACATAAAGAGCCTAAATTTCGTGTTTCTTGTTTCAAGATCCACATCAAGTGGTGTAGCTGCTGATTCAAATCTGCTGATTTACGTCAAATTCCGCAGTCAGTTCGGTAAATCTGTTCGTGTGGATATGTTACAAGTCGGAATTCATATTTTCTTGGTTCGTTGGAAAGCTAAATAGGACATCTATATTGTGTTAAAATTTTCACACATTTTAATCAGTAACGAAGTCGCAGCACTCATATACATCTGCGTCAAATTTCTGTCGCCAGTTTGACACCATTAGATTGCGACCGCGAGTGACAGAGCGTCCCATATCGGCATTTAATGATTTTTGGCTCGTTGGACTTCTAACGTCTTGAGGTTAGTTTTGTAAAAAATTCTTAACGTTCTAATAAGTATCGAGTTCTGTTCAGCGTTAAACTTCCATGTCATCGTATCTGCTTGCTGTTTCCTAAACACGACTGTTTCATGGATGAAATCATTGCTCAGTTCCAAGACATAATTGTTGGGCTATGCAAAGTGTATCAATCTAACCTAGACATATTGCGTCTCGCACCTAAGAAGTCATCTATTACTACCGTGCGCCCAAAGACATGGATTCAATGTTTGAAGTGTCAAGGTCTTGGACACGAAGAACATCAATGCCCCAATGAAGAGTACGTTTTCAAGGAAGAACTTGTCTTGTTCTTAAAACAAGACGTGGCAGAACCGAAGGCAACAATTCCCTCGTTGGCTCAAACAACTGAACCAAATGACTCTTTGAATTGTACAACTTCCCAAGATCCATCACATGACATTCATGGGACCATAAAGATTGAATCTTTGGTTTGTACCCCTACCAAAGTTCCGAAATTTGCTGTCACATGTGCGACTAAAGATTCAAAGAAGCGTTGGGTATCACCATGTGCCGTATCTGCTACTGATTTTTGTTCTCATACTGTCATTCTTGGTAACACACGTCCAAAAGCATCATGGCCTCCATTGTTGTTTCTCATCCGTGACCTAATGCTAATGGATCATGGATTTCGCGCATGGCTGATCGCTTGGTTACATCAAAACTTGAGGACAAGTATTTTTCAAGAAGGGGAGTATGATGTGAAATAGAAGTGTTAGTTATGTAGAGTTCTAGTTCTGTTGGAATTTTATGTAATTTAGGATTTTAAATTCTGATTTGTTAAGTATTTCGTTTGCATTAGGACTTTATTTTAATTAGAGTTTGCTTTGCATTAGGATTGCTAATTCACATAGGCGTGTGGTATTCCTTAGCCGTGTGGAATTAGTTGATAGATTTGTTTAATTTTAGTTATCCTTTAGGATTTATGTTGTCTAGTTGATGTAGGTATCTTCTAAACCTATATACATTTCCATTCAGCATTAATAAAAATCAGTTTGAGTTTTGAGTTTAATTCGTGTGAAATAAAAAGTTTCAGGAGTGAATCCAAAGTTTCAGGAGTGAATCCAAACCCAGTTGAGTTTGGATTTGGATTAATCAGAATTCTTCATATCCCTTTGTTACTATTTGAATTTCTTGTTGAAATACATCAAGATTTCGATTCTTGCTACTAATTTTCAGTAAAGTTTCAATCTTTAATCTACAAAAGCCAATAAACTACATAAAGAGCCTAAATTTCGTGTTTCTTGTTTCAAGATCCACATCAAGTGGTGTAGCTGCTGATTCAAATCTGCTGATTTACGTCAAATTCCGCAGTCAGTTCGGTAAATCTGTTCGTGTGGATATGTTACAAGTCGGAATTCATATTTTCTTGGTTCGTTGGAAAGCTAAATAGGACATCTATATTGTGTTAAAATTTTCACACATTTTAATCAGTAACGAAGTCGCAGCACTCATATACATCTGCGTCAAATTTCTGTCGCCAGTTTGACACCATTAGATTGCGACCGCGAGTGACAGAGCGTCCCATATCGGCATTTAATGATTTTTGGCTCGTTGGACTTCTAACGTCTTGAGGTTAGTTGTGTAAAAAATTCTTAACGTTCTAATAAGTATCGAGTTCTGTTCAGCGTTAAACTTCCATGTCATCGTATCTGCTTGCTGTTTCCTAAACACGACTGTTTCATGGATGAAATCATTGCTCAGTTCCAAGACATAATTGTTGGGCTATGCAAAGTGTATCAATCTAACCTAGACATATTGCGTCTCGCACCTAAGAAGTCATCTATTACTACCGTGCGCCCAAAGACATGGATTCAATGTTTGAAGTGTCAAGGTCTTGGACACGAAGAACATCAATGCCCCAATGAAGAGTGCGTTTTCAAGGAAGAACTTGTCTTGTTCTTAAAACAAGACGTGGCAGAACCGAAGGCAACAATTCCCTCGTTGGCTCAAACAACTGAACCAAATGACTCTTTGAATTGTACAACTTCCCAAGATCCATCACATGACATTCATGGGACCATAAAGATTGAATCTTTGGTTTGTACCCCTACCAAAGTTCCGAAATTTGCTGTCACATGTGCGACTAAAGATTCAAAGAAGCGTTGGGTATCACCATGTGCCGTATCTGCTACTGATTTTTGTTATCATACGGTCATTCTTGGTAACACACGTCCAAAAGCATCATGGCCTCCATTGCTGTTTCTCATCTGTGACCTAATGCTAATGGATCATGGATTTCGCGCATGGCTGATCGCTTGGTTACATCAAAACTTGAGACCAAGTTTTTTTGAAGAAGGGGAGTATGATGTGAAATAGAAGTGTTAGTTATGTAGAGTTCTAGTTCTGTTGGAATTTTATGTAATTTAGGATTTTAAATTCTGATTTGTTAAGTATTTCGTTTGCATTAGGACTTTATTTTAATTAGAGTTTGCTTTGCATTAGGATTCCTAATTCACATAGGCGTGTGGTATTCCTTAGCCGTGTGGAATTTGTTGATAGATTTGTTTTGTTTTAGTTATCCTTTAGGATTTATGTTGTCTAGTTGATGTAGGTTTCTTCTAAACCTATATACATTTCCATTCAGCATTAATAAATATCAGTTTGAGTTTAATTCGTATGAATTAAAAAGTTTCAGGAGTGAATCCTAACCCAGTTGAGTTTGGATTTGGATAAATCAGAATTCTTCATATCCCTTTGTTACTATTCGAATTTCTTGTTGAAATACATCAAGATTTCGATTCTTGCTACTAATTTTCAGTAAAGTTTCAATCTTTAATCTACAAAAGCCACTAAACTACATAAAGGGCCTAAATTTCGTGTTTCTTGTTTCAAGATCCACATCAAGTGGTATAGCTGCTGATTCAAATCTGCTTATTTGCGTCAAATTCCGCAGTCAGATGGGTAAATCTGTTCGTGTGGATACGTTACAAGTCGGAATTCATATTTTCTTGGTTCGTTGGAAAGCTAAATAGGACATTTATATTGTGTTAAAATTTGCGCACATTTGAACCAGTAACGAAGTCGCAGCACTCATATACATCTGCGTCATATTTCTGTCGCCAATTTGACACCATTAGATTGCGACCGTGAGTGACAGAGCGTCCCATATCGGCATTTAATGATTTTTGGCTCGATGGACTTCTAACTTCATGAGGTTTGTTGTGTAAAAAATTCTTAACGTTCTAATAAGTATCAAGTTCTGTGCAGCGTTAAACATCCATGTCATCGTATCTGCTTGCTGTTTCCTAAACACGACTGTTTCATGGATGAAATCATTGCTCAGTTCCAAGACATACTTGTTAGGCTATGCAAAGTGCATCAATCTAACCTAGACATATTGCGTCTCGCACCTAAGAAGACATCTATTACAACCGTGTGCTCAAAGACATGGATTCAATGTTTGAAGTGTCAAGGTCTTGGACACGAAGAACATCAATGCCCCAATGAAGAGTACGTTTCCAAGGAAGAACTTGTCTTGTTCTTAAACAAGACGTGGCAGAACCGAATGCCTCTTTGAATTGTACAACTACCCAAGATCCATCTTATGACATTCAAGGGACCATAAAGATTGAATCTTTGGTTTGTACCCCTACAAAAGTTCCGAAATTTGCTGTCACATGTGCGACTAAAGAAGCGTTGGGTATCACCATGTGCCGCATATAATACTGGTTTTTTATCATACTGTCATTCTTGGTAACACACGTCCAAAAGCATCATGGCCTCCATTGTTGTTTCTCATCCGTGACCTAATGCTAATGGATCATGGATTTCGCGCATGGCTGATCGCTTGGTTACATCAAAACTTGAGGACAAGTATTTTTCAAGAAGGCGAGTATGATGTGAAATAGAAGTGTTAGTTATGTAGAGTTCTAGTTATGTTAGAATTTTATGTAATTTAGGAATTTAATTTCTGATTTGTTAAGTTTTTCGTTTGCATTAGGACTTTATTTTAATTAGAGTTTGCTTTGCATTAGGATTGCTAATTCACATAGGCGTGTGGTATTCCTTAGCCGTGTGGAATTAGTTGATAGATTTGTTTTATTTTAGTTATCCTTTAGGATTTATGTTGTCTAGTTGATGTAGGTATCTTCTAAACCTATATACATTTCCATTCAGCATTAATAAAAATCAGTTTGAGTTTTGAGTTTAATTCGTGTGAAATAAAAAGTTTCAGGAGTGAATCCAAAGTTTCAGGAGTGAATCCAAACCCAGTTGAGTTTGGATTTGGATTAATCAGAATTCTTCATATCCCTTTGTTACTATTTGAATTTCTTGTTGAAATACATCAAGATTTCGATTCTTGCTACTAATTTTCAGTAAAGTTTCAATCTTTAATCTACAAAAGCCAATAAACTACATAAAGAGCCTAAATTTCGTGTTTCTTGTTTCAAGATCCACATCAAGTGGTGTAGCTGCTGATTCAAATCTGCTGATTTACGTCAAATTCCGCAGTCAGTTCGGTAAATCTGTTCGTGTGGATATGTTACAAGTCGGAATTCATATTTTCTTGGTTCGTTGGAAAGCAAAATAGGACATCTATATTGTGTTAAAATTTGCGCACATTTGAACCAGTAACGAAGTCGCAGCACTCATATACATCTGCGTCAAATTTCTGTCGCCAGTTTGACACCATTAGATTGCGACCGCGAGTGACTGAGCGTTCCCTATCGGCATTTAATGATTTTTGGCTCATTGGACTTCTAACGTCTTGAGGTTTGCTGTGTCAAAAATTCATAACGTTCTAATAAGTATCGAATTCTGTTCAGCGTTAAACTTCCATGTCATCGTATCTGCTTGTTGTTTCCTAAACACGACTGTTTCATGGATGAAATCATTGCTCAGTTCCAAGACATACTTGTTGGGCTATGCAAATTACATCAATCTAACCTAGACATATTGCGTCTCGCACCTAAGAAGTCATCTATTACTACCGTGCGCCCAAAGACATGGATTCAATGTTTGAAGTGTCAAGGTCTTGGACACGAAGAACATCAATGCCCCAATGAAGAGTACGTTTCCAAGGAAGAACTTGTCTTGTTCTTAAAACAAGACGTGGCAGAACCGAAGGCAACAATTCCCTCGTTGGCTCAAACAACTGAACAGAATGCCTCTTTGAATTGTACAACTTCCCAAGATCCATCATATGACATTCAAGGGACCATAAAGATTGAATCTTTGGTTTGTACCCCTACCAAGGTTCCGAAATTTGCTGTCACATGTGCGACTAAAGATTCAAAGAAGCGTTGGGTATCACCATGTGCCGCATCTGCTACTGATTTTTGTTATCATACTGTCATTCTTGGTAACACACGTCCAAAAGCATCATGGCCTCCATTGCTGTTTCTCATCCGTGACCTAATGCTAATGGATCATGGATTTCACGCATGGCTGATCGCTTCGTTACATCAAAACTTGAGGACAAGTTTTTTTCAAGAAGGGGAGTATGATTTGAAATAGAAGTCTTAGTTATGTAGAGTTCTAGTTCTGTTAGAATTTTATGTAATTTAGGATATTAATTTCTGATTTGTTAAGTATTTCGTTTGCATTAGGACTTTATTTTAATTTGAGTTTGCTTTGCATTAGGATTCCTAATTCACATAGGCGTTTGGTATTCCTTTGCCGTGTGGAATTAGTTGATAGATTTGTTTTGTTTTAGTTATCCTTTAGGATTTATGTTGTCTAGTTGATGTAGGTTTCTTCTAAACCTATATACATTTCCATTCAGCATTAATAAAAATCAGTTTGAGTTTTGAGTTTAATTCGTGTGAATTAAAAAGTCTCAGGAGTGAATCCAAAGTTTCAGGAGTTTGGATTTGGATTAATCAGAATTCTTCATATCCCTTTGTTACTATTCGAATTTCTTGTTGAAATACATCAATATTTCTATTCTTGCTACTAATTTTCAGTAAAGTTTCAATCTTTAATCTACAAAAGCCACTAAACTACATAAAGAGCCTAAATTTCGTGTTTCTTGTTTCAAGATCCACATCAAGTGGTGTAGCTGCTGATTCAAATCTGCTGATTTAGGTCAAATTCCGCAGTCAGTTGGGTAAATTTGTTCGTAGGGATACGTTACAAGTCGGAATTCATATTTTATTGGTTCGTTGGAAAGCTAACAAGGACATCTATATTGTGTTAAAATTTACGCACATTTGAACCAGTAACAAAGTCGCATTACTAATATACATCTGCGTGAAATTCTGTCGCCAGTTTGACACCATTAGATTGCGACGGCGAGTGACACAGTGTCCTATATTGGAATTCAATGATTTTGTGCTCGTTGGACTTTTAATGTCTTGCGGCTAGTTGTGTCAAAAATTCATAACGTTATAATAAGTATCGTGTTCTGTGCAGCGTTAAACTTTCATGCCATCGTATCTGCTTGCTGTTTCCTAAACACGACTGTTTCATGGATGAAATCATTGCTCAGTTCCAAGACATACTTGTTGGGCTATGCAAAGTGCATCAATCTAACCTAGACATATTGCGTCTCGCACCTAAGAAGACATCTATTTCAACCGTGCACCCAAAGACATGGATTCAATGTTTGAAGTGTCAAGGTCTTGGACACGAAGAACATCAATGCCCCAATGAAGAGTACGCTTCCAAGGAAGAACTTCTCTTGTTCTTAAAACAAGACGTGGCAGAACCGCAGACAACAATTCCCTCGTTGGCTCAAACAACTGATCCGAATGCCTCTTTGAATTGTACAACTTCCCAAGATCCATCATATGACATTCAAGGGACCATAAGATTGAATCTTTGGTTTGTACCCCTACCAAAGTTCCGAAATTTGTTGTCACATGTGCGACCAAAGATTCAAAGAAGCGTTGGGTATCACCATGTGCCGCATCTGCTACTGATTTTTGTTATCATAATGTCATTCTTGGTAACACACGTCCAAAAGCATCATGGCCTCCATTGTTGTTTCTCATCCGTGACCTAATGCTAATGGATCATGGATTTCGCGCATGGCTGATCGCTTGGTTACATCAAAACATGACGAAAAGTTTTTTTCAAGAAGCGGAGTATGATGTGAAATAGAAGTGTTAGTTATGTACAATTCTAGTTCTGTTAGAATTTTATGTAATTTAGGATATTAATTTCTGATTTGTTAAGTATTTCGTTTGCATTAGGACTTTATTTTAATTTGAGTTTGCTTTGCATTAGGATTCCTAATTCACATAGGCGTTTGGTATTCCTTTGCCGTGTGGAATTAGTTGATAGATTTGTTTTGTTTTAGTTATCCTTTAGGATTTATGTTGTCTAGTTGATGTAGGTTTCTTCTAAACCTATATACATTTCCATTCAGCATTAATAAAAATCAGTTTGAGTTTTGAGTTTAATTCGTGTGAATTAAAAAGTCTCAGGAGTGAATCCAAAGTTTCAGGAGTGAATCCAAACCCAGTTGAGTTTGGATTTGGATTAATCAGAATTCTTCATATCCCTTTGTTACTATTCGAATTTCTTGTTGAAATACATCAATATTTCGATTCTTGCTACTAATTTTCAGTAAAGTTTCAATCTTTAATCTACAAAAGCCACTAAACTACATAAAGAGCCTAAATTTCGTGTTTCTTGTTTCAAGATCCACGTCAAGTGGTGTAGCATCTGATTCAAATCTGCTGATTTAGGTCAAATTCCGCAGTCAGTTGGGTAAATCTGTTCGTACGGATACGTTACAAGTCGGAATTCATATTTTATTGGTTCGTTGGAAAGCTAACAAGGACATCTATATTGTGTTAAAATTTGCGCACATTTGAACCAGTAACAAAGTCGCATTACTAATATACATCTGCGTGAAATTTCTGTCGCCAGTTTAACACCATTAGATTGCGACGGCGAGTGACACAGTGTCCTATATTGGAATTCAATGATTTTGTGCTCGTTGGACTTTTAATGTCTTGCGGCTAGTTGTGTTAAAAATTCATAACGTTATAATAAGTATCGTGTTCTGTGCAGCGTTAAACTTTCATGCCATCGTATCTGCTTGCTGTTTCCTAAACACGACTGTTTCATGGATGAAATCATTGCTCAGTTCCAAGACATACTTGTTGGGCTATGCAAAGTGCATCAATCTAACCTAGACATATTGCGTCTCGCACCTAAGAAGACATCTATTACAACCGTGCACCCAAAGACATGGATTCAATGTTTGAAGTGTCAAGGTCTTGGACACGAAGAACATCAATGCCCCAATGAAGAGTACGCTTCCAAGGAAGAACTTCTCTTGTTCTTAAAACAAGACGTGGCAGAACCGCAGACAACAATTCCCTCGTTGGCTCAAACAACTGATCCGAATGCCTCTTTGAATTGTACAACTTCCCAAGATCCATCATATGACATTCAAGGGACCATAAGATTGAATCTTTGGTTTGTACCCCTACCAAAGTTCCGAAATTTGTTGTCACATGTGCGACCAAAGATTCAAAGAAGCGTTGGGTATCACCATGTGCCGCATCTGCTACTGATTTTTGTTATCATAATGTCATTCTTGGTAACACACGTCCAAAAGCATCATGGCCTCCATTTTTGTTTCTCATCCGTGACCTAATGCTAATGGATCATGGATTTCGCGCATGGCTGATCGCTTGGTTACATCAAAACATGACGAAAAGTTTTTTTCAAGAAGCGGAGTATGATGTGAAATAGAAGTGTTAGTTATGTACAATTCTAGTTCTGTTAGAATTTTATGTAATTTAGGATATTAATTTCTGATTTGTTAATTATTTCGTTTGCATTAGGACTTTATTTTAATTTGAGTTTGCTTTGCATTAGGATTCCTAATTCACATAGGCGTTTGGTATTCCTTTGCCGTGTGGAATTAGTTGATAGATTTGTTTTGTTTTAGTTATCCTTTAGGATTTATGTTGTCTAGTTGATGTAGGTTTCTTCTAAACCTATATACATTTCCATTCAGCATTAATAAAAATCAGTTTGAGTTTTGAGTTTAATTCGTGTGAATTAAAAAGTCCCAGGAGTGAATCCAAACCCAGTTGAGTTTGGATTTGGATTAATCAGAATTCTTCATATCCCTTTGTTACTATTCGATTTTCTTGTTGAAATACATCAATATTTCGATTCTTGCTACTAATTTTCAGTAAAGTTTCAATCTTTAATCTACAAAAGCCACTAAACTACATAAAGAGCCTAAATTTCGTGTTTCTTGTTTCAAGATCCACATCAAGTGGTGTAGCTGCTGATTCAAATCTGCTGATTTAGGTCAAATTACGCAGTCAGTTGGGTAAATCTGTTCGTGCGGATACGTTACAAGTCGGAATTCATATTTTATTGGTTCGTTGGAAAGCTAACAAGGACATCTATATTGTGTTAAAATTTGCGCACATTTGAACCTGTAACAAAGTCGCATTACTAATATACATCTGCGTGAAATTTCTGTCGCCAGTTTGACACCATTAGATTGCGACGGCGAGTGACACAGTGTCCTATATTGGAATTCAATGATTTTGTGCTCGTTAGACTTTTAATGTCTTGCGGCTTGTTGTGTCAAAAATTCAAAACGTTATAATAAGTATCGCGTTCTGTGCAGCGTTAAACTTTCATGCCATCGTATCTGCTTGCTGTTTCCTAAACACGACTGTTTCATGGATGAAATCATTACTCAGTTCCAAGGCATACTTGTTGGGCTATGCAAAGTACATCAATCTAACCTAGACATATTGCGTCTCGCACCTAAGAAGACATCTATTACAACCGTGCACCCAAAGACATGGATTCAATGTTTGAAGTGTCAAGGTCTTTGACACGAAGAACATCAATGCCCCAATGAAGAGTACGCTTCCAAGGAAGAACTTCTCTTGTTCTTAAAACAAGACGTGGCAGAACCGCAGACAACAATTCCCTCGTTGGCTCAAACAACTGATCCGAATGCCTCTTTGAATTGTACAACTTCCCAAGATCCATCATATGACATTCAAGGGACCATAAGATTGAATCTTTGGTTTGTACCCCTACCAAAGTTCCGAAATTTGTTGTCACATGTGCGACTAAAGATTCAAAGAAGCGTTGGGTATCACCATGTGCGGCATCTGCTACTGATTTTTGTTATCATACTGTCATTCTTGGTAACACACGTCCAAAAGCATCATGGCCTCCATTGTTGTTTCTCATCCGTGACCTAATGCTAATGGATCATGGATTTCGCGCATGGCTGATCGCTTGGTTACATCAAAACATGACGAAAAGTTTTTTTCAAGAAGCGGAGTATGATGTGAAATAGAAGTGTTAGCTATGTACAATTCTAGTTCAGTTAGAATTTTATGTAATTTTGGATTTTAATTTCTGATTTGTTTAGTATTTCGTTTGCATTAGGACTTTATTTTAATTAGAGTTTACTTTGCATTAGGATTCCTAATTCACATAGGCGTGTGGTATTCCTTAGCCGTGTGGAATTAGTTGATAGATTTGTTTAATTTTAGTTATCCTTTAGGATTTATGTTTTCTAGTTAATGTAGGTTTCTTCTAAACCTATATACATTTCCATTCAGCATTAATAAAAATCAGTTTGAGTTTTGAGTTTAATTCGTGTGAATTAAAAAGTTTCAGGAGTGAATCCAAAGTTTCAGGAGTGAATCCAAACCCAGTTGAGTTTGGATTTGGATTACTCAGAATTCTTCATATCCATTTGTTACTATTCGAATTTCTTGTTGAAATACATCAAGATTTCGATTCTTGCTACTAATTTTCAGTAAAGTTTCAATCTTTAATCTTCAAAAGCCACTAAACTACATAAAGAGCCTAAATTTCGTGTTTCTTGTGTCAAGATCCACATCAAGTGGTGTAGATGCTGATTCAAATCTGTTGATTTGCGTCAAATTCCGCAGTCAGTTCGGTAAATCTGTTCGTGTGGATTCGTTACAAGTCGAAATTCATATTTTTTTGATTCATTGGAAAGCTAACAATGACATCTATATTGTGTAAATATTTGCGCACATTTGAACCAGTAACGAAGTCGCAACACTCATATACATCTGCGTCAAATTTCTGTCGCCAGTTTGACACCATTAGATTGCGACGGCGAGTGACAGAACGTCACATATCGTAATTCAATGATTTTTGGCTCGTTGGACTTCTTACTTCATGAGGTTTGTTGTGTCAAAAATTCATAACGTTCTAACAAGTATCTAGTTCTGTGCAGCGTAAAACTGCCATGCCATCGTATCTGCTTGCTGTTTCCTAAACACGACTGTTATATGGATGAAATCATTGCTCAGTTCCAAGACGTACTTGTTGGGCTATGCAAAATGCATCAATCTAACCTAGACATATTGCGTCTCGCACCTAAGAAGACATCTATTACAACCGTGCGCCCAAAGACATGGATTCAATGTTTGAAGTGTCAAGGTCTTGGACACGAAGAACATCAATGACCCAATGAAGAGTACATTTCCAAGGAAGAACTTGTCTTGTTCATAAAACAAGACATGGCAGAACCGAAGGCAATAATTCCCTCGTTGGCTCAAACAACTTAACCGAATGCCTCTTTGAATTGTACAACTTCCCAAGATCCATCATATGACATTCAAGGGACCATAAAGATTGAATCTTTGGATTGTACCCCTACCAAAGTTCCGAAATTTCCTGTCACATGTGCGACTAAAGATTCAAAGAAGCGTTGGGTATCACCATGTGCCGCATCTGCTACTGATTTTTGTTATCATACTGTCATTCTTGGTAACACACGTCCAAAAGCATCATGGCCTCCATTGCTGTTTCTCATCCGAGACCTAATGCTAATGGATCATGGATTTCGCGCATGGCTGATCGCTTGGTTACATCAAAACATGACGAAAAGTTTTTTTCAAGAAGCGGAGTATGATGTGAAATAGAAGTGTTAGCTATGTACAATTCTAGTTCAGTTAGAATTTTATGTAATTTTGGATTTTAATTTCTGATTTGTTTAGTATTTCGTTTGCATTAGGACTTTATTTTAATTAGAGTTTACTTTGCATTAGGATTCCTAATTCACATAGGCGTGTGGTATTCCTTAGCCGTGTGGAATTAGTTGATAGATTTGTTTAATTTTAGTTATCCTTTAGGATTTATGTTTTCTAGTTAATGTAGGTTTCTTCTAAACCTATATACATTTCCATTCAGCATTAATAAAAATCAGTTTGAGTTTTGAGTTTAATTCTTGTGAATTAAAAAGTTTCAGGAGTGAATCCAAAGTTTCAGGAGTGAATCCAAACCCAGTTGAGTTTGGATTTGGATTACTCAGAATTCTTCATATCCATTTGTTACTATTCGAATTTCTTGTTGAAATACATCAAGATTTCGATTCTTGCTACTAATTTTCAGTAAAGTTTCAATCTTTAATCTTCAAAAGCCACTAAACTACATAAAGAGCCTAAATTTCGTGTTTCTTGTGTCAAGATCCACATCAAGTGGTGTAGATGCTGATTCAAATCTGTTGATTTGCGTCAAATTCCGCAGTCAGTTCGGTAAATCTGTTCGTGTGGATTCGTTACAAGTCGAAATTCATATTTTTTTGATTCATTGGAAAGCTAACAATGACATCTATATTGTGTAAATATTTGCGCACATTTGAACCAGTAACGAAGTCGCAACACTCATATACATCTGCGTCAAATTTCTGTCGCCAGTTTGACACCATTAGATTGCGACGGCGAGTGACAGAACGTCACATATCGTAATTCAATGATTTTTGGCTCGTTGGACTTCTTACTTCATGAGGTTTGTTGTGTCAAAAATTCATAACGTTCTAACAAGTATCTAGTTCTGTGCAGCGTAAAACTGCCATGCCATCGTATCTGCTTGCTGTTTCCTAAACACGACTGTTATATGGAAGAAATCATTGCTCAGTTCCAAGACGTACTTGTTGGGCTATGCAAAATGCATCAATCTAACCTAGACATATTGCGTCTCGCACCTAAGAAGACATCTATTACAACCGTGCGCCCAAAGACATGGATTCAATGTTTGAAGTGTCAAGGTCTTGGACACGAAGAACATCAATGACCCAATGAAGAGTACATTTCCAAGGAAGAACTTGTCTTGTTCATAAAACAAGACATGGCAGAACCGAAGGCAATAATTCCCTCGTTGGCTCAAACAACTTAACCGAATGCCTCTTTGAATTGTACAACTTCCCAAGATCGATCATATGACATTCAAGGGACCATAAAGATTGAATCTTTGGTTTGTACCCCTACCAAAGTTCCGAAATTTCCTGTCACATGTGCGACTAAAGATTCAAAGAAGCGTTGGGTATCACCATGTGCCGCATCTGCTACTGATTTTTGTTATCATACTGTCATTCTTGGTAACACACGTCCAAAAGCATCATGGCCTCCATTGCTGTTTCTCATCCGAGACCTAATGCTAATGGATCATGGATTTCGCGCATGGCTGATCGCTTGGTTACATCAAAACTTAAGGGAAAGTTTTTTTCAAGAAGGGGAGTATGATGTGAAATAGAAGTGTTAGTTATGTTGGGTTCTAGTTCTGTTTGAATTTTATGTAATTTAGGATTTTAATTTCTGATTTGTTAAGTATTTCGTTTGCATTAGGACTTTATTTTAATTAGAGTTTGCTTTGCATTTGGATTCCTAATTCACATAGGCGTGTGGTATTCCTTAGCCGTGTGGAATTAGTTGATAGATTTGTTTTATTTTAGTTATCCTTTAGGATTTTTGTTTTCTAGTTGATGTAGGTTTCTTCTAAACCTATATACATTTCCATTCAGCATTAATAAAAATCAGTTTGAGTTTTGAGTTTAATTCTTGTGAATTAAAAAGTTTCAGGAGTGAATCCAAAGTTTCAGGAGTGAATCCAAACCCAGTTGAGTTTGGATTTGGATTACTCAGAATTCTTCATATCCCTTTATTACTATTCGAATTTCTTGTTGAAATACATCAAGATTTCGATTCTTGCTACTAATTTTCAGTAAAGTTTCAATCTTTAATCTACAAAAGCCACTAAACTACATAAAGAGCATAAATTTCGTGTTTCTTGTTTCAAGATCCACATCAAGTGGTGTAGCCGCTGATTCAAATCTGCTGATTTGCGTCAAATTCCGCAGTCAGTTCGGTAAATCTGTTCGTGTGCATACGTTACAAGTCAGAATTCATATTTTCTTAGTTCGTTGGAAATCTAACAAGAACATCTATATTGTGTAAAAATTTTCACACATTTGAACCAGTAACGAAGTCGCAGGACTCATATACATCTGCGTCAAATTTCTGTCGCCAGTTTGACACCATTAGATTGCGACGGCGATTGACAGAACGTCACATATCGGAATTCAATGATTTTTGGCTCGTTGGACTTATTACTTCTTGAGGTTTGTTGTGTCAAATATTCATAACGTTCTAATAAGTATCGAGTTCTGTGCAGCGTAAAACTTCCATGCCATCGTATCTGCTTGTTGTTTCCTAAACACGACTGTTTCATGGATGAAATTATTCCTCAGTTCCAAGACATACTTGTTGGGCTATGGAGAGTGCATCAATCTAACCTAGACATATTGCGTCTCGCACCTAATAAGACATCTATTACGACCGTGCACCCAAAGATATGGATTCAATGTTTGAAGGGTCAAGGTCTTTGACACGAAGAACATCAATGCCCGAATGAAGAGTACGTTTCCAAGGAAGAACTTGTCTTGTTCTTAAAACAGGACGTGGCAGAACCGCAGGCAACAATTCCCTCGTTGGCTCAAACCACTGAACCGAATGCCTCTTTGAATTGTACAACTTCCCAAGGTCCATCATATGACATTCAAGGGACCATAAAGATTGAATCTTTGGTTTGTACCCCATCAAAGTTCCGAAATTTGCTGTCACATGTGCGACTAAAGATTCAAAGAAGTGTTGGTTATCACCATGTGCCGCATCTACTACTGATTTTTGTTATCATACTGTCATTCTTGGTAACACACGTCCAAAAGCATCATGGCCTGCATTGCTGTTTCTCATCCGTGACCTAATACTAATGGATCATGGATTTCGCGCATGGCTGATCGCTTGGTAACATCAAAACTTGAGGACAAGTTTTTTTCAAGAATGGCAGTATGATGTGAAATAGAAGTGTTTGTAATGTAATTTAGGATTTTTATTTCTGATTTGTTAAGTATTTCGTTTGCATTCGGACTTTATTTTAATTAGAGTTTGCTTTGCATTAGGATTCCTAATTAACATAGGCGTGTGGTATTCCTTAGCCGTGCAGAATTAGTTGCACTAGTACAAAAATGACAATTTGCGTCGGACCTGGGACCCCCATTTGCGTCGGACCCTAGTCCGACGGCACAGGTCTCGTCGCAGATGGGAAGACAGCCATCTGCGTCGGATACGACACGACGCAATTAATCAAATATTTACGTCGGCCACAACAAGCATGCGACGCACATGCCCATCCCCTCCATGCATCCACAGCAGTCAGGCAGCCTCATCTGCGTCGCATGCTGTGCCATATGCGACGCAAATGGTGCTTCATCTGCGTCGCATATGGCACAGCATGCGACGTAGATGAGGCTGCCTGGCTCCTGCTGGCTGCTGCGCACACACCCATCTGCGTCGCATATGGCACTGCATGCGACGCAGATAATATATTTTTTTGTTTTTTTTTTCAGCTTTTTTTTTGTTTTTGTTGTCAGCAAATTTTTTTTATTTTCAAAACTAAGCAAACATTATGTTAATAATTATGAGCAGAAAATTCGGCAGAGTCTCCTTTGTAATTTGGACAACCCAAGAAATCATTGGGAAATTTTTGCATATATATAACCAAAACCTGTTTCAATACATCTCAATCAAGCAACCAATGTTGCAATCAATCAACCAACAAGGTTCAAGCAACCAATGTTGCAATCAATCAACCAACAAGGTTCAAGTAACAAAATATTATTCTAACCTACAAATACATACACTAACCATCAAACTTAGTCTGCTTCAGTAACGACCCGTACAAAGTATTCCGCAAAAAGTTCTTTGAGGTCGTTGATCTCATATATGGAGTATGGCTCAAGACTTGACGAAAAAGCCTAGAAATATATTAAACTAGTTAATATACTTTAAAATTCTATAAGTATAAATAATGAATTTACAACATACATATACCTCATACAAATTCTCTGCTTCATAGTATAAGCGGATGATTAGAAACATGTATCTCATCACGAAATAGCCGCATTCCACTCCTCCCGATTGTTGAGCACACTACGCCAAATTTAAGATATATATTAGAATCGGAAAAAAAATCCTAAATAGAATTATAAAGTATCAAATACAAAACCATAAGAGTTTTACCCGCATATATGTCCAAGGCAATTTAGTTCCTTTATTTGATCCTTCAAGCCGCGTGTATTTTGTATATGCACTAAATATAGAGATTTTGTAACAATTAATTACTATAAACATTTATAAATTATTTAAAATATCATAAAATGCATGTAAACTTATTAACATGTATAACAACTATGAACTTACGTATTCAACGGTATCTTGATAGCTAAGGATCTATCTTTCTTCATCGAATCAAATATATATACCGTTCTCTTAGATAGACAAATGACAAGAAGAATCCAATGATCCCTAAGGCATGAAGCAAAATGTGATGTTTTATATATATAACCACAAGTTCATAAATATAAAACAAAGTAAAGATTAGTTTAACTAACATACTTTTCAAAATACGGACATAGGATGTAACGCATATATTGATTCGCTTTCATTGAACTTGCCATGTAGTTGATCACGGCATCTAAGTGATTGCGTATCATGGTCGCTGAAATCATACTTGGACACATGAAACCAATATTATTATCTCCATGCTCCTCAGACTGATCTGCCAAGTACCTAAGATCCAAACACTTATAGTTAGGAGAAGCAATGTTAATTAGTTTAGAGTTTGAGAAATCTCACATCATAAATACTTGCAAAATGGATACATTAATCCATGCTCCCGTGAGAAGTTGAAAAACATCTTGTCGTGAGAGAATGATCATATGATCTCTATCAAAGTTGCAATTGAAAAGGCTCATCTGAGGGTTTGTCGCAAAATATTCGGTGCATCTCCTTGATATCATCATTCATATCATCCAGTGTCAAGTCAATAAAAGGATCTACGTGCCTATGTGCAGACTCATCGGTGCAAGGATTACTACCAACTATTTTTTTCTTCTTCTTCTTCTTCATCGCACCTTCTTTAGGTATATGTTCCTAATTCAATTCTACTTCTTTTTAATTCATATTATATATGTAAATAGATTATTTCATATATAAATCAAGATTACTTAGTATACAAAATTAAGATTACTTAGCATATATAAATCAAAATTTCTTAGTATATATATTTACATTTCTTAGTATATAAATCAAAATATTAAACATAAGTTACCTGATTATCTGAGACTAAAAATACCAACTCTTTCGGCCATTCTATGAATGAACCCTCGGCTTGACCGAGTTTCACGATGTATGGAGTAGGTAGTGGAACTAGAGCTTCAGCGTAGTCCGAATAAAAATCATCAACACTCACTTTCACGGCCGTAGGATGTGATGATGACTCCAATTGTGGTTGTACACTACCCTCAGCTACAATGATCGGTCCCGAGTTATCCGCTATTGCCAAACGACATGGAACCGGACTCTTAACATCCATTGAGAACACAATGTCATTAATTAAGTGTTTTAGAAACATAATATCATAATCGTAGAAGATATAAAATAACTATATACCCGCAAGTTCGCAAATGGATCATTGCCCCCGAGTGACGGCTACTAGGATCAACTGCGGTGTGAGGACTTGTTTGATTTGGTGCTTGAAGACCAAATTGCGCTGCAAAAGCCTTTAACTTTTCTTGAAGTATTGCATCTATCTTCGAGTTCATCTCCTCCATCGTCTGTTCTCTAACTCTTTGGCTCACTCTAGCCTCGAACTCCTTCATCTCCTCATCATCCATGCCCCTACCCTTTCGAGCAGTACTACTCCGATCAGGATCTCCCCAAACCGATGTAATCCCAATGCTACGCCCATTTGTTAACACATGCCCGGGACGGTCTTTCCTCTCCAGAGCACGTGATAGAGCATCATCCATCCGACACGGAACAAACTCTCCTTCCTTTTCTTTTCTTTTCCAATCATCCTGCATGCGTCAAATTCAAAAAATTCATATGATTAGTAGAATTCGAGTAATTAGACAAGAAAATATCATAAAATTTGAAGAATGCTTACAATGGACTCTTTTATCTTTTGTGTTTCTTCATTAGGGAAGAAAAGATTTCCTTCCTTATCTTCTTTCGATCTCGCGAGAAGCCATGGCAAAGTTCGATCCGGCAAGGAGGAAAAATATGATGATGTGGATGAGTCAACAGATGATGTTGTAGAGGATTTAGGGATATACCCTTTGTCTTTCCAAACGGGAATCATCTCCGCATATGACTTTTGACCCAAAAAATGAGGATGAATGTTGGCAGCCTGAGACTTTCTTGCTCTTTCACTTTTAGCCTAATATAAAAACAAGTAATTAGTTAATATTCACAAAAAAAAATTGATTATAACTTATTATGTGATTGTAACGTATATATTATATACCTTAAACTCCTTAGAGCTACACTTTTTCACAAGTTCGCCCCAAATCTCTTCCGTGATGAAAGGATAGAGCACGTACGGTTGCATATCATTGTTAGGCCCCGACCTCGTTTTTGTGATCCATCGACTCACTAATCTTGACTTGAAATCTCTCCACCGCTCATCACAAGTAGTCAACACATCTCGTTTCTTCCTCTCATCCTCTTGTATTCCAAACTCTTTCTTCAATATATAAAATTAACCAATAATACACGATTAGTATAATAAACATGATTCAAATTAAATTAAAAGAATTGATTTTAAAAAACATAGGTTTACTTACTTTAGCATCTTCCCATAAACTATTTTTTAGGCCTTGTGGAACATCATCCCAACTATCGTACAAGATAGACACTTTACTTCTACTGATTTCGCCGCAATGTGTCTTGTACGCACCAACATGATCCCCAATCGGACGCATCCAATCATCCCCTTTGAAGTACTCTTTGGACCCCGGGTTTGGAACGTATCCCTTTTGTAGGACCTCGAGGCTTGCTCACTCTTTTCTTCCTACTACCTCCATCAGTTATCTCGGCCTCAGAACGTGGGTGCCGATCATCATCGGATGCATCATGCTTTATGTGATCTTCCATCACTACACCTGAAACCATAAAGCATAAAGACATGTTAGATTCATCAATGAAATACTACAAAATTATTTTAACGAAGCATAAAATATATAATTGAAGATTATAAACAATAGTAGTTGCAATAATATTACATTAGTTACCTATTAATCAGTTTTTTCTTTGACAACGTAAAATCCCTCATTATGGTCTCGGCGAATGTAATTCGGGTCCGAGATCTTCCCCTAATGTACTTGGAATGACTAACGACGAAGCAATGACTTCATTGAATTGCTTATCGTATTCCTCTTCATCGTGTACATCATCAATTCCAAGTATTCTCCTTTTTCCTTCAATGACAACATACCATTTTTAATCGGCAGGGTCAACCATGTAGAATACTTGTTTTGCTTGTGATGCCAATATCAAAGAATCTTCATGATGCCCTAACCGGTTGAAATTGACTAATGTAAAAAAGTCATGTTCATCCTTCTTTACACCACGACGAATATCAAACCACTTGCATTGGAAGAGCGGAATCTTGAAGTCAACATAGTCAAGTTCTAATATCTCTTCAATGAACCCGTAGTAAGACTTCATTGTCTCAACAATGGTTCTATCCCTTCTACTTTTATACTCTGATGACAAAGTCCCCAACGTAACACCACTGTTTTGCATTGTAGATTTGTCATCTTGCCGTTTAGTGTAAAATGAATAACCATTGATGTCATACCCTTCATAGGAAAGAACTTGCATCTTTGACCCATATGCCAACCATCTCAACGTATCCGATACATCATTTTTTGGGTCAGATAGTTGGTTCATAACTCGTTCTTTAAACCAATCAACGAACGACCGATTCTACTCAATCATCAACTCACGTTCATTCTTCAATGGATACTGAACACTAAGCATCTTCTTGTGCTCATCTAAGTAAGGATGAACTTGTTTTAGATTTTCTAACACCAAAAATTCTGCTTTTCTTTTCAACTCTCCATCAAGACACAATCTTTTTCTCCCAATGGTACCACAACCATCAAGCCTTCCTTCATGTCTAGATTTTGGCAATCCAATTGCTTGTGCACGTGCTAAATACTGACTTACATATTCGAGATACTTCCTCACTTGTTGTTCTTTGGACAATACTTGCTTCCGGTCCATTTGGATTCATCACTTTTCCCTTGAGAGTACCCATATGCCTTTCGAAAGGCCACATATACCTCATACAAACGGGCCCACAAAGTTTAATTTCTCGGACAAGATGAATTATCAAATGAGGCATGATGTCAAAGAACGATGGTACATTTCAAATCGACACATCGTCTCTATTACATCAGCTTGCAACGTATCTAGAGTGTTAGGATCAATCACCTTGCTAGATATAGTTCTGAAGAAGAAACACAACTTTGTAATCGTGTATCTCACTTGGGAAGGCAAAATTCCTCGTATTCACTAGTGGAAAAAACGCTATATGTCACAACAAAACCGTTGCGGTTCTTAAGAGAACCGCAGCGGTAAATCGTCGAAAATTTGGGTGGGAAATTTGGCCTAACAAACCGCTGCGGTTATCATAAAACCGCAACGGTTAACAGTTAACCGCTGCGGTTCTCTATTAACCGTTGCGGTTTTATGAACCGCAGCGGTTTATTTTGTTTTTTTTTTTCGCGTCAAATTCCCTCTCTTACACTGTTAACTCCCTCCTTCAATTCGTCCTTCCTTTCAAAAAAAGACTCCCTCAGTCCCTCCAATTCAAGCAACCCCGACCCCACTGCCACCACTAGGTTCCACCACCACTGCCACCACTGGGTTCCACCTTCCCCCAACCCTGACGACCACCAGCTGCTGCGTCCTCCTCTCCAATTCGGTGGGTTTCAACCACAAACCCCACCTGCGTCCTCCTCCGTGGCTGCACCACCACCGCCGCAACTCCACCGTTCCTAAACACCTACATTCCTTCTCTACCTCTTCTTAGGTACCTACATTCCTTCTCTACCTCTACCTCTACCTCCACCATTCCTTCTCATATTTGAAGCTTCAAGTTTATAATTAATTGTTCTTTTATGAATAATTGTTAATTAAATTAGGTTGTATAATAGTTAAAGGTTGTAAATTTGATTGATTTGAGTTAATTATTTTATTTAAAGTAGTTAGTTTGATTTTTAGGTTAAAAAACTAGGGTTTGTTGTGGTTGCTATTTTTGTGGTTGTTGTTGGTAGTAGCTATTGTTGTTGTTGTTGTTGATGTTGTTGTTGATGTTGTTGTTGTTGTTGTTGTTGTTGTTGTTGTTGTTGTGGTTGTTGTTGTTGTTGTTGTAGTACTTACTAACTAGTTAGGTTTGAACTTTAAAAGTTGTTGTTGATTATTGGTTTAGATATTTAGTTTAGTTTAGCTTAGTTTAGTTTGAATTGCTAATTTATACTAATGTTAACTTTTAAACTTTGTTGTTGATTATTGAAGCTAGCTAGGGACGGATTATTGAGCTCGATTTCCCTATTCACAACCTTGATATTGGTATGTTATCACTCATATTTAACTTTCTTTCATAGTAAATTGGTATATGTATATATATATGTATATATGTATATGTATATGTATATGTATATGTATATGTATATGTATATGTATATGTATATGTATATGTATATGTATATGTATATGTATATATATATATACATACATATATGTATATGTATATACATATACATATATGTATATATATATATGCAAATGTGTATATATTTATCGTTGAATTGAGATTAGATGTAAAATGTTTTGTTGTTTTTAAAAACCTATGTTCGCATCATCATATCATATGCCTAGATACTCGTTCGAGACTTACTCATTAGGAGTAAGTCTTGAATAGTCCCCGGTTTGGGACTGTTCTTAGATGTTTAATCTCACTTAGGTGGTGAATGTATGTCTTTAGTTCGATTCTAGAGGAAAATCTTGGCTCGTCGTTTCCCCACTTTTGTTCTCTGGGTACATATGTAGATATAAATAAATTTATATCTACATCGTGTACTTGGAGAACTGTAGGGAAATGCTGCCGGATTTCCCGTAGATTCGAACTGAAGGCAATACATTCACTAGTGAGATTAGACATCTAAGGATGGGTTAGGTTGGAGTGATAAGGACCCTTGGAAAGCATGCCTAATTTCATTAAATTTATATCGTGTATAAACTCTAATAATGTAGTGAAATTCGTCATTGACATTGGGTCCTTGTTGCTTGTGTTTAATTAGAGCTAGGTTTGGTTGAAATGTATCGTGCATGGATGTATGGTAGTCGTGACACTTGTGAATTCGTGGATGGGGTCTTTGAATTTTGTGATCTTTGCATTAAGTCATCGACCGCAAAGGGAACCGCAGGGGTTTTATTGTCCTTGTGTTGATTGTGGTAATGTGAGCATCGTTAGTAGCATTGAGTCGCTTAGGGAGCATGTCTTTCGTCGCGGGTTTAGACAAGACTACTATGTATGGGTTTGGCACGGTGAGGAGGGTATGTATGATGGTCGAAATGCCATTGTTAACGATGTGCATGAAGAAGGTGAGTTTGATGTCATTGAGAATGACAACATCGAGGATGAATATGAGGATATTCAAGTAGAAGATGATGATGATGAAGGGGATCATATCGAGGAGATGATGGCGGGGGTAGATCATTGTGGCAAACGGCCTCGTATTTTTGAGTGCATGGACGAGGCATCTCGAAAACCGTTGTATCCCGGTTGTACGAGGTACACCAAGCTGACGGCCGTGATAACACTCTTTAATATCAAGACGAAAGACGGTATAAGTGACTCTTGTTTCACTTCCTTGTTGCAAGCATTTGGTGATATGTTGCCGGACGACCATGAACTACCCAAGTCGAACTATTATGCTAAGAATTTGATGTGTCCCTTCGGGTTAGAGTACCAGAGAATACATGCTTGTCCAAACGATTGTGTGTTATATCAAAATGAATATGAAAATATGGATGAGTGTCCTCGATGTGGGAAGTCGCGTTACAGGCGCGCGGGGGTTGGTGATAAGAAAGGTCCTGCAGCAAAGGTGATGTGGTATCTTCCGATTATACCACGATTCAAGCGCATGTTTTCAATCAAAAAAGATGCTAAGAACTTGAGGTGGCATGCAGAACGAGGGAAAAAGGATGGTTTTCTCAAACATCCGGCTGATTCTCCTGAGTGGAAAGATATCAACCATTGTCATAAGACCTTCGGTGCCGAGGACAGAAATTTGAGGCTTGGCCTATGCACGGATGGAATGAACCCATTTGGCAATCTTTGTTCTCAACATAGTACGTGGTCGGTTCTTCTAGTTATATACAACTTGCCTCCTTGGTTGTGCATGAAACGCAAATACATCATGTTGTCGATTCTTATTTCGGGGCGAGCTTGACTCGGAAACGACATAGATGTCTACCTCCAGCCACTTGTTGATGATTTGAGAAAAATGTGGGATGAAGGAGTTTCTGTGTATGACGCACATGCTGATGAGGTATTCACATTGCGTGCCATGCTTTTATTCACTCTTAATGACTATCCTGCTTATGGGAACTTATCCGGGTACAAGAACAAAGGGAAGAAAGCATGCCCGATTTGCCTGGACGACACAGCATCTAAATACATTACTACTTGTCACAAAGAAGTTTATATGCGCACCCGAAGGTTCCTTCGACGTGACCATCCTTATCGTAATAAGAAGAAGGCATTCGATGGAACAGTTGAGGAAGGGGTTGCTCGTAGACCATTGACTGGTATTGAGGTTTATGATCAAGTCAAGGGTATTGAAACGATATTCGGCAAAGGAGCGAGTGTTGGTGATAAGGGACTTTGGAAAAAGGAGTCTATTCTGTGGAAACTTCCGTATTGAGGTTTATGATCAAGTATGTGAAGGCTAGAGACAAGTGGTTTGAACTATGGGATGAGACCCTTTACAAGAAATCATTCAACCGTCCTCTCCTCAAGTGCATCACCAGAGAAGATGGCCTAGAGGTTTTGAAAGAACTCCATGAGGGAGCTTGTGCATCGCACATTGGGGGAAGAGCTTTAGGAGAAAAGGCTTTAAGGACGGGGTACTACTGGCCGACCTTAAAGGAGGATGCCCTCGTCTATGCAAAGAAGTGTGATAGTTGTCAGAAGCATGGGAACCTGCATCAGAAGCCGTCCAACTATCTAACTCCTATTTTGTTCCCCCTGACTTTTGCCAAATGGGGCATGGACATATTAGGACCTTTTCCGGTGGCAGCTGGGCAAAAGAAGTTTGTGATAGTAGCAGTGGACTATTTCACTAAATGGATAGAAGCTGAAGCCATGCGAGGAATAACCTCCAACGACGTCAAGGGCTTCATCTGGAAAAACATTATAACTCGTTTTGGCATGCCTCAGTTCATTGTCTTCGATAATGGTCCACAGTTCGAAACGCCTAAGCTGAAAGATTGGTTGTCAGAAAGAGAAATCAAAGCTCACTTTGCGGCAGTCGCCCACCCACAAGCCAATGGGCAAGTCGAGTCCTTCAACAAGATTCTATCAAATGGAATCAAGAGGAAGCTGGAAAACGCCAAGGGACAATGGGTTGAAGAGCTGCCATTAGTGTTATGGTCCATTAGAACAACCGCTAAGATTTTAACAGGCGAGATGCCTTTCATGTTAGTTTATGGCACTGAAGCCGTATTGCCCATTGAGATTGATGAACCCACCCTGCGAGTCATGTTGTACATAGAAGATGCCAACTGGGCTGCATTACGCACGGCTTTGGACCAAGTACCAGAAGTTAGGGGCAATGCCTTACTGAGAATGCAATTGTACAAGTTGAGAATGGCTCGAGAGTTTAACAAAAGAGTTGTTTGACGACAACTCAAGGTGGGCGATCTTGTTCTTAGGAAGATGGAGGCTGTTGGACGAGCCAAGGAGATGGGAAAGCTAACTCCAAATTGGGAAGGACCTTATCTGATTATAGAAGAGCTGCGCAGTGGCACCTTTCATCTCCAAGATCTGGATGGACGGGTTATGCAGCGCACTTGGAACTCAGATAATCTGAAGAAGTATTATGTTTAACTCAATCATCGTTAGGAATACAGCTGAAAGTTGTAGCAAGTCCAAAGTGCCACGGCACAGACTAGAAAAAAAGAATTGAATACATGTATCTTGGCACTTAGTCAAGCAAAATTCATATAATACAATTCCTACTATCTTATCGTCTCTATTTTCATGATTATTTTCACCAAGGTAGTACACTTTGGGGCATTAAATCAGTTACTAGTCTAAAAGTGACAATAACTTGGAACAAAAATACTCACTTCTATGCCGAACATCACTCCCTCGAAGAGACCGGCCAAAAGAGCAACAACCAAAAGGTTGACAGCACAAATTGGCTACCAAATTGACAAAATCTCTAGTAAGAGAAACGTCAAAGTCTCTAAGAGAACGCTGACCAGAAATAAACCCTTAGTAAAGGGTACTTATTTTCAAATGCATTGGCAGCTAAGTAGTAAAGACCCTAGTAAGGGATCACTACTTTCGGATGAGTGTTGCTCACTCAAGGAAGGCGGCAAGGAAATTGTTAGACCCTGTCCCTAAAGCTCGTCCTTAGCAAATTCAGTCGGCTTGGCCAAGGTTGGTCGTTCTCCTTCTTGGACTATGACTCGTCCAATGGTTGAGCTTAGCCCAAGAAGGGTGGGATGAGACAAGCCTATAAGACGAGCTAAAGAGAGAAGGTCGTCTAAAACCAGGACAAGCTAGATACTGCAGGACGAGTGTTACCAACTCAAGAAAAACGGCTAAAATGTGGCTCGTTTAAAAGGAGAAGACCATTTAGAGTTTCAAGACGATCCTCTATAACACTTGGGCACTTTTTGAGAAATTTATAATCATCCAAGGGCAAGGATCAGAAGTGGCATGCGCAGTTCAATTAAATATCGTAGACCGTCCAAAAAGTAAAAGACGAGTCACTTCTTAGTCAAATTGATATATCCTTAAACATCTGTGATGATCGTCCAACATTCAGGACGAAGTTCATTCAGTACTTAGTCAAATTGGAATTCAAAAAGAGAAAAGACAGGCAATTGACAAAAATTCTCCTTCATATATGATTGATCAAGAATTACAACCTAAGAGCTGAAGAGTTAAAGGTACAGCGGCAAACAAGCCAAGAAACATGAAAATAAACCTAAAATTAGGCTTCGTCTTCAGCACGAGTTTCTTGGTCGTCTTCTGGGTTCTCCTCCTCAGCCGTTGCCTCGTCGTCTGATTCCGAAAACTCTGGAGGTTCCTCGGCACATACCATGGCCTGATGGACGCTCTGTTGATACTCTAGACGACGAACGAAGCTGGGGACCTCGGCTTCCTCAGCTAACATCCCAAAGGCTTTGATGGCCCAACCCTTAGACGTTTCAACCACTTGAGCCAATCCTTCCTTGGCATCGTCATAAGCCTGGGCTGCCTCCCTTTCCAGACGGGCAGTCTTCGCCCTTAAGAGAATGTTCTCTCTTCTCAGTTCAACGGCGGCAAGGAAAGCAACATCCCTCTCACCCTTCAGATCAGCAGAGACAGCATTAATAATCATCTTCAAACGATCCAGCTCCTTATACAGATCGTTGATGGTAACAAGATAATTCTTGTTTTCTGATTCAAGGAGGGCTGATCTCTTCTCCAAAGCCTCCAGAGATTGACGATGAAGGGTGTTGGCCATCTCAATGTCATGGATGGCCTTGTCGCCTGCCGTTGTAGCCAAATGGACGAGCATCTTATTCTCTTTCCTCAGCTCTCTGGCCCAATCTTCAGTAAGCATGCTGCGAGCAAAAAGCTGGGGCAATGAAAGCAAAACAAATTATTAGACGAGTTTCAAAGAGAAATAAATATACACAAGTACTAAACAAAAGCGGCAATAAGTTATACCTCAGCAGCCAGTTGAGACATGTAGCCCACATGCCCGGCCGATGCTCCCCTTAATCCTTTGATATAGGATTCAGGGAAACACTTGAAGAGTTCCTGCTTAAGCCGTTCCTTTTCAGCCTTTGACATTTTGGCAAAAGCAGGAGAAGACTCCTCGTCCGAGTCTAAGGTGGGAGCAGCTGAAGGTAGAGATGGGCCTTTGCCCTTATCTGAAAGAGGGGGAGAGTCAGTTATCTGGATGGGAAAGATGATGGCTTGTCTATTGGACGGACTCATAGACTGTCCGTCGACCCGCACCGTCCTAACCCTATTGGAATAAAACGACTCACCAGACGAGATGGATGCCGTCCTTACAGCAAGGGGCATCTGGGAGACTAGCTTTGCTACCGAGCCGCTGAAGCCCGGATAGTTCTCGACAGCCGTCTCCTGCCCCGGCACCACCAAAGCTAAGGCTGACTCTGGTCTGACTTCGGCCGAGTCTGGTCTGACATTGGCCAAGTCAGAAAGTTAAGCGTCCAACTGACCAGTGAGGACAGGATTTTCTCCCACTCCCCCACTAGGAGCGGCAGTAGAAGGCCCCTCCTTCAGAGCTTTGTCTTTAGGGGGAAGCATGGTTTTCTCTTCCACTCCCCCACTCGGAGTAGCCTTCTCTGTCTTCTTTCTTACAAAGCCCTTAGGCTTTTTGGCTTGAGGTTGGTCCGTGGCTGTTGTAGGCCTCTTCTTGGACGAAGATGACTTCCCAGGAGGGAGTTTGTTGGTTGGGGCATTTTTCTGCGAGAAAGAATTAAGTTAAAATGACAGACGTCCACAGATCAAAATCTAAATCAAAGTGCAAGCCTTCAGACGAAAATCACCCAAAGAAGGAAGGCGTCTTAAAGTGACCACCTCCCCTCCTTAGGGTCGTCCAAACAAAAATCTGAATTCAGACGAAAGCGAGGCAAAGAAAGAAAACGTCCAAAAATTGGACAGGCTAACCTCTCAGACGGATATGGCCCCAAGAAGGTAGCCGTCCTAACACGGACGCTCTCCTTTCTCGGTTTATCCTCGTCCAAGGTTAGGTACTATAACTTGGACGAGCCCAGACGGTACTCGTCCAAAGAATACAAAACCTCCCAGACGAGTATGGTCCCAAGAATGTAGCCATCCTAGCATGGACGCTCTCCTATCTCGGCCTACCCTCGTCCAAGGATAGGTACTATTACTTGGACGAGTCCAAATGGTACTCGTCCAAAGACTGCAAAATTCCTTAGACGAGCATGGCCCCAAGAGGGTGACCGTCCTAGTATGGACGCTCTCCTTCTTCGGGCTATCCTCGCCCAGAGGAAGTTACAATTACTTAGACGAGTCCGAATGGTACTCGTCTAGCAACTATAAAAATCTCGGACGGGAAATTCCGAAAGGTGAACGTCCATACTTGGACGTTTTCCTTCTTTGGCTAATTCTCGTCCAAAGTTTGGATGCCAATTCCAGACTAGCCGAAATGATCCTCGTCCATAAAAAAAAAAAAATAAAAAAAAAAAAAATTTCTTACCAGCGTCTCGGCCCTCTTTTCGGCACTACTCTTGGCATATTCCTTCCAAAGATTGTCTGTGAATTTAGACATGCTTATGTCTCCCGTCCAAGAAGCCTTGAGACGTGTATTGGCCGAGTCTGCAGCAAAGAGACGAAAGATTGGTTAGTCTAATGAGTTATGGACGAAGAGATTTACTTGGGATGTGAATGGATACCTTTATCATCGGCTAACCGCAGGCCGGCGGCAACCAAGAAGTCGTCATTATAAAACATTTCCTTAAAGGGTATCCAGTTAGCTGGCCTTTTAAAGGATTTTTGGCCGGGCCTGGAGTACTTCTTTATTTTAAAGTACTCCACTACCTCCTCGTCATACTTATCCTCCAGCTCCAGCCAAGATTGCTTTCGTCCAGTATTTGTGACGGCTCGGTTATAGAAACGATAGCTCTCTGTGGCCGAGTCATTGGCCGCCCTTAGATATATAAAATCGGCCTTTCATTCATGCATCTTTGACGGTTTACCCCAGGCTGTTAGAAAGCCAGGACGGTTGCAGATGCTGAGCCATGTTCCATCCACGGCACCAGGAATTTTGGCCGCGTAATGAATGTCGGTAAAGGCGTGAAGAGAGAGAGCCAGGCCGCGCAACTTGCAGACGGCTATGAACGTCAAGACGTTGTGCCAGGCGTTGGGAGCCAGTTGGTTGTGGCCGATGTTGTAATAACGAAGCACTTGCTTTATAAATTCATGAAGGGGAAATCTCAACCCCGCGTCCAGAGCCAGCTTGTAGACAGTAAAATGATTTTTGGGAGTGCTCAAAATAGTGGCCTCCTTATTAGGGATGACGAAGGAAAAGCCCGGCATGGGCATGAAGTTGGATAAATAGCTAGGGTCCGGCCCTATTTTCTCTAGCCATTTGCGATTGGCTAAAATAAATGCGGGGTCAGAGAGAGGACCTAATCGTTTTCTAATCTCAGACGAAGTAGTGGAGGCTTCGTCTGACTCATCGGCAGCCCCGGAATCCCTGCTGTTATCTTCTTCGCCAGTTTCCTCCATCTCAGTGTCCCGTCCAGAAGGACTGGCTTCCGGGTTTATTTGGGACTCCTCAAAGCTGCGGCTAGGGGAAAGGGGGCCGCCTAAAGGCCCAGTACTTCGGACCTCCCTCGTCTCATCTGGAACTCACCCAGTAGATTCCTCCATATCTGAACTGTTTGACGGGATTATTACTTTTCGTCTTAGACGGGTCGTTTGCTTGACGCACGCCAGATTACCCTGCACAGGTAAAGACTGGGTCGTCTGACTTTCTCGGCCAAAACTATGAAAAAATATGTACTCGGCCAGAAGAGGTCCAACTCTAGAATGTGCCGAAGAAGAAGTATCGCTTCTAGGGTCAAGACAAGCTCTTGGGCGGCTAGGATTGTTTGACGAAGAAGATTCCATTTTATTGTTTTTCTAAGAAAGAATAAAGAATAAAGAAGAAAGAAATGAACAATGAAACGATACCTTCTAAGAACGTCTGGACGATTCGGTGAAGAATGCTGAAGCTGGACGATCTCCCTCTCTCTCTAGAAAATTTGCAGAGCTTCTCTCTCTAGAAAAATTCGTTCAAGGTGTGAAGTGATCAAATGTTTTCACACCAAGTTTATTTATAGAGGAGTAAGAAACCTGTGGAGCCGGTCAAGAATGACCGAAGAAAGGGTCCAACGGTCGGTTATGACCGGTAAAACCCAGAAAAAGGCGGGTCCTTTCATTATTTCAAATAAAGCTACCTTGGGTTAAAAAGTCTTAACTGTCAGATGGGCCTAATGAAGCTACCTTGGGTAAAAGGGCCTTAACCGTCAGATGGGCCAACAGTGAAAACCTTTTTAGGGGCAAATGTTGTAGCCTGAAATCTACGGTTCCTCTGATGACACTTGGGCTCATCTGAGTCGTACACGTGTCCTCTGATAAATGGAAGAAAAAAGATCTACCCTTTGGGCTAGGCTCAGATTGTTTAAAAGGCTGCTTTTCTGGCCCAAAAGGAAGTCAGAGGCCAGCCCTGTGAGGTGGCTGCATGAGAGTGGTTGGTAAACTCTCCCAAATCATGGCTGCCACGTGTCATGATCTGATTCTTCAGCCAATCAGAAGCCACTATTCTAGGTCAGATTTTAAGGTTAGCTGTCATCTTGCTATCACTATAAATACCCCTAAAATCAGGAGAAAGATCATTCAATGCAAACAGTGCAAAGTTACTCTGTAAAACTACTCTCTCACTTTCTCTCTCTAGAATTACTTTTCTCTTACAAACACCTGATATCTGACCTAAGCTTCGGAGGGGGAGCCACCACCCAAACCTCCAGGGTGGGTCCCTTTTTGCAGGTTCGGGAGTGAAGCTCAGGCTTGGACTTGGTTGATTCAGACATTGTTGCACAAGTCTCCAAAGAAGAACATCTAAGGGATACTAGTTTACTTGCTAGACAAGAAAGCTCAATCAGCAGCTTACTTGTTGGACAAGCGGACTAAACACCTTTGTTACTATTCGAATTTCATGTTGAAATACATCAAGATTTCGATTCTTGCTACTAATTTTCAGTAAAGTTTCAATCTTTAATCTACAAAAGCCACTAAACTACATAAAGAGCCTAAATTTCGTGTTTCTTGTTTCAAGATCCACATCAAGTGGTGTAGCTGCTGATTTGCGTCAAATTCCGCAGTCAGTTCGGTAAATCTGTTCGTGTGGATACGTTACATGTCAGAATTCATATTTTCTTATTTCGTTGGAAAGCTAACAAGGACATCTATATTGTGTAAATATTTGCGCACATTTGAACCAGTAACGAAGTCGCAGCACTCATATACATCTGCGTCAAATTTCTGTCGCCAGTTTGACACCATTAGATTGCGACGGCTAGTGACAGAGCGTCACATATCGGAATTCATAACGTTCTAATAAATATAGAGTTCTGTGCAGCGTTAAACTTCCATGCCATCGTATCTGCTTGCTGTTTCCTAAACACGACTGTTTCATGGATGAAATCATTGCTCAGTTCCAAGAATACTTGTTGGGCTATGCGAAGTTCATCAATCTAACCTAGAAATATTGCGTCTCGCACCTAAGAAGACATCTATTACAACCGTGCGCCCAAAGACATGGATTCAATGTTTGAAGTGTCAAGGTCTTGGACACGAAGAACATCAATGCCCCAATGAAGAGTACGTTTCCAAGGAAGAACATGTCTTGTTCATAAAACAAGATATGGCAGAACCAAAGGCAATAATTCCCTCATTGGCTCAAACAACTGAACCGAATGCCTCTTTGAATTGTACAACTTCCAAAGATCGATCATATGACATTCTAGGGACCATAAAGATTGAATCTTTGGTTTGTACCCCTACTAAAGTTCTGAAATTTGCTGTCACATGTGCGATTAAAGATTGAAAGAAGCGTTGGGTATCACCATGTGCCGCATCTGCTACTGATTTTTGTTATCATACTGTCATTCTTGGTAACACACGTCCAAAAGCATCATGGCCTCCATTGTTGTTTCTCATCCGTGACCTAATGCTAATGGATCATGGATTTCGCGCATGGCTGATCGCTTGGTTACATCAAAACTTAAGGATAAGTTTTTTTCAAGAAGGGGAGTATGATGTGAAATAGAAGTGTTAGTTATGTAGAGTTCTAGTTTTGTTAGAATTTTATGTAATTTAGGATTTTAATTTCTGATTTGTTAAGTATTTCGTTTGCATTAGGACTTTATTTTAATTAGAGTTTGCTTTGCATTTGGATTCCTAATTCACATAGGCGTGTGGTATTCCTTAGCCGTGTGGAATTAGTTGATAGATTTGTTTTATTTTAGTTATCCTTGAGGATTTATGTTTTCTAGTTGATGTAGGTTTCTTCTAAACCTATATACATTTCCATTCAGCATTAATAAAAATCAGTTTGAATTTTGGGTTTAATTCGTGTGAATTAAAAAGTTTCAGGAGTGACTCCAAAGTTTCAGGAGTGAATCCAAACCCAGTTGAGTTTGGATTTGGATTACTCAGAATTCTTCATATCCCTTTGTTACTATTCGAATTTCTTTTTGAAATACATCAAGATTTCGATTCTTGCTACTAATTTTCAGTAAAATTTCAATCTTTAATCTACAAAAGCCACTAAACTACATAATGAGCCTAAATTTCGTGTTTCTTGTTTCAAGATCCACATCAAGTGGTGTAGCTGCTGATTAAAATCTGCTGATTTGTGTCAAATTCCGCAGTCAGTTCGATAAATCTATTCGTGTGGATACGTTACAAGTCGGAATTCATATTTTCTTGGTTCTTTGGAAAGCTAACAAGGACATCTATATTTTATAAATATTGGCACGCATTTGAACCAGTAACGAAGTCGTAGCACTCATATACATCTGCGTCAAATTTCTGTCGCCAGTTTGACCCCATTAGATTGCGATGGCGAGTAACTGAGCGTCACGTATCGGAATTCAATGATTTTTGGCTCGTTGGACTTCTTACTTCTTGAGGTTTGTTGTGTCAAAAATTCATAACGTTCTATTAAGTATCGAGTTCTGTGCAGCGTTAAACTTCCATTGCATCGTATCTGCTTGCTGTTTCCAAAACACGACTGTTTCATGGATGAAATCATTGCTCAGTTCCAAGACATACTTGTCGGGCTATGCAAAGTGCATCAATCTAACCTAGACATATTGCGTCTCACACCTAAGAAGACATCTATTACAACTGTGCGCCCAAAGATATGGATTCAATGTTTGAAGTGTCAAGGTCTTGAACACGAAGAACATCAATGCCCCAATGAAGAGTACGTTTCCAAGGAAGAACTTGTCTTGTTCATAAAACAAGACGTGGCAGAACCGAAGGTAATAATCTCCTCATTGCCTCAAACAACTAAACTGAATGCCTCTTTGAATTGTACAACTTCCCAAAATCCATCATATGACATTCAAGGGACCATAAAGATTGAATCTTTGGTTTGTACCCCTACCAAAGTTCCGAAATTTGCTGTAACATGTGCGACTAAAGATTCAAAGAAGTGTTGGGTATCACCATGTGCCGCATCACCTATTGATTTTTGTTATCATACTGACATTCTTGGTAACACACGTCCAAAAGCGTCATGGCCTCCATTACTGTTTCTCATCCGTGACCTAATGCTAATGGATCATGGATTTCGCGCATGGCTGATCGCTTGGTTACATCAAAACTTGAGGACAAGTTTTTTTCAAGAAGGGGAGTATGATGTGAAATAGAAGTGTTAGTTATGTAGAGTTCAGAATCTGTTAGAATTTTATGTAATTTAGGATTTTAATTTCTGATTTGTTAAGTATTTCATTTGCATTAGCACTTTATTTTAATTAGAGTTTACTTTGCATTAGGATTCCTAATTCACATAGGCGTGTGGTATTCCTTAGCCATGTGGAATTAGTTGATAGATTTATTTTGTTTTTGTTATCCTTTAGGATTTGTGTTGTCTAGTTGATGTAGGTTTCTTCTAAACCTATATACATTTCCATTCTGCATTAATAAAAATCAGTTTGAGTTGTGAGTTTAATTTGTGTGAATTAAAAAAATTTAAGGAGTGAATCCAAAGTTTCAGGAGCGAATCCAAAACCAGTTGATTTTGGATTTGGATTAATCAGAATTCTTCATATCCCTTTGTTACTATTCGAATTTCTTGTTGAAATACATCAAGATTTCGATTCTTGCTACTAATTTTCAGTAAAGTTTCAATCTTTAATCTACAAAAGCCACTAAACTACATAAAGAGCCTGAATTTCGTGTTTCTTGTTTCAAGATCCACATCAAGTGGTGTAGCTGCTGATTTGCGTCAAATTCCGCAGTCAGTTCGGTAAATCAGTTCGTGTGGATACGTTACAAGTCGGAATTCATATTTTCTTGGTTCGTTGGAAAGCTAACAAGGACATCTATATTGTGTAAATATTTGCGCACAGTTGAACCAGTAACGAAGTCGCAGCACTCATATACATCTGCGTCAAATTTCTGTCACCAGTTTGACACCATTAGATTGCGGCGGCGAGTGACCAAGCGTCACATATCGGAATTCAATGATTTTTGGCTCGTTGGACTTCTTACTTCTTGAGGTTTGTTGTGTCAAGAATTCATAACGTTCTAATAAGTATCGAGTTTTGTGCTGCGTTAAACTTCCATTGTATCGTATCTGGTTGCTGTTTCCTAAACACGACTGTTTCATGGATGAAATCATTGCTATGCAAAGTGCATCAATCTAACCTAGACATATTGCGTCTCGCACCTAAGAAACATCTATTACAACCGTGCGCCCAAAGACATGGATTCAATGTTTGAAGTGTCAAGGTCTTGGACACGAAGAACATCAATGCCCCAATGAAGAGTACGTTTCCAAGGAAGAACTTGTCTTGTACATAAAACAAGACGTGGCAGAACCGAAGGCAATAATTCCCTCGTTGGCTCAAACAACTGAACCGAATGCCTCTTTGAATTGTACAACTTCCCAAGATCCATCATATGACATTCAAGGGACCATAAAGATTGAATCTTTGGTTTGTACCCCTACCAAAGTTCCGAAATTTACTGTCACATGTTCGACTAAAGATTCAAAGAAGCGTTGGGTATCACCATGTGCCGCATCTACTACTGATTTTTGTTCTCATACTGTCATTCTTGGTAACACACGTCCAAAAGCATCATGGCCTCCATTGTTGTTTCTCATCCGTGACCTAATGCTAATGGATCATGGACTTTGCGCATGGTTGATCGCTTGGTTACATCAAAACTTGAGGACTAGTTTTTATAAAGAAGGGGAGTATGATGTGAAATAGAAGTGTTAGTTATGTAGAGTTCTAGTTCTGTTAGAATTTTATGTAATTTAGGATTTTAATTTCAGGTTTGTTAAGTATTTCGTTTGCATTAGGACTTTATTTTAATTAGAGTTTGCATTGCATTTGGATTCCAGATTCACATAGGCGGGTGGTATTCCTTAGCCGTGTGGAATTAGTTGATAGATTTGTTTTGTTTTAGTTATCCTTTAGGATTTATGTTTTCTAGTTGATGTAGGTTTCTTCTAAACCTATATATATTTCCATTCAACATTAATAAAAATCAGTTTGAGTTTTGAGTTTAATTCGTGTGAATTAAAAAGTTTCAGGAGTGCATCCAAAGTTTCAGGAGTGAATCCAAACCCAGTTGAGTTTTGATTTGGATTAATCAGAACTCTTCATATCCCTTTGTTACTATTCGAATTTCTTGTTGAAATACATCAAGATTTCGATTCTTGCTACTAATTTTCAGTAAAGCTTCAATCTTTAATCTACAAAAGCCACTAAACTACATAAAGAGCCTAAATTTCGTGTTTCTTGTTTCATGATCCACATCAAGTGGTGTAGCTGCTGATTCATATCTGCTGATTTGGGTCAAATTCCGCAGTCAGTTCGGTAAATCTGTTCGTGTGGATGCGTTACAAATCGGAATTCATATTTTCTTGGTTCGTTGGAAATCTAACAAGGACATCTATATTGTGTTAATATTTGCGCATATTTGAACGATTAACGAAGTCGCCGCACTCATATACATCTGCGTCAAATTTCTGTCGCCAGTTTGACACCATTAGATTGCGACGGCGAGTGACAGAGCGTCCCATATCGGAATTCAATGATTTTTGGCTCGTTGGACTTCTAACGTCTTGAGGTTTGTTGTGTCAAACATTCATAACGTTCTAATAAGTATCGAGTTATGTGCAGCGTTAAACTTCCATGTCATCGTAGCTACTTGCTGTTTCCTAAACACGACTGTTTCATGGATGAAATCATTGCTCAGTTCCAAGACATACTTGTTGGGCTATGCAAAGTGCATCAATCTAACCTAGACATATTGCGTCTCGCACCTAAGAAGACATCAATTACAACCGTGTGCCCAAAGATATGAATTCAATGTTTGAAGTGTCAAGGTCTTTGACACGAAGAACATCAATGCCCCAATGAAGAGTACGTTTCCATGGAAGAACTTGTCTTGTTCTTAAAACAAAACGTGGCAGAACCGCAGGCAACAATTCCCTCGTTGGCTCAAACAACTGAAACGAATGCCTCTTTGAATTGTACAATTTCCCAAGATCCATCATATGACATTCAAGGGACCATAAAGATTGAATCTTTTGTTTGTACCTCTACCAAAGTTCCGAAATTTGCTGTCACATGTGCGACAAAAGATTCAAAGAAGCGTTGGGTATCACCATGTGCCGCATCTACTACTGATTTTTGTTATCATACTGTCATTCTTGGTAACACACGTCCAAAAGCATCATGGCCTCCATTGTTGTTTCTCATCCGTGACATAACACTAATGGATCATGGATTTCGCGCATGGTTGATCGCTTGGTTACATCAAAACTTGAGGACAAGTTTTTTTCAAGAAGGGGAGTATGATGTGAAATAGAAGTGTTAGTTATGTAGAGTTCTAGTTCTGTTAGAATTTTATGTAATTTAGGATTTTAATTTCAGGTTTGTTAAGTATTTCGTTTGCATTAGGACTTTATTTTAATTAGAGTTTGCTTTGCATTAGGATTCCTAATTCACATAGGCGTGTGGTATTCCTTAGCCTTGTGGAATTAGTTGATAGATTTATTTTGTTTTAGTTATCCTTTAGGATTTATGTTTTCTAGTTGATGTAGGTTTCTTCTAAACCTTTATATATTTCCATTCAGCATTAATAAAAATCAGATTGAGTTTTGAGTTTAATTCGTGTGAATAAAAAGTTTCAGGAGGGAATCCAAAGTTTCAGGTGTGATTTTACACCCAGTTGAGTTTTGATTTGGATTAATCAGAATTCTCCATATCCCTTTGTTACTATTCAAATTTCTTTTTGAAATACATCAAGATTTCGATTCATGCTACTAATTTTCAGTAAAGTATCAATCTTTAATCTACAAAAGCCACAAAACTACAAAAAGAGCCTAAATTTCGTGTTTCTTGTTTCAAGATCCACATCAAGTGGTGTAGCTGCTTTTTTTTGTAATTTAGGATTTTAATTTCTAATTTGTTAAGTATTTCTTTTGCATTAGGACTTTATTTTAATTAGAGTTTGCTTTGCATTAGGATTCCTAATTCACATAGGCGTGTGGTATTCCTTAGCCGTGTGGAATTAGTTGATAGATTTGTTTTGTTTTATTTATCCTTTAGGATTTATGTTTTCTAGTTGATGTAGGTTTCTTCTAAACCTATATATATTTTCATTCAGCATTAATAAAAATAAGATTGAGTTTTGAGTTTAATTCGTGTAAAATAAAAAGTTTCAGGAGTGAATCCAAAGTTTCAGGAGTGAATCCAAACCCAGTTGAGCTTTGATTTGGATTAATCAGAATTCTTCATATCCCTTTGTTACTATTCGAATTTCTTTTTGAAATACATCAAGATTTCGATTCATGCTACTAATTTTCAGTAAAGTTTCAATCTTTAATCAACAAAAGCCACTAAACTACATAAAGAGCCTAAATTTCGTGTTTCTTGTTTCAAGATCCACATCAAGTGGTGTAGCTGCTTATTTGCGTCAAATTCCGCAGTCAGTTCGGTAAATCTGTTTGTGTGGATATGTTACAAGTCGGAATTCATATTTTCTTGGTTCGTTGGAAAGCTAACAAGGACATCTATATTGTGTAAATATTTGCGCACAGTTGAACCAGTAACGAAGTCGCAGCACTCATATACATCTGCGTCAAATTTCTGTCGCCAGTTTGACACCATTAGATTGCGGCGGCGAGTGACAAAGCGTCACATATCGGAATTCAATGATTTTTGGCTCGTTGGACTTCTTACTTCTTGAGGTTTGTTGTGTCAAGAATTCATAACGTTCTAATAAGTATCGAGTTTTGTGCTGCGTTAAACTTCCATTGCATCGTATCTGGTTGCTGTTTCCTAAACACGACTGTTTCATGGATGAAATCATTGCTATGCAAAGTGCATCAATCTAACCTAGACATATTGCGTCTCGCACCTAAGAAACATCTATTACAACCGTGCGCCCAAAGACATGGATTCAATGTTTGAAGTGTCAAGGTCTTGGACACGAAGAACATCAATGCCCCAATGAAGAGTATGTTTCCAAGGAAGAACTTGTCTTGTACATAAAATAAGACGTGGCAGAACCGAAGGCAATAATTCCCTCGTTGGCTCAAACAACTGAGCCGAATGCCTCTTTGAATTGTACAGCTTCCCAAGATCCATCATATGACATTCAAGGGACCATAAAGATTGAATCTTTGGTTTGTACCCCTACCAAAGTTCCGAAATTTGCTGTCACATGTTCGACAAAAGATTCAAAGAAGCGTTGGGTATCACCATGTGCCGCATCTACTACTGATTTTTGTTCTCATACTGTCATTCTTGGTAACACACGTCCAAAAGCATCATGGCCTCCATTGTTGTTTCTCATCCGTGACCTAATGCTAATGGATCATGGATTTTGCGCATGGTTGATCGCTTGGTTACATCAAAACTTGAGTACTATTTTTTTTTAAAAGAAGGGGAGTATGATGTGAAATAGAAGTGTTAGTTATGTAGAGTTCTAGTTCTGTTAGAATTTTATGTAATTTAGGATTTTAATTTCAGGTTTGTTAAGTATTTCGTTTGCATTAGGACTTTATTTTAATTAGAGTTTGCATTGCATTTGGATTCCAGATTCACATAGGCGGGTGGTATTCCTTAGCCGTGTGGAATTAGTTGATAGATTTGTTTTGTTTTAGTTATCCTTTAGGATTTATGTTTTCTAGTTGATGTAGGTTTCTTCTAAACCTATATATATTTCCATTCAACATTAATAAAAATCAGTTTGAGTTTTGAGTTTAATTCGTGTGAATTAAAAAGTTTCAGGAGTGAATCCAAAGTTTCAGGAGTGAATCCAAACCCAGTTGAGTTTTGATTTGGATTAATCAGAAATCTTCATATCCCTTTGTTACTATTCGAATTTCTTGTTGAAATACATCAAGATTTCGATTCTTGCTACTAATTTTCAGTAAAGCTTCAATCTTTAATCTACAAAAGCCACTAAACTACATAAAGAGCCTAAATTTCGTGTTTCTTATTTCATGATCCACATCAAGTGGTGTAGCTGCTGATTCATATCTTCTGATTTGGGTCAAATTCCGCAGTCAGTTCGGTAAATCTGTTCGTGTGGATGCGTTACAAGTCGGAATTCATATTTTCTTGGTTCGTTGGAAATCTAACAAGGACATCTATATTGTGTTAATATTTGCGCACATTTGAACGATTAACGAAGTCGCCGCACTCATATACATCTGCGTCAAATTTCTGTCGCCAGTTTGACACCATTAGATTGCGACGGCGAGTGACAGAGCGTCCCATATCGGAATTCAATGATTTTTGGCTCGTTGGACTTCTAACGTCTTGAGGTTTGTTGTGTCAAACATTCATAACGTTCTAATAAGTATCGATTTATGTGCAGCGTTAAACTTCCATGTCATCGTAGCTGCTTGCTGTTTCCTAAACACGACTGTTTCATGGATGAAATCATTGCTCAGTTCCAAGACATACTTGTTGAGCTATGCAAAGTGCATCAATCTAACCTAGACATATTGCGTCTCGCACCTAAGAGGACATCAATTACAACCGTGTGCATAAAGATATGAATTCAATGTTTGAAGTGTCAAGGTCTTTGACACGAAGAACATCAATGCCCCAATGAAGAGTACGTTTCCATGGAAGAACTTGTCTTGTTCTTAAAACAAGACGTGGCAGAACCGAAGGCAATAATTCCCTCGTTGGCTCAAACAACTGAACCGAATGCCTCTTTGAATTGTACAACTTCCCAAGATCCATCATATGACATTCAAGGGACCATAAAGATTGAATCTTTGGTTTGTACCCCTACCAAAGTTCCGAAATTTGCTGTCACATGTTCGACTAAAGATTCAAAGAAGCGTTGGGTATCACCATGTGCCGCATCTACTACTGATTTTTGTTCTCATACTGTCATTCTTGGTAACACACGTCCAAAAGCATCATGGCCTCCATTGTTGTTTCTCATCCGTGACCTAATGCTAATGGATCATGGATTTTGTGCATAATTGATCGCTTGGTTACATCAAAACTTGAGGACAAGTTTTTTTAAAGAAGGGGAGTATGATGTGAAATAGAAGTGTTAGTTATGTAGAGTTCTAGTTCTGTTAAAATTTTATGTAATTTAGGATTTTAATTTCTGGTTTGTTAAGTATTTCGTTTGCAATAGGACTTTATTTTAATTAGAGTTTGCATTGCATTTGGATTCCAGATTCACATAGGCGGGTGGTATCCTTAGCCGTGTGGAATTAGTTGATAGATTTGTTTTGTTTTAGTTATCCTTTAGGATTTATGTTTTCTAGTTGATGTAGGTTTCTTCTAAACCTATATATATTTCCATTCAACATTAATAAAAATCAGTTTGAGTTTTGAGTTTAATTCGTGTGAATTAAAAAGTTTCAGGAGTGAATCCAAAGTTTCAGGAGTGAATCCAAACCCAGTTGAGTTTTGATTTGGATTAATCAGAAATCTTCATATCCCTTTGTTACTATTCGAATTTCTTGTTGAAATACATCAAGATTTCGATTCTTGCTACTAATTTTCAGTAAAGCTTCAATCTTTAATCTACAAAAGCCACTAAACTACATAAAGAGCCTAAATTTCGTGTTTCTTATTTCATGATCCACATCAAGTGGTGTAGCTGCTGATTCATATCTGCTGATTTGGGTCAAATTCCGCAGTCAGTTCGGTAAATCTGTTCGTGTGGATGCGTTACAAGTCGGAATTCATATTTTCTTGGTTCGTTGGAAATCTAACAAGGACATCTATATTGTGTTAATATTTGCGCACATTTGAACGATTAACGAAGTCGCCGCACTCATATACATCTGCGTCAAATTTCTGTCGCCAGTTTGACACCATTAGATTGCGACGGCGAGTGACAGAGCGTCCCATATCGGAATTCAATGATTTTTGGCTCGTTGGACTTCTAACGTCTTGAGGTTTGTTGTGTCAAACATTCATAACGTTCTAATAAGTATCGAGTTATGTGCAGCGTTAAACTTCCATGTCATCGTAGCTGCTTGCTGTTTCCTAAACACGACTCTTTCATGGATGAAATCATTGCTCAGTTCCAAGACATACTTGTTGAGCTATGCAAAGTGCATCAATCTAACCTAGACATATTGCGTCTCGCACCTAAGAAGACATCAATTACAACCGTGTGCCCAAAGATATGAATTCAATGTTTGAAGTGTCAAGGTCTTTGACACGAAGAACATCAATGCCCCAATGAAGAGTACGTTTCCATGGAAGAACTTGTCTTGTTCTTAAAACAAGACGTGGCAGAACCGAAGGCAATAATTCCCTCGTTGGCTCAAACAACTGAACCGAATGCCTCTTTGAATTGTACAACTTCCCAAGATCCATCATATGACATTCAAGGGACCATAAAGATTGAATCTTTGGTTTGTACCCCTACCAAAGTTCCGAAATTTGCTGTCACATGTTCGACTAAAGATTCAAAGAAGCGTTGGGTATCACCATGTGCCGCATCTACTACTGATTTTTGTTCTCATACTGTTATTCTTGGTAACACACGTCCAAAAGCATCATGGCCTCCATTGTTGTTTCTCATCCGTGACCTAATGCTAATGGATCATGGATTTTGTGCATAATTGATCGCTTGGTTACATCAAAACTTGAGGACAAGTTTTTTTAAAGAAGGGGAGTATGATGTGAAATAGAAGTGTTAGTTATGTAGAGTTCTAGTTCTGTTAAAATTTTATGTAATTTAGGATTTTAATTTCTGGTTTGTTAAGTATTTCGTTTGCATTAGGACTTTATTTTAATTAGAGTTTGCATTGCATTTGGATTCCAGATTCACATAGGCGGGTGGTATCCTTAGCCGTGTGGAATTAGTTGATAGATTTGTTTTGTTTTAGTTATCCTTTAGGATTTATGTTTTCTAGTTGATGTAGGTTTCTTCTAAACCTATATACATTTCCATTCAGCATTAATAAAAATTAGTTTGAGTTTTGAGTTTAATTCGTGTGAATAAAAAAGTTTCAGGAGTGAATCCAAAGTTTCAGGAGTGAATCCAAACCCAGTTCAGTTTTGATTTGGATTAATCAGAACTCTTCATATCCCTTTGTTACTATTCGAATTTCTTGTTGAAATACATCAAGATTTCGATTCTTGCTACTAATTTTCAGTAAAGCTTCAATCTTTAATCTACAAAAGCCACTAAACTACATAAAGAGCCTAAATTTCGTGTTTCTTATTTCATGATCCACATCAAGTGGTGTAGCTGCTGATTCATATCTGCTGATTTGGGTTAAATTCCGCAGTCAGTTCGGTAAATCTGTTCGTGTGGATGCGTTACAAGTCGGAATTCATATTTTCTTGGTTCGTTGGAAATCTAACAAGGACATCTATATTTTGTTAATATTTGCGCACATTTGAAAGATTAACGAAGTCGCCGCACTCATATACATCTGCGTCAAATTTCTGTCGCCAGTTTGACACCATTAGATTGCGACGGCGAGTGACAGAGCGTCCCATATCGGAATTCAATGATTTTTGGCTCGTTGGACTTCTAACGTCTTGAGGTTTGTTGTGTCAAACATTCATAACGTTCTAATAAGTATCGAGTTATGTGCAGCGTTAAACTTCCATGTCATCGTAGCTGCTTGCTGTTTCCTAAACACGACTCTTTCATGGATGAAATCATTGCTCAGTTCCAAGACATACTTGTTGAGCTATGCAAAGTGCATCAATCTAACCTAGACATATTGCGTCTCGCACCTAAGAAGACATCAATTACAACCGTGTGCCCAAAGATATGAATTCAATGTTTGAAGTGTCAAGGTCTTTGACACGAAGAACATCAATGCCCCAATGAAGAGTACGTTTCCATGGAAGAACTTGTCTTGTTCTTAAAACAAGACGTGGCAGAACCGAAGGCAATAATTCCCTCGTTGGCTCAAACAACTGAACCGAATGCCTCTTTGAATTGTACAACTTCCCAAGATCCATCATATGACATTCAAGGGACCATAAAGATTGAATCTTTGGTTTGTACCCCTACCAAAGTTCCGAAATTTGCTGTCACATGTTCGACTAAAGATTCAAAGAAGCGTTGGGTATCACCATGTGCCGCATCTACTACTGATTTTTGTTCTCATACTGTTATTCTTGGTAACACACGTCCAAAAGCATCATGGCCTCCATTGTTGTTTCTCATCCGTGACCTAATGCTAATGGATCATGGATTTTGTGCATAATTGATCGCTTGGTTACATCAAAACTTGAGGACAAGTTTTTTTAAAGAAGGGGAGTATGATGTGAAATAGAAGTGTTAGTTATGTAGAGTTCTAGTTCTGTTAAAATTTTATGTAATTTAGGATTTTAATTTCTGGTTTGTTAAGTATTTCGTTTGCATTAGGACTTTATTTTAATTAGAGTTTGCATTGCATTTGGATTCCAGATTCACATAGGCGGGTGGTATCCTTAGCCGTGTGGAATTAGTTGATAGATTTGTTTTGTTTTAGTTATCCTTTAGGATTTATGTTTTCTAGTTGATGTAGGTTTCTTCTAAACCTATATACATTTCCATTCAGCATTAATAAAAATTAGTTTGAGTTTTGAGTTTAATTCGTATGAATAAAAAAGTTTCAGGAGTGAATCCAAAGTTTCAGGAGTGAATCCAAACCCAGTTCAGTTTTGATTTGGATTAATCAGAACTCTTCATATCCCTTTGTTACTATTCGAATTTCTTGTTGAAATACATCAAGATTTCGATTCTTACTACTAATTTTCAGTAAAGCTTCAATCTTTAATCTACAAAAGCCACTAAACTACATAAAGAGCCTAAATTTCGTGTTTCTTGTTTCAGGATCCACATCAAGTGGTGTAGCTACTGATTCATATCTGCTGATTTGGGTCAAATTCCGCAGTCAGTTCGGTAAATCTGTTCGTGTGGATGCGTTACAAGTCGGAATTCATATTTTCTTGGTTCGTTGGAAATCTAACTAGGACATCTATATTTTGTTAATATTTGCGCACATTTGAAAGATTAACGAAGTCGCCGCACTCATATACATCTGCGTCAAATTTCTGTCGCCAGTTTGACACCATTAGATTGCGACGGCGAGTGACAGAGCGTCCCATATCGGAATTCAATGATTTTTGGCTCGTTGGACTTCTAACGTCTTGAGGTTTGTTGTGTCAAACATTCATAACGTTCTAATAAGTATCGAGTTATGTGCAGCGTTAAAATTCCATGTCATCGTAGCTGCTTGCTGTTTCCTAAACACGACTGTTTCATGGATGAAATCATTGCTCAGTTCCAAGACATACTTGTTGGGCTATGCAAAGTGCATCAATCTAACCTAGACATATTGCGTCTCGCACCTAAGAAGACATCAATTACAACCGTGTGCCCAAAGATATGAATTCAATGTTTGAAGTGTCAAGGTCTTTGACACGAAGAACATCAATGCCCCAATGAAGAGTACGTTTCCATGGAAGAACTTGTCTTGCTCTTAAAACAAAACGTGGCAGAACCGCAGGCAACAATTCCCTCGTTGGCTCAAACAACTGAAACGAATGCCTCTTTGAATTGTACAATTTACCAAGATCCATCATATGACATTCAAGGGACCATAAAGATTGAATCTTTTGTTTGTACCTCTACCAAAGTTCCGAAATTTGCTGTCACATGTGCGACAAAAGATTCAAAGAAGCGTTGGGTATCACCATGTGCCGCATCTACTACTGATTTTTGTTATCATACTGTCATTCTTGGTAACACACGTCCAAAAGCATCATGGCCTCCATTGTTGTTTCTCATCCGTGACATAACACTAATGGATCATGGATTTCGCGCATGGTTGATCGCTTGGTTACATCAAAACTTGAGGACAAGTTTTTTTCAAGAAGGGGAGTATGATGTGAAATAGAAGTGTTAGTTATGTAGAGTTCTAGTTCTGTTAGAATTTTATGTAATTTAGGATTTTAATTTCAGGTTTGTTAAGTATTTCGTTTGCATTAGGACTTTATTTTAATTAGAGTTTGCTTTGCATTAGGATTCCTAATTCACATAGGCGTGTGGTATTCCTTAGCCTTGTGGAATTAGTTGATTGATTTATTTTGTTTTAGTTATCCTTTAAGATTTATGTTTTCTAGTTGATGTAGGTTTCTTCTAAACCTTTATATATTTCCGTTCAGCATTAATAAAAATTAGATTGAGTTTTGAGTTTAATTCGTGTGAATAAAAAGTTTCAGGAGGGAATCCAAAGTTTCAGGAGTGATTTTACACCCAGTTGAGTTTTGATTTGGATTAATCAGAATTCTCCATATCCCTTTGTTACTATTCGAATTTCTTTTTGAAATACATCAAGATTTCGATTCATGCTACTAATTTTCAGTAAAGTATCAATCTTTAATCTACAAAAGCCACAAAACTACAAAAAGAGCCTAAATTTCGTGTTTCTTGTTTCAAGATCCACATCAAGTGGTGTAGTTGCTTTTTTTTGTAATTTAGGATTTTAATTTCTAATTTGTTAAGTATTTCTTTTGCATTAGGACTTAATTTTAATTAGAGTTTGCTTTGCATTAGGATTCCTTATTCACATAGGCGTGTGGTATTCCTTAGCCGTGTGGAATTAGTTGATAGATTTGTTTTGTTTTAGTTATCCTTTAGGATTTATGTTTTCTAGTTGATGTAGGTTTCTTCTAAACCTATATATATTTTCATTCAGCATTAATAAAAATCAGATTGAGTTTTGAGTTTAATTCGTGTAAAATAAAAAGTTTCAGGAGTGAATCCAAAGTTTCAGGAGTGAATCCAAACCCAGTTGAGTTTTGATTTGGATTAATCAGAACTCTTCATATCCCTTTGTTACTATTCGAATTTCTTGTTGAAATACATCAAGATTTCGATTCTTGCTACTAATTTTCAGTAAAGCTTCAATCTTTAATCTACAAAAGCCACTAAACTACATAAAGAGCCTAAATTTCGTGTTTCTTGTTTCAATATCCACATCAAGTGGTGTAGCTGCTGATTCATATCTGCTGATTTGGGTCAAATTCCGCAGTCAGTTCGGTAAATCTGTTCGTGTGGATGCGTTACAAGTCGGAATTCATATTTTCTTGGTTCGTTGGAAATCTAACAAGCACATCTATATTGTGTTAATATTTGCGCACATTTGAACGATTAACGAAGTCGCCGCACTCATATACATCTGCGTCAAATTTCTGTCGCCAGTTTGACACCATTAGATTGCGACGGCGAGTGACAGAGCGTCACGTATCGGAATTCAATGATTTTTGGCTCGTTGGACTTCTTACTTATTGAGGTTTGTTGTGTCAAGAATTCATAACGTTCTAATAAGTATCGAGTTCTGTGCAGCGTTAAACTTCCAGGCATTCGTATCTGCTTGCTGTTTCCTAAACACGACTGTTTCATGGATGAAATCATTGCTCAGTTCCAAGACATACTTGTTGGGCTATGCAAAGTGCATCAATCTAACCTAGACATATTGCGTCTCCCACCTAAGAAGACATCTATTACAACTGTGCGCCCAAAGACATGGATTCAATGTTTGAAGTGTAAAGGTCTTGGACACGAAGAACATCAATGCCCCAATGAAGAGTACGTTTCCAAGGAAGAACTTGTCTTGTTCATAAAACAAGACGTGGCAGAACCGAAGGCAATAATTCCCTCGTTGGCTCAAACAACTGAACCGAATGCCTCTTTGAATTGTACAACTTCCCAAGATCCATCATATGACATTCAAGGGACCATAAAGATTGAATCTTTGGTTTGTACCCCTACCAAAGTTCCGAAATTTGCTGTCACATGTGAGACTAAAGATTCAAAGAAGCGTTGGGTATCACCATGTGCCGCATCTACTACTGATTTTTGTTATCATACTGTCATTCTTGGTAACACACGTCCAAAAGCATCATGGCCTCCATTGCTGTTTCTCATCCGTGACCTAATGCTAATGGATCATGGATTTCGCGCATGGCTGATCGCTTGGTTACATCAAAACTTGAGGACAAGTTTTTTTCAAGAAGGAGAGTATGATGTAAAATAGAAGTGTTAGTTATGTAGAGTTCTAGTTCTGTTAGAATTTTATGTAATTTAGGATTTTAATTTCTGATTTGTTAAGTATTTCGTTTGCATTAGGACTTTATTTTAATTAGAGTTTTGCTTTGCATTAGGATTCCTAATTCACATAGGCGTGTGGTATTCCTTAGCCGTGTGGAATTAGTTGATAGATTTGTTTTTTTTTGTTATCCTTTAGGATTTATGTTGTCTAGTTGATGTAGGTTTCTTCTAAACCTATATACATTTCCATTCAACATTAATAAAAATTAGTTTGAGTTTTAAGTTTAATTCGTGTGAATTAAAAAAATTTCAGGAGTGAATCCAAACCCGTTGATTTTGGATTTGGATTAATCAGAATTCTTCATATCCCTTTGTTACTATTCGACTTTCTTGTTGAAATACATCAAGATTTCGATTCTTGCTACTAATTTTCAGTAAAGTTTCAATCTTTAATCTACAAAAGCCACTAAACTACATAAAGAGCCTAAATTTCGTGTTTCTTATTTCATGATCCACATCAAGTGGTGTAGCTGCTGATTTGCGTCAAATTCCGTAGTCAGATCGATAAATCTGTTCGGGTGGATACCTTACAAGTCGGAATTCATATTTTCTTGGTTCGTTGGAAAGCTAACAAGGACATCTATATTGTGTAAATATTTGAGCACATTTGAACCAGTGACGAAGTCGCAGCACTCATATACATCTGCGTCAAATTTCTATCGCCAGTTTGACAACATTAGATTGAGACGGCGAGTGACAGAGCGTCACATATCGGAATTCAATGATTTTTGGCTCGTTGGACTTCTTACTTCTTGAGGTTTGTTGTGTCAAGAATTCATAACGTTCTAATAAGTATCGAGTTCTGTGCAGCATTAAAATTCCATTGCATCGTATCTGCTTGCTGTTTCCTAAACACGACTGTTTCATGGATGAAATCATTGCTCAGTTCCAAGACATACTTGTTGGGCCATGCAAAGTGCATCAATCTAACCTAGACATATTGCGTCTCGCACCTAAGAAGACATTTATTACAACTGTGCGCCCAAAGTCATGGATTCAATGTTTGAAGTGTAAAGGTCTTGGACACGAAGAACATCAATGCCCCAATGAAGAGTACGTTTCCAAGGAAGAACTTGTCTTGTTCATAAAACAAGACGTGGCAGAACCGAAGGCAATAACTCCCTCGTTGGCTCAAACAACTGAACCGAAAGCCTCTTTGAATTGTACAATTTCCCAAGATCCATCATATGACATTCAAGGGACCAGAAAGATTGAATCTTTGGTTTGTACCCCTACCAAAGTTCCGAAATTTGCTGTCACATGTGCGACAAAAGATTCAAAGAAGCGTTGGGTATCACCATGTGCCGCATCTACTACTGATTTGTGTTATCATACTGTCATTCTTGGTAACACACGTCCAAAAGCATCATGGCCTCCATTGCTGTTTCTCATCCGTGACCTAATGCTAATGGATCATGGATTTCGCGCATGGCTGATCGCTTGGTTACATCAAAACTTGAGGACAAGTTTTTTTCAAGAAGGAGAGTATGATGTAAAATAGAAGTGTTAGTTATGTAGAGTTCTAGTTCTGTTAGAATTTTATGTAATTTTGGATTTTAATTTCTGATTTGTTAAGTATTTCATTTGCATTAGGACTTTATTTTAATTAGATTTTGCTTTGCATTAGGATTCCTAATTCACATAGGCGTGTGGTATTCCTTAGCCGTGTGGAATTAGTTGATAGATTTGTTTTGTTTTTGTTATCCTTTAGGATTTATGTTGTCTAGTTGATGTAGGTTTCTTCTAAACCTATATACATTTCCATTCAGCATTAATAAAAATCAGTTTGAGTTTTGAGTTTAATTCGTGTGAATTAAAAAAATTTCAGGAGTGAATCCAATGTTTCAGGAGTGAATCCAAACCCAGTTGATTTTGGATTTGGATTAATCAGAATTCTTCATATCCCTTTGTTACTATTCGACTTTCTTGTTGAAATACATCAAGATTTCGATTCTTGCTACTAATTTTTAGTAAAGTTTCAATCTTTAATCTACAAAAGCCACTAAACTACATAAAGAGCCTAAATTTCGTGTTTCTTGTTTCAAGATCCACATCAAGTGGTGTAGCTGCTGATTTGCGTCAAATTCCGTAGTCAGTTCGGTAAATCTGTTCGTGTGGATACGTTACAAGTCGGAATTCATATTTTCTTGGTTCGTTGGAAAGCTAACAAGGACATCTATATTGTGTAAATATTTGCGCACATTTGAACCAGTAACGAAGTCGCAGCACTCATATACATCTGCGTCAAATTTCTGTCGCCAGTTTGACACCATTAGATTGCGACGGCGAGTCACAGAGCGTCACATATCGGAATTCAATGATTTTTAGCTCGTTGGACTTCTTACTTCTTGAGGTTTGTTGTGTCAAGAATTCATAACATTCTAATAAGTATCAAGTTCTGTGCAGCGTTAAACTTCCATTGCATCGTATCTGCTTGCTGTTTCCTAAACACGACTGTTTCATGGATGAAATCATTGCTCAGTTCCAAGACATACTTGTTGGGCCATGCAAAGTGCATCAATCTAACCTAGACATATTGCGTCTCGCACCTAAGAAGACATTTATTACAACTGTGCGCCCAAAGACATGGATTCAATGTTTGAAGTCTAAAGGACATCAAAACTTGAGGACAAGTTTTTTTCAAGAAGGAGAGTATGATGTGAAATAGAAGTGTTAGTTATGTAGAGTTCTAGTTCTGTTAGAATTTTATGTAATTTTGGATTTTAATTTCTGATTTGTTAAGTATTTCGTTTGCATTAGGACTTTATTTTAATTAGAGTTTGCTTTGCATTAGGATTCCTAATTCACATAGGCGTGTGGTATTCCTTAGCCGTGTGGAATTAGTTGATAGATTTATTTTGTTTTTGTTATCCTTTAGGATTTATGTTGTCTAGTTGATGTAGGTTTCTTCTAAACCTATATACATTTCCATTCAGCATTAATAAAAATCAGTTTGAGTTTTGAGTTTAATTCGTGTGAATTAAAAAAAATTTAGGAGTGAATCCAATATTTCAGGAGTGAATCCAAACCCAATTGAGTTTGGATTTGGATTAATCAGAATTCTTCATATCCCTTTGTTACTATTCGAATTTCTTGTTGAAATACATCAAGATTTCGATTCTTGCTACTAATTTTCAGTAAAGTTTCAATCTTTAATCTACAAAAGCCACTAAACTACATAAAGAGCCTAAATTTCGTGTTTCTTGTTTCAAGATCCACATCAAGTGGTGTAGCTGCTGATTTGCGTCAAATTCCGCAGTCAGTTCGGTAAATCTGTTCGTGTGGATACGTTACAAGTCGGAATTCATATTTTCTTGGTTCGTTGGAAAGCTAACAAGGACATCTATATTGTGTTAAAATTTGCACACATTTGAACCAGTAACGAAGTCGTAGCACTCATATACATCTGCGTCAAATTTCTGTCTCCAGTTTGACACCATTAGATTGCGACGGCGAGGGACAGAGCGTACCATATCGGAATTCAATGATTTTTGGCTCGTTGGACTTCTAACGTCTTGAGGTTTGTTGTGTCAAAAATACATAACGTTCTAATAAGTATCGAGTTCTGTGCAGCGTTAAACTTCCATGCCATCGTAACTTCTTGTTGTTTCCTAAACACGACTGTTTCATGGATGAAATCATTGCTCAGTTCCAAGACATACTTGTTGGGCTATGCAAAGTGCATCAATCTAACCTAGACATATTGCGTCTCGCACCTATGAAGACATCAATTACAACCGTGCACCCAAAGATATGGATTCAATGTTTGAAGTGTCAAGGTCTTTGACACGTAGAACATCAATGCCCGAATGAAGAGTACGTTTCCAAGGAAGAACTTATCTTGTTCTTAAAACAAGACGTGGTAGAACCGCAGGCAACAATTCCCTCGTTGGCTCAAACAACTGAACTGAATGTGTAACAGCCCGATTCCCGAGCTGCTAGCTTAACTCGCTTAGCAATCACAAATCTCAATTAGCACCAAAATAATACTAATCACTTATGAATTAGATAACACTCGTAGCGGAAACAACCTGAAATATACGATCCTGGACCAGTGGGTTATGGGCCCACAAAACAATATCCTTTGTATAAGACTTCAATTACATAGTCATTCAATCTCAAATTCCATGGCAAAAGAATAATCTATATTGTAAGTAATTCTAAATAAACTCCTCTATATACAAACTTAAATCTCGGAATTTAACCCACAATACACAATTCGAATCATAACTTTGCTCTCAACTCGATTCTGGCTTCCAACATAATTCTGCAACAAAGTTTGACTCTGCCACCCACCAAGTGACAGGCCACAGAAATGACAACACTATCAGCAAAGCTGAGTACACACTGTGTAATAGAAAATACAAGTTTAGGTGTATTTTGAAAACTAATTGATAACACATCATCATAATAGCAAGTAGTCATAATCACTTCAATTACTTAGAGATGTCATAAGATCAATCTTTTGATATGACCGCGAGCGTAGCAAACTGTTGAGGGTCGTCACCCCACCTTTTACTGTTCTGCTTGCAAGACTTAACCCGGACATGTCCCACTTCCGCCAAGATTTCCCCCTCTTGGTTGGGTAACAGTTAGGGAATACCCGCCCTAACCCGGGTGTATGCTCACGCCTCGCTTCCGTGATTAAAACCAATACATTTAGTGTTTCATTACCATACAATTCCATATACTTTACAAATTCCATTTAGAAGCATAAACATGGCAATTTAGTGTTTAAGCTCAGCTTAGGATAGGTAAAACATCTCAAGTGAACCACAGCATGCCAAATCCATGTCATATACTCAAAGCACACATACTATTATGCATATCATAAGAGATTTCATTTCATAATCATGCTTTAAAATAAAAAGAAACAATCATTTAACCATAGGTAAGAAAATCTCTAGGTTACAATCCAAACTAAGTGTGTACCTTCACTTAGGTTGCTTAATGTAACTCAAACTCCTTATTCCAAGTGGTTTATCCTTCCTATAACTTCCCCTGAATATGTAAAGTGCTAGGAATTAGTTTTCATAAGTTTTAGAACATGAAATAATAAGCTAAGTACAAGAGAGATACAAAGTTGTACTTACACAGTTTGCTTGATGTTTCTATGGAGTTTTCTACAATTTCCAAGGCTTGAAAACTCTACCAAAAGCTTGAAACACTAGGGAATTATGTCTAGAAGAATTTTATGTAAATAGAAGTAGGTGTTGAAGAAAAAGATTTAGGAGAAAAGGATGAAAAACCATGACACCCTTTTATAGGGCCTGTTCTGGCGGTACCCTAAGGGGAGGGAAACCTCTTCTGGGTAAGGTCGGTTTCTTGGAGTTTCTGGGTGATTCTTGCTTGAGGTGTTAGCTTAATGTGTTGGCTTTCATGCATGCAAAGCTCTTTAAGAGATTGACACTCAAACAGCTGCTAAGAAGCATTCTTTGAGGATAGGTACGAACTGATATTTTAGCTGGCCAGATTTTACTAAGTAAGGAATTCACCCTATTTAGCCACGTAAATTTTGATGGTGAATGACCATTTTAACCTTACAATATCCCAAACATAACATATACCAAGTTTGATTAGGTTCTGAGCTCGAATTCAACCCAAAAAGGCTATTTAACTGGAGGTTCATTGTTATGCGATAAAACAGTCTTTATGCGATTTTCGTAATCTTAAGGAATAAGCTCTCAAGGGATTTCTAACTTATCTATTGGTTTCCAAAGCTTTCTTAACCACTAACAATGATAGTGCTTATCCTCTTTGACCTTTCTTAACCATTAAGAATGATAGTGCTTATCCACAAGCTTTCTTAACCACTAAGAATGTTAGAGCTTATCCACTTGCTTTCTTAACCACTAAGAATGTTAGAGCTTATCCACTTGCTTTCTTAACCACTAAGAATGATGGTTCTTATCCACTTTTGTCCTAGTATGATGTTGGAGAGAATTCTAACTACTTAAAGGACCAAAGCCTGATGAAGACTTAATATAGCTAACAGAATAATTGAACCTGCTTAAAAATTCAGGCTATTACACTCTACCACCCTTAAAATAAGTTTCGCCCTCGAAACTTCAAAATATAAACTCATAGATCAACCTTAAGTATCCAGATATCAAGATACAGCCTCTGAAAGTCCATAATAAATTTCCATGAAGAACTTCTCAATATTCCCTACCAATAAATTTCAAATATCCTCAAATTTCATCCTTGAACTCCATACTCTTATTCCCGAAGTTTTACACAAATCTAGACTCTTATTCTTATTCTATAGCTCAAAACTTGAACTCTAATTATCCAAGTAACAGACACACATTCCCAACGATCTTTTACTCCCGCTATGTGGCTAACTCAGCACACGGTCGCAGGGTTGCTCTGATACCATTTGTAACAGCCGATTCCCGAGCTGCTAGCTTAACTCGCTTAGCAATCACAAATCTCAATTAGCACCAAAATAATACTAATCACTTATGAATTAGATAACACTCGTAGCGGAAACAACCTGAAATATACGATCCTGGACCAGTGGGTTATGGGCCCACAAAACAATATCCTTTGTATAAGACTTCAATTACATAGTCATTCAATCTCAAATTCCATGGCAAAAGAATAATCTATATTGTAAGTAATTCTAAATAAACTCCTCTATATACAAACTTAAATCTCGGAATTTAACCCACAATACACAATTCGAATCATAACTTTGCTCTCAACTCGATTCTGGCTTCCAACATAATTCTGCAACAAAGTTTGACTCTGCCACCCACCAAGTGACAGGCCACAGAAATGACAACACTATCAGCAAAGCTGAGTACACACTGTGTAATAGAAAATATAAGTTTAGGTGTATTTTGAAAACTAATTGATAACACATCATCATAATAGCAAGTAGTCATAATCACTTCAATTACTTAGAGATGTCATAAGATCAATCTTTTGATATGACCGCGAGCGTAGCAAACTGTTGAGGGTCGTCACCCCACCTTTTACTATTCTGCTTGCAAGACTTAACCCGGACATGTCCCACTTCCGCCAAGATTTCCCCCTCTTGGTTGGGTAACAGTTAGGGAATACCCGCCCTAACCCGGGTGTATGCTCACGCCTCGCTTCCGTGATTAAAACCAATACATTTAGTGTTTCATTACCATACAATTCCATATACTTTACAAATTCCATTTAGAAGCATAAACATGGCAATTTAGTGTTTAAGCTCAGCTTAGGATAGGTAAAACATCTCAAGTGAACCACAGCATGCCAAATCCATGTCATATACTCAAAGCACACATACTATTATGCATATCATAAGAGATTTCATTTCATAATCATGCTTTAAAATAAAAAGAAACAATCATTTAACCATAGGTAAGAAAATCTCTAGGTTACAATCCAAACTAAGTGTGTACCTTCACTTAGGTTGCTTAATGTAACTCAAACTCCTTATTCCAAGTGGTTTATCCTTCCTATAACTTCCCCTGAATATGTAAAGTGCTAGGAATTAGTTTTCATAAGTTTTAGAACATGAAATAATAAGCTAAGTACAAGAGAGATACAAAGTTGTACTTACACAGTTTGCTTGATGTTTCTATGGAGTTTTCTACAATTTCCAAGGCTTGAAAACTCTACCAAAAGCTTGAAACACTAGGGAATTATGTCTAGAAGAATTTTATGTAAAGAAAAGTAGGTGTTGAAGAAAAAGATTTAGGAGAAAAGGATGAAAAACCATGACACCTTTTTATAGGGCCTGTTCTGGCGGTACCCTAAGGGGAGGGAAACCTCTTCTGGGTAAGGTCGGTTTCTTGGAGTTTCTGGGTGATTCTTGCTTGAGGTATTAGCTTAATGTGTTGGCTTTCATGCATGCAAAGCGCTTTAAGAGATCGACACTCAAACAGCTGCTAAGAAGTATTCTTTGAGGATAGGTACGAACTGATATTTTAGCTGGCCAGATTTTACTAAGTAAGGAATTCACCCTATTTAGCCACGTAAATTTTGATGGTGAATGACCATTTTAACCTTACAATATCCCAAACATAACATATACCAAGTTTGATTAGGTTCTGAGCTCGAATTCAACCCAAAAAGGCTATTTAACTGGAGGTTCATTGTTATGCGATAAAACAGTCTTTATGCGATTTTCGTAATCTTAAGGAATAAGCTCTCAAGGGATTTCTAACTTATCTATTGGTTTCCAAAGCTTTCTTAACCACTAACAATGATAGTGCTTATCCTCTTTGACCTTTCTTAACCATTAAGAATGATAGTGCTTATCCACAAGCTTTCTTAACTACTAAGAATGTTAGAGCTTATCCACTTGCTTTCTTAACCACTAAGAATGTTAGAGCTTATCCACTTGCTTTCTTAACCACTAAGAATGATGGTTCTTATCCACTTTTGTCCTAGTATGATGTTGGAGAGAATTCTAACTACTTAAAGGACCAAAGCCTGATGAAGACTTAATATAGCTAACAGAATAATTGAACCTGCTTAAAAATTCAGGCTATTACAGAATGCCTCTTTGAATTGTACAACTTCCCAAGATCCATCATATGACATTCAAGGGACCATAAAGATTGAATCTTTGGTTTGTACCCCTACCAAAGTTCCGAAATTTGCCGTCACATGTGCGACTAAAGATTTAAAGAAGCGTTGGGTATCACCATGTGCCGCATCTACTACTGATTTTTATTCTCATACTATCATTCTTGGTAACACACGTCCAAAAGCATTATGGCCTGCATTGCTGTTTCTCATCCGTGACCTAAAGTTAATGGATCATGGATTTCGCGCTTGGCTGATCGCTTGGTTACATCAAAACTTGAGGATTAGTTTTTTTCAAGAAGGGGAGTATGATGTGAAATAGAAGTGTTAGTTATGTAGAGTTCTAGTTCTGTTAGAATTTTATGTAATTTAGGATTTTAATTTCAGATTTTTTAAGTATTTCGTTTGCATTAGGACTTTATTTTAATTAGAGTTTGCTTTGCATTTGGATTCCTAATTCACATAGGCGTGTGGTATTCCTTTGCCGTGTGGAATTAGTTGATAGATTTGTTTTGTTTTAGTTATCTTTTAGGATTTATGTTTTCTAGTTGATGTAGGTTTCTTCTAAACCTATATATATTTCCATGCAACATTAATAAAAATCAGTTTGAGTTTTGAGTTTAATTCGTGTGAATTAAAAAGTTTCAGGAGTGAATCCAAACCCAGTTGAGTTTTGATTTGGATTAATCAGAATTCTTCATATCCCTTTGTTACTATTCGAATTTCTTGTTGAAATACATCAAGATTTCGATTCTTGCTACTAATTTTCAGTAAAGTTTCAATCTTTAATCTACAAAAGCCACTAAACTACATAAAGAGCCTAAATTTCGTGTTTCTTGTTTCAAGATCCACATCAAGTGGTGTAGCTACTGATTCAAATCTGCTGATTTGGGTCAAATTCCGCAGTCAGTTCGGTAAATCTGTTCGTGTGGATACGTTACAAGTCGGAATTCATATTTTCTTTGTTCGTTGGAAAGCTAACAAGGACATCTATATTGTGTTAAAATTTACGCACATTTGAACCAGTAACGAAGTCGCCGCACTCATATACATCTGCGTCAAATTTCTGTCGCCAGTTTGACACCATTAGTTTCCGACGGCGAGTGACAGAGCGTCCCATATCGGAATTCAATGATTTTTGGCTCGTTGGACTTCTAACGTCTTGAGGTTTGTTGTGTCAAACATTCATAACGTTCTAATAAGTATCGAGTTATGTGCAGCGTTAAACTTCCATGCCAACGTATCTGCTTGCTGTTTCCTAAACACGATTGTTTCATGGATGAAATCATTGCTCAGTTCCAAGACCTACTTGTTGGGCTATGCAAAGTGCATCAATCTAACCTAGACATATTGCGTCTCACACCTAAGAAGACATCTATTACAACTGTGTGCCCAAAGATATGGATTCAATGTTTGAAGTGGCAAGGTCTTTGACACGAAGAACATCAATGCCCCAATGAAGAGTACGTTTCCAAGGAAGAACTTGTCTTGTTCTTAAAACAAGACGTGGCAGAACCGCAGGCAACAATTACCTCATTGGCTCAAACAACTGAAACGAATGCCTCTTTGAATTGTACAATTTCCCAAGATCCATCATATGACATTCAAGGGACCATAAAGATTGAATCTTTGGTTTGTACCCCTACCAAAGTTCTGAAATTTGCTGTCACATGTTCGACTAAAGATTCAAAGAAGCGTTGGGTATCAGCATGTGCCGCATCTACTACTGATTTTTGTTATCATACTGTCATTCTTGGTAACACACGTCCAAAAGCATCATGGCTTGCATTGCTGTTTCTCATCCGTGACCTAATGATAATGGATCATGGATTTCGCGCTTGGCTGATCGCTTGGTTGCTTCAAAACTTGAGGATAAGTTTTTTTCAAGAAGGGGAGTATGATGTGAAATAGAAGTGTTAGTTATGTAGAGTTCTAGTTCTGTTAGAATTTTATGTAATTTAGGATTTTAATTTCAGATTTGTTAAGTATTTCGTTTGCATTAGGACTTTATTTTAATTAGAGTTTGCTTTGCATTTGGATTCCTAATTCACATAGGCATGTGGTATTCCTTTGCCGTGTGGAATTAGTTGATAGATTTGTTTTGTTTTAGTTATATTTTAGGATTTATGTTTTCTAGTTGATGTAGGTTTCTTCTAAACCTATATTTATTTCCTTGCAACATTAATAAAAATTAGTTTGAGTTTTGAGTTTAATTCGTGTGAATTAAAAAGTTTCAGGAGTGAATCCAAACCCAGTTGAGTTTTGATTTGGATTAATCAGAATTCTTCATATCCCTTTGTTACTATTCGAATTTCTTGTTGAAATACATCAAGATTTCGATTCTTGCTACTAATTTTCAGTAAAGTTTCAATCTTTAATCTACAAAAGCCACTAAACTACATAAAGAGCCTAAATTTCGTGTTTCTTGTTTCAAGATCCACATCAAGTGGTGTAGCTACTGATTCAAATCTGCTGATTTGGGTCAAATTCCGCAGTCAGTTCGGTAAATCTGTTCGTGTGGATACGTTACAAGTCGGAATTCATATTTTCTTTGTTCGTTGGAAAGCTAACAAGGACATCTATATTGTGTTAAAATTTACGCACATTTGAACCAGTAACGAAGTCGCCGCACTCATATACATCTGCGTCAAATTTCTGTCGCCAGTTTGACACCATTAGTTTCCGACGGCGAGTGACAGAGCGTCCCATATCGGAATTCAATGATTTTTGGCTCGTTGGACTTCTAACGTCTTGAGGTTTGTTGTGTCAAACATTCATAACGTTCTAATAAGTATCGAGTAATGTGCAGCGTTAAACTTCCATGCCAACGTATCTGCTTGCTGTTTCCTAAACACGATTGTTTCATGGATGAAATCATTGCTCAGTTCCAAGACCTACTTGTTGGGCTATGCAAAGTGCATCAATCTAACCTAGACATATTGCGTCTCACACCTAAGAAGACATCTATTACAACTGTGTGCCCAAAGATATGGATTCAATGTTTGAAGTGGCAAGGTCTTTGACACGAAGAACATCAATGCCCCAATGAAGTGTACGTTTCCAAGGAAGAACTTGTCTTGTTCTTAAAACAAGACGTGGCAGAACCGCAGGCAACAATTACCTCATTGGCTCAAACAACTGAAACGAATGCCTCTTTGAATTGTACAATTTCCCAAGATCCATCATATGACATTCAAGGGACCATAAAGATTGAATCTTTGGTTTGTACCCCTACCAAAGTTCTGAAATTTGCTGTCACATGTTCGACTAAAGATTCAAAGAAGCGTTGGGTATCAGCATGTGCCGCATCTACTACTGATTTTTGTTATCATACTGTCATTCTTGGTAACACACGTCCAAAAGCATCATGGCTTGCATTGCTGTTTCTCATCCGTGACCTAATGATAATGGATCATGGATTTCGCGCTTGGCTGATCGCTTGGTTGCTTCAAAACTTGAGGATAAGTTTTTTTCAAGAAGGGGAGTATGATGTGAAATAGAAGTGTTAGTTATGTAGAGTTCTAGTTCTGTTAGAATTTTATGTAATTTAGGATTTTAATTTCAGATTTGTTAAGTATTTCGTTTGCATTAGGACTTTATTTTAATTAGAGTTTGCTTTGCATTTGGATTCCTAATTCACATAGGCATGTGGTATTCCTTTGCCGTGTGGAATTAGTTGATAGATTTGTTTTGTTTTAGTTATATTTTAGGATTTATGTTTTCTAGTTGATGTAGGTTTCTTCTAAACCTATATTTATTTCCTTGCAACATTAATAAAAATTAGTTTGAGTTTTGAGTTTAATTCGTGTGAATTAAAAAGTTTCAGGAGTGAATCAAATGTTTCAGGAGTGAATCCAAACTCAGTAGAGTTTTGATTTGGATTAATCAGAATTCTTCATATCCCTTTGTTACTATTCGAATTTCTTCTTGAAATACATCAAGATTTCGATTCTTGCTACTAATTTTCAGTAAAGTTTCAATCTTTAATCTACAAAAGCCACTAAACTACATAAAGAGCCTAAATTTCGTGTTTCTTGTTTCAAGATCCACATCAAGTGGTGTTGCTGCTGATTCAAATATGCTGATTTGGGTCAAATTCCGCAGTCAGTTCGGTAAATCTGTTCGTGTGGATACGTTACAAGTCAGAATTCATATTCTCTTGGTTCGTTGGAAAGCTAACAAGGACATCTATATTGTGTTAAAATTTGCGGACATTTGAACCAGTAACGAAGTCGCCGCACTCATATACATCTGCGTTAAAATTCTGTCGCCAGTTTGACACCATTAGATTGCGACGGCGAGTGACAGAGCGTCCCATATCGGAATTCAATGATTTTTGGCTCGTTGGACTTCTAACGTCTTGAGGTTTGTTGTGTCAAACATTAATAACGTTCTAATAAGTATCGAGTTATGTGCAGCGTTAAACATCCATGCTATCGTATCTGCTTGCTGTTTCCTAAACACGATTGTTTCATGGATGAAATCATTGCTCAGTTCCAAGACCTACTTGTTGGGCTATGCAAAGTGCATCAATCTAACCTAGACATATTGCGTCTCGCACCTAAGAAGACATCTATTACAACCGTGTGCCCAAAGATATGGATTCAATGTTTGAAGTGGCAAGGTCTTTGACACGAAGAACATCAATGCCCCAATGAAGAGTACGTTTCCAAGGAAGAACTTGTCTTGCTCTTAAAACAAGACGTGGCAGAACCGCAGGCAACAATTCCCTCGTTGGCTCAAACAACTGAAATGAATGCCTCTTTGAATTGTACAATTTCCCAAGATCCATCATATGACATTCAAGGGACCATAAAGATTGAATCTTTGGTTTGTACCCCTACCAAAGTTCCGAAATTTGCTGTCACATGTTCGACTAAAGATTCAAAGAAGCTTTGGGTATCAGCATGTGCCGCATCTACTACTGATTTTTGTTATCATACTGTCATTCTTGGTAACACACGTCCAAAAGCATCATGGCTTGCATTGCTGTTTCTCATCCGTGACCTAATGCTAATGCATCATGGATTTTGCGCTTGGCTGATCGCTTGGTTACATCAAAACTTGAGGATAAGTTTTTTTCAAGAAGGGGAGTATGATGTGAAATAGAAGTGTTAGTTATGTAGAGTTCTAGTTCTGTTAGAATTTTATGTAATTTAGGATTTTAATTTCAGATTTGTTAAGTATTTCGTTTGCATTAGGACTTTATTTTAATTAGAGTTTGCTTTGCATTTGGATTCCTAATTCACATAGGCGTGTGGTATTCCTTTGCCGTGTGGAATTAGTTGATAGATTTGTTTTGTTTTAGTTATCTTTTAGGATTTACGTTTTCTAGTTGATGTAGGTTTCTTCTAAACCTATATTTATTTCCATGCAACATTGATAAAAATCAGTTTGAGTTTTGAGTTTAATTCGTGTGAATTAAAAAGTTTCAGGAGTGAATCCAAAGTTTCAGGAGTGAATCCAAACTCAGTTGAGTTTTGATTTGGATTAATCAGAATTCTTCATATCCCTTTGTTATTATTCGAATTTCTTCTTGAAATACATCAAGATTTCGATTCTTGCTACTAATTTTCAGTAAAGTTTCAATCTTTAATCTACAAAAGCCACTAAACTACATAAAGAGCCTAAATTTCGTGTTTCTTGTTTCAAGATCCACATCAAGTGGTGTTGCTGCTGATTCAAATATGCTGATTTGGGTCAAATTCCGCAGTCAGTTCGGTAAATCTGTTCGTGTGGATACGTTACAAGTCAAAATTCATATTCTCTTGGTTCGTTGGAAAGCTAACAAGGACATCTATATTGTGTTAAAATTTTCGGACATTTGAACCAGTAACGAAGTCGCCGCACTCATATACATCTGCGTTAAAATTATGTCGCCAGTTTGACACCATTAGATTGCGACGGTGAGTGACAGAGCGTCCCATTTCGGAATTCAATGATTTTTTGCTCGTTCGACTTCTAACGTCTTGAGGTTTGTTGTGTCAAACATTAATAACGTTCTAATAAGTATCGAGTTATGTGCAGCGTTAAACTTCCATGCTATCGAATCTGCTTGTTGTTTCCTAAACACGATTGTTTCATGGATGAAATCATTGCTCAGTTCCAAGACCTACTTGTTGGGCTATGCAAAGTGCATTAATCTAACCTAGACATATTGCGTCTCGCACCTAAGAAGACATCTATTACAACCGTGTGCCCAAAGATATGGATTCAATGTTTGAAGTGGCAAGGTCTTTGACACGAAGAACATCAATGCCCCAATGAAGAGTACGTTTCCAATGAAGAACTTGTCTTGTTCTTAAAACAAGACGTGGCAGAACCGCAGGCAACAATTCCCTCGTTGGCTCAAACAACTGAAATGAATGCCTCTTTGAATTGTACAATTTCCCAAGATCCATCATATGACATTCAAGGGACCATAAAGATTGAATCTTTGGTTTGTACCCCTACCAAAGTTCCGAAATTTGCTGTCACATGTTCGACTAAAGATTCAAAGAAGCGTTGGGTATCAGCATGTGCCGCATCTACTACTGATTTTTGTTATCATACTGTCATTCTTGGTAACACACGTCCAAAAGCATCATGGCTTGCATTGCTGTTTCTCATCCGTGACCTAATGCTAATGGATCATGGATTTCGCGCTTGGCTGATCTCTTGGTAACATCAAAACTTGAGGATAAGTTTTTTTCAAGAAGGGGAGTATGATGTGAAATAGAAGTGTTAGTTATGTAGAGTTCTAGTTCTGTTAGAATTTTATGTAATTTAGGATTTTAATTTCAGATTTGTTAAGTATTTCGTTTGCATTAGGGCTTTAATTTAATTAGAGTTTGCTTTGCATTTGGATTCCTAATTCACTTAGGCGTGTGGTATTCCTTTGCCGTGTGGAATTAGTTGATAGATTTGTTTTGTTTTAGTTATATTTTAGGATTTATGTTTTCTAGTTGATGTAGGTTGCTTCTAAACCTATATTTATTTCCATGCAACATTAATAAAAATCAGTTTGAGTTTTGAGTTTAATTCGTGTGAATTAAAAAGTTTCAGGAGTGAATCCAAAGTTTCAGGAGTGAATCCAAACCCAATTGAGTTTTGATTTGGATTAATCAGAATTCTTCATATCCCTTAGTTACTATTCGAATTTCTTCTTGAAATACATCAAGATTTGGATTCTTGCTACTAATTTTCAGTAAAGTTTCAATCTTTAATCTACAAAAGCCACTAAACTACATAAAGAGCCTAAATTTCGTGTTTCTTGTTTCAAGATCCACATCAAGTGGTGTGGCAGCTGATCCTTCCACCCTAATCTGCTGATTTCCGTCAATTTCTGCAATCAGTTCGGTAAATCTGTTTGTGTGGATACGTTACAAGTCGTAATTCAGATTTTCTTAGTTCGTTGGAAAGCTAACAAGGAAATCTATCTTGTGTTACAATTTGAGAGCATTTGAACCAGTAACGAAGTCGCAGCAATCAAATACATCTGCGTCAAATTTCTGTCCCACAGATTGACACCAGTAGCTTTTAACAGAGCGTGACAAAGCGTGTGACATCGGAATTCGATGATTTTTGGCTCATTGGACTTCTAACATATTGAGGTTTGTTGTGTCTAAATTTCAGAACGTTCTAATAAGTATCTAGTTCAATGCAGCGTTAAACTTCAATGCCATCATATCTGCTTGCTGTTTCCAAAACACGAGTGTATCATGGATGAAATCATTGCTCGGTTCCAAGACATACTTGTTGGGCTAGGCAAAGTGCGTCAATCTAACCTAGACATATTGCGTCTCGCACCTAAGAAGACATCTATTACAACCGTGCACCTAAAGACATGGATTCAATGTTTGAAGTGTCAAGGTCTTGGACACGAAGAACATCAATGCCCCAATTAAGAGTACGTTTCGAAGGAAGAACTTGTCTTGTTCTTAAAATAATACGTGGCAGAACCGAAGGCAACAACTCCCTCGTTGGCTCAAACAACTGAACCGAATGTCTCTTTGAATTGTACAACTTCCCAAGATCCATCATATGACATTTAAGGGGCCATAAAGATTGAATCATTGGTTTGTACCCCTACCAAAGTTCCGAAATTTGCTGTCACATGTGCGACTAAAGATTCAAAGAAGTGTTGGGTATCACCATGTGCCGCATCTACTACTGATTTTTGTTATCATACTTGTCATTCTTGGTAACACACGTCCAAAAGCATCATGGCCTCCATTCTTTGTTTCTCATACGTGACCTAATGCTAATGGATCATGGATATCGCGCATAGCTGATCGCTTGGCTACATCAAAACTTGAGGACAAGTTTTTTCAAGAAGGGGAGTATGATGTGAAATAGAAGTGTTGGTTATGTAGAGTTCTAGTTCAGTTAGAATTCTATGTAATTTAGGATTTTAATTTCGGATTTGTTAAGTATTTCGTTTGCATTAGGACTTTATTTTAATTAGAGTTTGCTTTGCATTAGGATTCCTAATTCACATAGGCGTGTGGTACTCCTTAGCCGCGTGGAGTTAGTTGATAGATTTGTTTTGTTTTAGTTATCCTTTAGGATTTATGTTTTCTAGTTGATGTAGGTTTCTTCTAAACCTATATATATTTCCATTCAGCATTAATAAAAATCAGTTTGAGTTTTGAGTTTAATTCGTGTGAATTAAAAAGCTACAGGAGTGAATCCAAAGTTTCAGGAGTGAATCCAAACCCAGTTGAGTTTTGATTTGGATCAATCATAATTCTTCATATCCTTTTGTTACTATTCGAATTTCTTGTTGAAAACATCAAGATTTCGATTCTTGCTATTAATTTTCAGTAAAGTTTCAATCTTTAATCTACAAAAGTCACTAAACTACATAAAGAGCCTAAATTTCGTGTTTCTTGTTTCAAGATCCACATCAAGTGGTGTGGCAGCTGATCCTTCCACCCTAATCTGCTGATTTCCGTCAATTTCTGCAGTCAGTTCGGTAAATCTGTTCGTGTGGATACGTTACAAGTAATAATTCAGATTTTCTTAGTTCGTTGGAAAGCTAACAAGGAAATCTATCTTGTGTTAAAATTTGAGAGCATTTGAACCAGTAAAAAAGTCGCAGCAATCAAATACATCTGCGTCAAATTTCTGTCCCACAGATTGACACCAGTAGCTTTTAACAGGGCGTGAGAAAGCGTGTGACATCGGAATTCGATGATTTTTGGCTCATTGGACTTCTAACATATTGAGGTTTGTTGTGTCTAAATTTCAGAACGTTCTAATAAGTATCTAGTTCAATGCAGCGTTAAACTTCAATGCCATCATATCTGCTTGCTGTTTCCAAAACACGAGTGTATCATGGATGAAATCATTGCTCGGTTCCAAGACATACTTGTTGGGCTAGGCAAAGTGCGTCAATCTAACCTAGACATATTGCGTCTCGCACCTAAGAAGACATCTATTAGAACCGTGCACCTAAAGACATGGATTCAATGTTTGAAGTGTCAAGGTCTTGGACACGAAGAACATCAATGCCCCAATTAAGAGTACGTTTCCAAGGAAGAACTTGTCTTGTTCTTAAAACAATACGTGGCAGAACCGAAGGTAACAACTCCCTCGTTGGCTCAAACAACTGAACCGAATGTCTCTTTGAATTGTACAACTTCCCAAGATCCATCATATGACATTTAAGGGGCCATAAAGATTGAATCATTGGTTTGTACCCCTACCAAAGTTCCGAAATTTGCTGTCACATGTGCGACTAAAGATTCAAAGAAGTGTTGGGTATCACCATGTGCCGCATCTACTACTGATTTTTGTTATCATACTGTCATTCTTGGTAACACACGTCCAAAAGCATCATGGCCTCCATTGCTGTTTCTCATACGTGACCTAATGCTAATGGATCATGGATATCGCGCATAGCTGATCGCTTGGCTACATCAAAACTTGAGGACAAGTTTTTTCAAGAAGGGGAGTATGATGTGAAATAGAAGTGTTGGTTATGTAGAGTTCTAGTTCAGTTAGAATTCTATGTAATTTAGGATTTTAATTTCGGATTTGTTAAGTATTTCGTTTGCATTAGGACTTTATTTTAATTAGAGTTTGCTTTGCATTAGGATTCCTAATTCACATAGGCGTGTGGTACTCCTTAGCCGCGTGGAGTTAGTTGATAGATTTGTTTTGTTTTAGTTATCCTTTAGGATTTATGTTTTCTAGTTGATGTAGGTTTCTTCTAAACCTATATATATTTCCATTCAGCATTAATAAAAATCAGTTTGAGTTTTGAGTTTAATTCGTGTGAATTAAAAAGCTACAGGAGTGAATCCAAAGTTTCAGGAGTGAATCCAAACCCAGTTGAGTTTTGATTTGGATCAATCATAATTCTTCATATCCTTTTGTTACTATTCGAATTTCTTGTTGAAAACATCAAGATTTCGATTCATGCTATTAATTTTCAGTAAAGTTTCAATCTTTAATCTACAAAAGTCACTAAACTACATAAAGAGCCTAAATTTCGTGTTTCTTGTTTCAAGATCCACATCAAGTGGTGTGGCAGCTGATCCTTCCACCCTAATCTGCTGATTTCCGTCAATTTCTGCAGTCAGTTCGGTAAATCTGTTCGTGTGGATACGTTACAAGTAATAATTCAGATTTTCTTAGTTCGTTGGAAAGCTAACAAGGAAATCTATCTTGTGTTAAAATTTGAGAGCATTTGAACCAGTAAAAAAGTCGCAGCAATCAAATACATCTGCGTCAAATTTCTGTCCCACAGATTGACACCAGTAGCTTTTAACAGGACGTGAGAAAGCGTGTGACATCGGAATTCGATGATTTTTGGCTCATTGGACTTCTAACATATTGAGGTTTGTTGTGTCTAAATTTCAGAACGTTCTAATAAGTATCTAGTTCAATGCAGCGTTAAACTTCAATGCCATCATATCTGCTTGCTGTTTCCAAAACACGAGTGTATCATGGATGAAATCATTGCTCGGTTCCAAGACATACTTGTTGGGCTAGGCAAAGTGCGTCAATCTAACCTAGACATATTGCGTCTCGCACCTAAGAAGACATCTATTAGAACCGTGCACCTAAAGACATGGATTCAATGTTTGAAGTGTCAAGGTCTTGGACACGAAGAACATCAATGCCCCAATTAAGAGTACGTTTCCAAGGAAGAACTTGTCTTGTTCTTAAAACAATACGTGGCAGAACCGAAGGTAACAACTCCCTCGTTGGCTCAAACAACTGAACCGAATGTCTCTTTGAATTGTACAACTTCCCAAGATCCATCATATGACATTTAAGGGGCCATAAAGATTGAATCATTGGTTTGTACCCCTACCAAAGTTCCGAAATTTACTGTCACATGTGCGACTAAAGATTCAAAGAAGCGTTGGGTATCACCATGTGCCGCATCTACTACTGATTTTTGTTATCATACTGTCATTCTTGGTAACACACGTCCAAAAGCATCATGGCCTCCATTGCTGTTTCTCATACGTGACCTAATGCTAATGGATCATGGATATCGCGCATGGCTGATCGCTTGGCTACATCAAAACTTGAGGACAAGTTTTTTCAAGAAGGGGAGTATGATGTGAAATAGAAGTGTTGGTTATGTAGAGTTATAGTTCTGTTAGAATTCTATGTAATTTAGGATTTTAATTTCGGATTTGTTAAGTATTTCGTTTGCATTAGGACTTTATTTTAATTAGAGTTTGCTTTGCATTAGGATTCCTAATTCACATAGGCGTGTGGTACTCCTTAGCCGCGTGGAGTTAGTTGATAGATTTGTTTTGTTTTAGTTATCCTTTAGGATTTATGTTTTCTAGTTGATGTAGGTTTCTTCTAAACCTATATATATTTCCATTCAGCATTAATAAAAATCAGTTTGAGTTTTGAATTTAATTCGTGTGAATTAAAAAGTTACAGGAGTGAATCCAAAGTTTCAGGAGTGAATCCAAACCCAGTTGAGTTTTGATTTGGATCAATCATAATTCTTCATATCCTTTTGTTACTATTCGAATTTCTTGTTGAAATACATCAAGATTTCGATTCTTGCTATTAATTTTCAGTAAAGTTTCAATCTTTAATCTACAAAAGTCACTAAACTACATAAAGAGCCTAAATTTCGTGTTTCTTGTTTCAAGATCCACATCAAGTGGTGTGGCAGCTGATCCTTCCACCCTAATCTGCTGATTTCCGTCAAATTCTGCAGTCAGTTCGGTAAATCTGTTCGTGTGGATACGTTACAAGTCGGAATTCAGATTTTCTTAGTTCGTTGGCAAGCTAACAAGGAAATACATATTGTATTAAAATTTGAGAGCATTTGAACCATTAACGAAGTAGCAGCAATCAAATACATCTGCGTCAAATTTCAGTCCCCCTGATTGACATTTAACAGCGCGTGACAAATCGTGTGACATCGGAATTCGATGATTTTTGGCTCATTGGACTTCTAATATATTGAGGTTTGTTATGTCTAGATTTCAGAACGTTGTAATAAGTATCTAGTTCTGTGCAGCGTTAAACTTCCATGCCATCGTATCTGCTTGCTGTTTCCTAAACACGAATGTTTAATGGATGAAATCATTGCTCGGTTCCAAGACAGACTTGTTGGGCTATGCAAAGTGCATCAATCTAACCTAGACATATTGCGTCTCGCACCTAAGAAGACATCTATTACAACCGTGCACTTAAAGACATTGATTCAATGTTTGAAGTGTCAAGGTCTTGGACACGAAGAACATCAATGCCCCAATGAAGAGTACGTTTCCAAGGAAGAACTTGTCTTGATCTTAAAACAATACATGGCAGAACCGAAGGCAACAATTCCCTCGTTGGCTCAAACAACTGAACCGAATGTCTCTTTGAATTGTACAACTTCCCAAGATCCATAATATGACATTTAAGGGGCCATAAAGATTGAATCTTTGGTTTGTACCCCTACCAAAGTTCTGAAATTCGCTGTCACATGTGCGACTAAAGATTCAAAGATGCGTTGGGTATCACCATGTGCCACATCTACTACTGATTTTTGTTATCATACTGTCATTCTTGGTAACACACGTCCAAAAGCATCATGGCCTCCATTGCTGTTTCTCATCCGTGACCTAATGCTAGTGGATCATGGATATCGCGCATGGCTGATCGCTTGGCTACATCAAAATTCGAGGACAAGTTTTTTCAAGAAGGGGAGTATGATGTGAAATAGAAGTGTTAGTTATGTAGAGTTCTAGTTCTGTTAGAATTCTATGTAATTTAGGATTTTAATTTCTGATTTGTTAAGTATTTCATTTGCATTAGGACTTTATTTTAATTAGAGTTTGCTTTGCATTAGGATTCCTAATTCACATAGGCGTGTGGTACTCCTTAGCCGCGTGGAATTAGTTGATAGATTTGTTTTGTTTTAGTTATCCTTTAGGATTTATGTTTTCTAGTTGATGTAGGTTTCTTCTAAACCTATATATATTTCCATTCAGCATTAATAAAAATCAGTTTGAGTTTTGAGTTTAATTCGTGTGAATTAAAAAGTTACAGGAGTGAATCCAAAGTTTCAGGAGTGAATCCAAACCCAGTTGAGTTTTGATTTGGATCAATCATAATTCTTCATATCCCTTTGTTACTATTCGAATTTCTTGTTGAAATACATCAAGATTTCGATTCTTGCTATTAATTTTCAGTAAAGTTTCAATCTTTAATCTACAAAAGTCACTAAACTACATAAAGAGCCTAAATTTCGTGTTTCTTGTTTCAAGATCCACATCAAGTGGTGTGGCAGCTGATCCTTCCACCCTAATCTGCTGATTTCCGTCAAATTCTGCAGTCAGTTCGGTAAATCTGTTCGTGTGGATACGTTACAAGTCGGAATTCAGATTTTCTTAGTTCGTTGGAAAGCTAACAAGGAAATATATCTTGTATTAAAATTTGAGAGCATTTTAACCATTAACGAAGTTGCAGCAATCAAATACATCTGCGTCAAATTTCAGTCCCCCAGATTGACATTTAACAGCGCGTGACAAATCGTGTGACATCGGAATTAGATGATTTTTAGCTCATTGGACTTCTAACATATTGAGGTTTGTTATGTCTAAATTTCATAACGTTGTAATAAGTATCTAGTTCTGTGCAGCGTTAAACTTCCATGCCATCGTATCTGCTTGCTGTTTCCTAAACACGACTGTTTCATGGATGAAATCATTGCTCGGTTCCAAGACAGACTTGTTGGGCTATGCAAAGTGCATCAATATAACCTAGACATATTACGTCTCGCACCTAAGAAGACATCTATTACAACCGTGCACTTAAAGACATTGATTCAATGTTTGAAGTGTCAAGGTCTTGGACACGAAGAACATCAATGCCCCAATGAAGAGTACGTTTCCAAGGAAGAACTTGTCTTGTTCTTAAAACAATACGTGGCAGAACCGAAGGCAACAATTCCCTCGTTGGCTCAAACAACTTGAACCGAATGTCTCTTTGAATTGTACAACTTCCCAAGATCCATAATATGACATTTAAGGGGCCATAAAGATTGAATCTTTGGTTTGTACCCCTACCAAAGTTCGAAATTTTTGTCACATGTGCGACTAAAGATTCAAAGATGCGTTGGGTATCACCATGTGCCGCATCTACTACTGATTTTTGTTATCATACTGTCATTCTTGGTAACACACGTCCAAAAGCATCATGGCCTCCATTGCTGTTTCTCATTCGTGACCTAATGCTAGTGGATCATGGATATCGCGCATGGCTGATCGCTTGGCTACATCAAAATTCGAGGACAAGTTTTTTCAAGAAGGGGAGTATGATGTGAAATAGAAGTGTTAGTTATGTAGAGTTCTAGTTCTGTTAGAATTCTATGTAATTTAGGATTTTAATTTCTGATTTGTTAAGTATTTCATTTGCATTAGGACTTTATTTTAATTAGAGTTTGCTTTGCATTAGGATTCCTAATTCACATAGGCGTGTGGTACTCCTTAGCCGCGTGGAATTAGTTGATAGATTTGTTTTGTTTTAGTTATCCTTTAGGATTTATGTTTTCTAGTTGATGTAGGTTTCTTCTAAACCTATATATATTTCCATTCAGCATTAATAAAAATCAGTTTGAGTTTTGAGTTTAATTCGTGTGAATTAAAAAGTTACAGGAGTGAATCCAAAGTTTCAGGAGTGAATCCAAACCCAGTTGAGTTTTGATTTGGATCAATCATAATTCTTCATATCCCTTTGTTACTATTCGAATTTCTTGTTGAAATACATCAAGATTTCGATTCTTGCTATTAATTTTCAGTAAAGTTTCAATCTTTAATCTACAAAAGTCACTAAACTACATAAAGAGCCTAAATTTCGTGTTTCTTGTTTCAAGATCCACATCAAGTGGTGTGGCAGCTGATCCTTCCACCCTAATCTGCTGATTTCCGTCAAATTCTGCAGTCAGTTCGGTAAATCTGTTCGTGTGGATACGTTACAAGTCGGAATTCAGATTTTCTTAGTTCGTTGGAAAGCTAACAAGGAAATATATCTTGTATTAAAATTTGAGAGCATTTTAACCATTAACGAAGTTGCAGCAATCAAATACATCTGCGTCAAATTTCAGTCCCCCAGATTGACATTTAACAGCGCGTGACAAATCGTGTGACATCGGAATTAGATGATTTTTAGCTCATTGGACTTCTAACATATTGAGGTTTGTTATGTCTAAATTTCATAACGTTGTAATAAGTATCTAGTTCTGTGCAGCGTTAAACTTCCATGCCATCGTATCTGCTTGCTGTTTCCTAAACACGACTGTTTCATGGATGAAATCATTGCTCGGTTCCAAGACAGACTTGTTGGGCTATGCAAAGTGCATCAATATAACCTAGACATATTACGTCTCGCACCTAAGAAGACATCTATTACAACCGTGCACTTAAAGACATTGATTCAATGTTTGAAGTGTCAAAGTCTTGGACACGAAGAACATCAATGCCCCAATGAAGAGTACGTTTCCAAGGAAGAACTTGTCTTGTTCTTAAAACAATACGTGGCAGAACCGAAGGCAACAATTCCCTCGTTGGCTCAAACAACTGAACCGAATGTCTCTTTGAATTGTACAACTTCCCAAGATCCATAATATGACATTTAAGGGGCCATAAAGATTGAATCTTTGGTTTGTACCCCTACCAAAGTTCTGAAATTCGCTGTCACATGTGCGACTAAAGATTCAAAGAAGCGTTGGGTATCACCATGTGCCGCATCTACTACTGATTTTTGTTATCATACTGTCATTCTTGGTAACACACGTCCAAAAGCATCATGGCCTCCATTGCTGTTTCTCATCCGTGACCTAATGCTAGTGGATCATGGATATCGCGCATGGCTGATCGCTTGGCTACATCAAAACTCGAGGACAAGTTTTTTCAAGAAGGGGAGTATGATGTGAAATAGAAGTGTTAGTTATGTAGAGTTCTAGTTCTGTTAGAATTCTATGTAATTTAGGATTTTAATTTCTGATTTGTTAAGTATTTCATTTGCATTAGGACTTTATTTTAATTAGAGTTTGCTTTGCATTAGGATTCCTAATTCACATAGGCGTGTGGTACTCCTTAGCCGCGTGGAATTAGTTGATAGATTTGTTTTGTTTTAGTTATCCTTTAGGATTTATGTTTTCTAGTTGATGTAGGTTTCTTCTAAACCTATATATATTTCCATTCAGCATTAATAAAAATCAGTTTGAGTTTTGAGTTTAATTTGTGTGAATTAAAAAGTTACAGGAGTGAATCCAAAGTTTCAGGAGTGAATCCAAACCCAGTTGAGTTTTGATTTGGATCAATCATAATTCTTCATATCCCTTTGTTACTATTCGAATTTCTTGTTGAAATACATCAAGATTTCGATTCTTGCTATTAATTTTCAGTAAAGTTTCAATCTTTAATCTACAAAAGTCACTAAACTACATAAAGAGCCTAAATTTCGTGTTTCTTGTTTCAAGATCCACATCAAGTGGTGTGGCAGCTGATCCTTCCACCCTAATCTGCTGATTTCCGTCAAATTCTGCAGTCAGTTCGGTAAATCTGTTCGTGTGGATACGTTACAAGTCGGAATTTCGATTTTCTTAGTTCGTTGGAAAGCTAACAAGGAAATATATCTTGTATTAAAATTTGAGAGCATTTGAACCATTAACGAAGTTGCAGCAATCAAATACATCTGCGTCAAATTTCAATCCCCCAGATTGACATTTAACAGCGCGTGACAAATCGTGTGACATCGGAATACGATGATTTTTGGCTCATTGGACTTCTAACATATTGAGGTTTGTTATGTCTAAATTTCAGAACGTTGTAATAAGTATCTAGTTCTGTGCATCGTTAAACTTCCATGCCATCGTATCTGCTTGCTGTTTCCTAAACACGACTGTTTCATGGATGAAATCATTGCTCGGTTCCAAGACAGACTTGTTGGGCTATGCAAAGTGCATCAATCTAACCTAGACATATTGCGTCTCGCACCTAAGAAGACATCTATTACAACCGTGCACTTAATGACATTGATTCAATGTTTGAAGTGTCAAGGTCTTGGACACGAAGAACATCAATGCCCCAATGAAGAGTACGTTTCCAAGGAAGAACTTGTCTTGTTCTTAAAACAATACGTGGCAGAACCAAAGGCAACAATTCCCTCGTTGGCTCAAACAACTGAACCGAATGTCTCTTTGAATTGTACAACTTCCCAAGATCCATAATATGACATTTAAGGGGCCATAAAGATTGAATCTTTGGTTTGTACCCCTACCAAAGTTCTGAAATTCGCTGTCACATGTGCGACTAAAGATTCAATGAAGCGTTGGGTATCACCATGTGCCGCATCTACTACTGATTTTTGTTATCATACTGTCATTCTTGGAAACACACGTCCAAAAGCATCATGGCCTCCATTGCTGTTTCTCATCCGTGACCTAATGCTAGTGGATCATGGATATCGCGCATGGCTGATCGCTTGGCTACATCAAAACTCGAGGACAAGTTTTTTCAAGAAGGGGAGTATGATGTGAAATAGAAGTGTTAGTTATGTAGAGTTCTAGTTCTGTTAGAATTCTATGTAATTTAGGATTTTAATTTCTGATTTGTTAAGTATTTCATTTGCATTAGAACTTTATTTTAATTAGAGTTTGCTTTGCATTAGGATTCCTAATTCACATAGGCGTGTGGTATTCCTTTGTCGTGTGGAATTAGTTGATAGATTTGTTTTGTTTTAGTTATATTTTAGGATTTATGTTTTCTAGTTGATGTAGGTTTCTTCTAAACCTATATTTATTTCCATGCAACATTAATAAAAACCAGTTTGAGTTTTGAGTTTAATTCTTGTGAATTAAAAAGTTTCAGGAGTGAATCCAAAGTTTCAGGAGTGAATCCAAACCCAGTTGAGTTTTGATTTGGATTAATCAGAATTCTTCATATCCCTTTGTTACTATTTGAATTTCTTCTTGAAATACATCAAGATTTCGATTCTTGCTACTAATTTTCAGTAAAGTTTTAATCTTTAATCTACAAAAGCCACTAAATTACATAAAGAGCCTAAATTTCGTGTTTCTTGTTTCAAGATCCACATCAAGTGGTGTAGCTGCTGATTCAAATCTGCTGATTTGGGTCAAATTCCGCAGTCAGTTCGGTAAATCTGTTCGTGTGGATACGTTACAAGTCAGAATTCATATTCTCTTGGTTCGTTGGAAAGCTAACAAGGACATCTATATTGTGTTAAAATGTGCAGACATTTAAACCAGTAACGAAGTCGCCGCACTCATATACATCTGCGTTAAAATTCTGTCGCTAGTTTGACACCATTAGATTGCGACGGCCAGTGACAGAGCGTCCCATATCGGAATTCAATGATTTTTGGCTCGTTGGACTTCTAACGTCTTGAGGTTTGTTGTGTCAAACATTCATAACGTTCTAATAAGTATCGAGTTATGTGCAGTGTTAAACTTCCATGCCATCGTATCTGCTTGCTGTTTCCTAAACACAATTGTTTCATGGATGAAATCATTGCTCAGTTCCAAGACCTACTTGTTGGGCTATACAAAGTGCATCAATCTAACCGAGACATATTGCGTCTCGCACCTAAGAAGACATCTATTACAACCGTGTGCCCAAAGATATGGATTCAATGTTTGAAGTGGCAAGGTTTTTGACACGAAGAACATCAATGCCCCAATGAAGAGTACGTTTCCAATGAAGAACTTGTCTTGTTCTTAAAACAAGACGTGGCAGAACCGCGGGCAACAATTCCCTCGTTGGCTCAAACAACTGAAACGAATGCCTCTTTGAATTGTACAATTTCCCAAGATCCATCATATGACATTCAAGGGACCATAAAAATTGAATCTTTGGTTTGTACCCCTACCAAAGTTCCGAAATATGCTGTCACATGTTCGACTAAAGATTCAAAGAAGCGTTGGGTATCAGCATGTGCCGCATCTACTACTTATTTTTGTTATCATACTGTCATTCTTGGTAACACACGTCCAAAAGCATCATGGCTTGCATTGCTGTTTCTCATCCGTGACCTAATGCTAATGGATCATGGATTTCACGCTTGGCTGATCGCTTGGTTACATCAAAACTTGAGGATAAGTTTCTTTCAAGAAGGGGAGTATGATGTGAAATAGAAGTGTTAGTTATGTAGAGTTCTAGTTCTGTTAGAATTTTATGTAATTTAGGATTTTAATTTCAGATTTGTTAAATATTTTGTTTGCATTAGGACTTTATTTTAATTAGAGTTTGCTTTGCATTTGGATTCCTAATTCACATAGGCGTGTGGTATTCCTTTGTCGTGTGGAATTAGTTGATAGATTTGTTTTGTTTTAGTTATATTTTAGGATTTATGTTTTCTAGTTGATGTAGGTTTCTTCTAAACCTATATTTATTTCCATGCAACATTAATAAAAACCAGTTTGAGTTTTGAGTTTAATTCTTGTGAATTAAAAAGTTTCAGGAGTGAATCCAAAGTTTCAGGAGTGAATCCAAACCTAGTTGAGTTTTGATTTGGATTAATCAGAATTCTTCATATCCCTTTGTTACTATTCGAATTTCTTCTTGAAATACATCAAGATTTCGATTCTTGCTACTAATTTTCAGTAAAGTTTTAATCTTTAATCTACAAAAGCCACTAAATTACATAAAGAGCCTAAATTTCGTGTTTCTTGTTTCAAGATCCACATCAAGTGGTGTAGCTGCTGATTCAAATCTGCTGATTTGGGTCAAATTCGCAGATCGGTTCGGTAAATCTGTTCGTGTGGATACGTTACAAGTCGAATTCATATTCTCTTGGTTCGTTGGAAAGCTAACAAGGACATCTATATTGTGTTAAAATTTTCGGACATTTGAACCAGTAACGAAGTCGCCGCACTCATATACATCTGCGTTAAAATTATGTCGCCAGTTTGACACCATTAGATTGCGACGGTGAGTGACAGAGCGTCCCATTTCGGAATTCAATGATTTTTTGCTCGTTCGACTTCTAACGTCTTGAGGTTTGTTGTGTCAAACATTCATAACGTTCTAATAAGTATCGAGTTTTGTGTAGCGTTAAACTTCCATGCCATCGTATCTGCTTGCTGTTTCCTAAACACGACTGTTTCATGGATGAAATCATTGCTCAGTTCCAAGACATACTTGTTGGGCTATGCAAAGTGCATCAATCTAACCTAGACATATTGCGTGTCGCACCTAAGAAGACATCTATTACAACCGTGTGCCCAAAGATATGGATTCAATGTTTGAAGTGGCAAGGTCTTTGACACGAAGAACATCAATGCCCCAATGAAGAGTACGTTTCCAAGGAAGAACTTGTCTTGTTCTTAAAACAAGACGTGGCAGAACCGCAGGCAACAATTCCCTCGTTGGCTCAAACAACTGAAACGAATGCCTCTTTGAATTGTACAATTTTCCAAGATCCATCATATGACATTCAAGGGACCATAAAGATTGAATCTTTGGTTTGTACCCCTACCAAAGTTCCGAAATTTGCTGTCACATGTTCGACTAAAGATTCAAAGAAGCGTTGGGTATCAGCATGTGCCGCATCTACTACTTATTTTTGTTATCATACTGTCATTCTTGGTAACACACGTCCAAAAGCATCATGGCTTGCATTGCTGTTTCTCATCCGTGACCTAATGCTAATGGATCATGGATTTCACGCTTGGCTGATCGCTTGGTTACATCAAAACTTGAGGATAAGTTTCTTTCAAGAAGGGGAGTATGATGTGAAATAGAAGTGTTAGTTATGTAGAGTTCTAGTTCTGTTAGAATTTTATGTAATTTAGGATTTTAATTTCAGATTTGTTAAATATTTTGTTTGCATTAGGACTTTATTTTAATTAGAGTTTGCTTTGCATTTGGATTCCTAATTCACATAGGCGTGTGGTATTCCTTTGTCGTGTGGAATTAGTTGATAGATTTGTTTTGTTTTAGTTATATTTTAGGATTTATGTTTTCTAGTTGATGTAGGTTTCTTCTAAACCTATATTTATTTCCATGCAACATTAATAAAAACCAGTTTGAGTTTTGAGTTTAATTCTTGTGAATTAAAAAGTTTCAGGAGTGAATCCAAAGTTTCAGGAGTGAATCCAAACCCAGTTGAGTTTTGATTTGGATTAATCAGAATTCTTCATATCCCTTTGTTACTATTCGAATTTCTTCTTGAAATACATCAAGATTTCGATTCTTGCTACTAATTTTCAGTAAAGTTTTAATCTTTAATCTACAAAAGCCACTAAATTACATAAAGAGCCTAAATTTCGTGTTTCTTGTTTCAAGATCCACATCAAGTGGTGTAGCTGCTGATTCAAATCTGCTGATTTGGGTCAAATTCCGCAGTCAGTTCGGTAAATCTGTTCGTGTGGATACGTTACAAGTCAGAATTCATATTCTCTTGGTTCGTTGGAAAGCTAACAAGGACATCTATATTGTGTTAAAATTTTCGGACATTTGAACCAGTAACGAAGTCGCCGCACTCATATACATCTGCGTTAAAATTATGTCGCCAGTTTGACACCATTAGATTGCGACGGTGAGTGACAGAGCGTCCCATTTCGGAATTCAATGATTTTTTGCTCGTTCGACTTCTAACGTCTTGAGGTTTGTTGTGTCAAACATTCATAACGTTCTAATAAGTATCGAGTTTTGTGAAGCGTTAAACTTCCATGCCATCGTATCTGCTTGCTGTTTCCTAAACACGACTGTTTCATGGATGAAATCATTGCTCAGTTCCAAGACATACTTGTTGGGCTATGCAAAGTGCATCAATCTAACCTAGACATATTGCGTCTCGCACCTAAGAAGACATCTATTACAACCGTGTGCCCAAAGATATGGATTCAATGTTTGAAGTGGCAAGGTCTTTGACACGAAGAACATCAATGCCCCAATGAAGAGTACGTTTCCAAGGAAGAACTTGTCTTGTTCTTAAAACAAGACGTGGCAGAACCGCAGGCAACAATTCCCTCGTTGGCTCAAACAACTGAAACGAATGCCTCTTTAAATTGTACAATTTCCCAAGATCCATCATATGACATTCAAGGGACCATAAAGATTGAATCTTTGGTTTGTACCCCTACCAAAGTTCCGAAATTTGCTGTCACATGTTCGACTAAAGATTCAAAGAAGCGTTGGGTATCAGCATGTGCCGCATCTACTACTTATTTTTGTTATCATACTGTCATTCTTGGTAACACACGTCCAAAAGCATCATGGCTTGCATTGCTGTTTCTCATCCGTGACCTAATGCTAATGGATCATGGATTTCACGCTTGGCTGATCGCTTGGTTACATCAAAACTTGAGGATAAGTGTCTTTCAAGAAGGGGAGTATGATGTGAAATAGAAGTGTTAGTTATGTAGAGTTCTAGTTCTGTTAGAATTTTATGTAATTTAGGATTTTAATTTCAGATTTGTTAAATATTTTGTTTGCATTAGGACTTTATTTTAATTAGAGTTTGCTTTGCATTTGGATTCCTAATTCACATAGGCGTGTGGTATTCCTTTGTCGTGTGGAATTAGTTGATAGATTTGTTTTGTTTTAGTTATATTTTAGGATTTATGTTTTCTAGTTGATGTAGGTTTCTTCTAAACCTATATTTATTTCCATGCAACATTAATAAAAACCAGTTTGAGTTTTGAGTTTAATTCTTGTGAATTAAAAAGTTTCAGGAGTGAATCCAAAGTTTCAGGAGTGAATCCAAACCCAGTTGAGTTTTGATTTGGATTAATCAGAATTCTTCATATCCCTTTGTTACTATTCGAATTTCTTCTTGAAATACATCAAGATTTCGATTCTTGCTACTAATTTTCAGTAAAGTTTTAATCTTTAATCTACAAAAGCCACTAAATTACATAAAGAGCCTAAATTTCGTGTTTCTTGTTTCAAGATCCACATCAAGTGGTGTAGGCTGTCGATTCAAATCTCGCGATTTGGGTCAAATTCCGCGATCGGTTCGGTAAATCTGTTCGTGTGGATACGTTACAAGTCAGAATTCATATTCTCTTGGTTCGTTGGAAAGCTAACAAGGACATCTATATTGTGTTAAAATTTTCGGACATTTGAACCAGTAACGAAGTCGCCGCACTCATATACATCTGCGTTAAAATTATGTCGCCAGTTTGACACCATTAGATTGCGACGGTGAGTGACAGAGCGTCCCATTTCGGAATTCAATGATTTTTTGCTCGTTCGACTTCTAACGTCTTGAGGTTTGTTGTGTCAAACATTCATAACGTTCTAATAAGTATCGAGTTTTGTGTAGCGTTAAACTTCCATGCCATCGTATCTCGCTGTCTTGTTTCCTAAACACGATGTTTCATGGATGAAATCATTGCTCAGTTCCAAGACATACTTGTTGGGCTATGCAAAGTGCATCAATCTAACCTAGACATATTGCGTGTCGCACCTAAGAAGACATCTATTACAACCGTGTGCCCAAAGATATGGATTCAATGTTTGAAGTGGCAAGGTCTTTGACACGAAGAACATCAATGCCCCAATGAAGAGTACGTTTCCAAGGAAGAACTTGTCTTGTTCTTAAAACAAGACGTGGCAGAACCGCAGGCAACAATTCCCTCGTTGGCTCAAACAACTGAAACGAATGCCTCTTTGAATTGTACAATTTTCCAAGATCCATCATATGACATTCAAGGGACCATAAAGATTGAATCTTTGGTTTGTACCCCTACCAAAGTTCCGAAATTTCTTTGTCACATGTTCGACTAAAGATTCAAAGAAGCGTTGGGTATCACCATGTGTCGCATCTACTACTTATTTTTGTTATCATCTTGTCATTCTTGGTAACACACGTCCAAAAGCATCATGGCCTCCATTCGTTGTTTCTCATCCGTGACCTAATGCTAATGGATCATGGATTTCGCGCATGGTCGATCGCTTGGTTACATCAAAACTTGAGGATAAGTTTTTTTCAAGAAGGGGAGTATGATGTGAAATAGAAGTGTTAGTTATGTAGAGTTCTAGTTCTGTTAGAATTTTATGTAATTTAGGATTTTAATTTCAGATTTGTTAAATATTTTGTTTGCATTAGGACTTTATTTTAATTAGAGTTTGCTTTGCATTTGGATTCCTAATTCACATAGGCGTGTGGTATTCCTTTGTCGTGTGGAATTAGTTGATAGATTTGTTTTGTTTTAGTTATATTTTAGGATTTATGTTTTCTAGTTGATGTAGGTTTCTTCTAAACCTATATTTATTTCCATGCAACATTAATAAAAATCAGTTTGAGTTTTGAGTTTAATTCGTGTGAATTAAAAAGTTTCAGGAGTGAATCCAAAGTTTCAGGAGTGAATCCAAACCCAGTTGAGTTTTGATTTGGATTAATCAGAATTCTTCATATCCCTTTGTTACTATTCGAATTTCTTCTTGAAATACATCAAGATTTCGATTCTTGCTACTAATTTTCAGTAAAGTTTTAATCTTTAATCTACAAAAGCCACTAAACTACATAAAGAGCCTAAATTTCGTGTTTCTTGTTTCAAGATCCACATCAAGTGGTGTAGGTGTCCGATTCAAATCTGGCCGATTTGGGTCAAATTCCGCAGTCAGTTCGGTAAATCTGTTCGTGTGGATACGTTACAAGTCAGAATTCATATTCTCTTGGTTCGTTGGAAAGCTAACAAGGACATCTATATTGTGTTAAAATTTTCGGACATTTGAACCAGTAATGAAGTCGCCGCACTCATATACATCTGCGTTAGAATTCTGTCGCCAGTTTGACACCATTAGATTGCGACGGTGAGTGACAGAGTGTCCCATTTCGGAATTCAATGATTTTTGGCTCGTTGGACTTCTAACGTCTTGAGGTTTGTTGTTTCAAACATTCATTACGTTCTAATAAGTATCGAGTTTTGTGCAGCGTTAAACTTCCATGCCATCGTATCTGCTTGCTGTTTCCTAAACACGACTGTTTCATGGAAGAAATCATTGCTCAGTTCCAAGACATACTTGTTGGGCTATGCAAAGTGCATCAATCTAACCTAGACATATTGCGTCTCGCACCTAAGAAGACATCTATTACAACCGTGTGCCCAAAGATATGGATTCAATGTTTGAAGTGGCAAGGTCTTTGACACGAAGAACATCAATGCCCCAATGAAGAGTACGTTTCCAAGGAAGAACTTGTCTTGTTCTTAAAACAAGACGTGGCAGAACCGCAGGCAACAATTCCCTCGTTGGCTCAAACAACTGAAACGAATGCCTCTTTGAATTGTACAATTTCCCAAGATCCATCATATGACATTCAAGGGACCATAAAGATTGAATCTTTGGTTTGGACCCCTACCAAAGTTCCGAAATTTGCTGTCACATGTTCGACTAAAGATTCAAAGAAGCGTTGGGTATCAGCATGTGCCGCATCTACTACTTATTTTTGTTATCATACAATCATTCTTGGTAACACACGTCCAAAAGCATCATGGCTTGCATTGCTGTTTCTCATCCATGACCTAATGCTAATGGATCATGGATTTCGCGCTTGGCTGATCGCTTGGTTACATCAAAACTTGAGGATAAGTTTTTTTCAAGAAGGGGAGTATGATGTGAAATAGAAGTGTTAGTTATGTAGAGTTCTAGTTCTGATAGAATTTTATGTAATTTAGGATTTTAATTTCAGATTTGTTAAATATTTTGTTTGCATTAGGACTTTATTTTAATTAGAGTTTGCTTTGCATTTGGATTCCTAATTCACATAGGCGTGTGGTATTCCTTAGCCTTGTGGAATTAGTTGATAGATTTGTTTTAGTTATCCTTTAGGATTTATATTTTCTAGTTGATGTAGGTTTCTTCTAAACCTATATATATTTCCATTCAACATTAATAAAAATCAGTTTGAGTTTTGAGTTTAATTCGTTTGAATTAAAAATTTTCAGGAGTGAATCCAAAGTTTCAGGAGTGAATCCAAACCCAGTTGAATTTTGATTTGGATTAATCAGAATTCTACATATCCCTTTGTTACTATTTGAATTTCTTGTTGAAATACATCAAGACTTCGATTCTTGCTACTAATTTTCAGTAAAGTTTCAATCTTTAATCTACAAAAGCCACTAAACTACATAAAGAGCCTAAATTTCGTGTTTCTTGTTTCAAGATCCACATCAAGTGGTGTAGGTGCTGATTCATATCTGCTGATTTGTGTTAAAATCCGCAGTCAGTTCGGTAAATCTGTTCGTGTGGATGCGTTACAAGTCGGAATTCATATTTTCTTGGTTCGTTGGAAAGCTAACAAGGACATCTATATTGTGTTAAAATTTTCGGACATTTGAACCAGTAACGAAGTCGCCGCACTCATATACATCTGCGTTAGAATTCTGTCGCCAGTTTAACACCATTAGATTACGACGGTGAGTGACAGAGCGTCCCATTTCGGAATTCAATGATTTTTGGCTCGTTGGACTTCTAACGTCTTGAGGTTTGTTGTGTCAAACATTCATAACGTCCTAATAAGTATCGAGTTTTGTGCAGCGTTAAACTTCCATGCCATCGTATCTGCTTGCTGTTTCCTAAACACGACTGTTTCATGGATGAAATCATTGCTCAGTTCCAAGACATACTTGTTGGGCTATGCAAAGTGCATCAATCTAACCTAGACATATTGCGTCTCGCACCTAAGAAGACATCTATTACAACCGTGTGCCCAAAGATATGGATTCAATGTTTGAAGTGTCACGGTCTTTGACATCAAGAACATCAATGCCCCAATGAAGAGTACGTTTCCAAGGAAGAACTTGTCTTGTTCTTAAAACAAGACGTGGCAGAACCGCAGGCAACAATTCCCTCGTTGGCTCAAACAACTGAAACGAATGCCTCTTTGAATTGTATAATTTCCAAAGATCCATCATATGACATTCAAGGGACCATAAAGATTGAATCTTTGGTTTGCACCCCTACCAAAGTTCCGAAATTTGCTGTCACATGTTCGACTAAAGATTCAAAGAAGCGTTGGGTATCACCATGTGCCGCATCTATTACTGATTTTTGTTATCATACTGTCATTCTTGGTAACACACGTCCAAAAGCATCATGGCCTCCATTGTTGTTTCTCATCCGTGACCTAATGCTAATGGATCATGGATTTCGCGCATGGTTGATCGCTTGGTTACATCAAAACTTGAGGACAAGTTTTTTTCAAGAAGGGGAGTATGATGTGAAATAGAAGTGTTAGTTATGTAGAGTTCTAGTTCTGATAGAATTTTATGTAATTTAGGATTTTAATTTCAGATTTGTTAAATATTTTGTTTGCATTAGGACTTTATTTTAATTAGAGTTTGCTTTGCATTTGGATTCCTAATTCACATAGGCGTGTGGTATTCCTTAGCCTTGTGGAATTAGTTGATAGATTTGTTTTAGTTATCCTTTAGGATTTATATTTTCTAGTTGATGTAGGTTTCTTCTAAACCTATATATATTTCCATTCAACATTAATAAAAATCAGTTTGAGTTTTGAGTTTAATTCGTTTGAATTAAAAATTTTCAGGAGTGAATCCAAAGTTTCAGGAGTGAATCCAAACCCAGTTGAATTTTGATTTGGATTAATCAGAATTCTTCATATCCCTTTGTTACTATTTGAATTTCTTGTTGAAATACATCAAGACTTCGATTCTTGCTACTAATTTTCAGTAAAGTTTCAATCTTTAATCTACAAAAGCCACTAAACTACATAAAGAGCCTAAATTTCGTGTTTCTTGTTTCAAGATCCACATCAAGTGGTGTAGGTGCTGATTCATATCTGCTGATTTGTGTTAAAATCCGCAGTCAGTTCGGTAAATCTGTTCGTGTGGATGCGTTACAAGTCGGAATTCATATTTTCTTGGTTCGTTGGAAAGCTAACAAGGACATCTATATTGTGTTAAAATTTTCGGACATTTGAACCAGTAACGAAGTCGCCGCACTCATATACATCTGCGTTAGAATTCTGTCGCCAGTTTAACACCATTAGATTACGACGGTGAGTGACAGAGCGTCCCATTTCGGAATTCAATGATTTTTGGCTCGTTGGACTTCTAACGTCTTGAGGTTTGTTGTGTCAAACATTCATAACGTCCTAATAAGTATCGAGTTTTGTGCAGCGTTAAACTTCCATGCCATCGTATCTGCTTGCTGTTTCCTAAACACGACTGTTTCATGGATGAAATCATTGCTCAGTTCCAAGACATACTTGTTGGGCTATGCAAAGTGCATCAATCTAACCTAGACATATTGCGTCTCGCACCTAAGAAGACATCTATTACAACCGTGTGCCCAAAGATATGGATTCAATGTTTGAAGTGTCAAGGTCTTTGACATCAAGAACATCAATGCCCCAATGAAGAGTACGTTTCCAAGGAAGAACTTGTCTTGTTCTTAAAACAAGACGTGGCAGAACCGCAGGCAACAATTCCCTCGTTGGCTCAAACAACTGAAACGAATGCCTCTTTGAATTGTATAATTTCCAAAGATCCATCATATGACATTCAAGGGACCATAAAGATTGAATCTTTGGTTTGCACCCCTACCAAAGTTCCGAAATTTGCTGTCACATGTTCGACTAAAGATTCAAAGAAGCGTTGGGTATCACCATGTGCCGCATCTATTACTGATTTTTGTTATCATACTGTCATTCTTGGTAACACACGTCCAAAAGCATCATGGCCTCCATTGTTGTTTCTCATCCGTGACCTAATGCTAATGGATCATGGATTTCGCGCATGGTTGATCGCTTGGTTACATCAAAACTTGAGGACAAGTTTTTTTCAAGAAGGGGAGTATGATGTGAAATAGAAGTGTTAGTTATGTAGAGTTCTAGTTCTGTTAGAATTTTATGTAATTTAGGATTTTAATTTCAGGTTTGTTATGTATTTCGTTTGCATTAGGACTTTATTTTATTTAGAGTTTGCATTGCATTAGGATTCCTAATTCACATAGGCGTGTGGTATTCCTTAGCCTTGTGGAATTAGTTGATAGATTTGTTTTAGTTATCCTTTAGGATTTATATTTTCTAGTTAATGTAGGTTTCTTCTAAACCTATATATATTTCCATTCAACATTAATAAAAATCAGTTTGAGTTTTGAGTTTAATTCGTTTGAATTAAAAATTTTCAGGAGTGAATCCAAAGTTTCAGGAGTGAATTCAAACTCAGTTGAATTTTGATTTGGATTAATCAGAATTCTTCATATCCCTTTGTTACTATTCGAATTTCTTGTTGAAATACATCAAGACTTCGATTCTTGCTACTAATTTTCAGTAAAGTTTCAATCTTTAATCTACAAAAGCCACTAAACTACATAAAGAGCCTAAATTTCGTGTTTCTTGTTTCAAGATCCACATCAAGTGGTGTAGGTGCTGATTCATATCTGCTGATTTGCGTTAAAATCCGCAGTCAGTTCGGTAAATCTGTTCGTGTGGATGCGTTACAAGTCGGAATTCATATTTTCTTGGTTCGTTGGAAAGCTAACAAGGACATCTATATTGTGTTAAAATTTTCGGACATTTGAACCAGTAACGAAGTCGCCGCACTCATATACATCTGCGTTAGAATTCTGTCGCCAGTTTGACACCATTAGATTACGACGGTGAGTGACAGAGCGTCCCATTTCGGAATTCAATGATTTTTGGCTCGTTGGACTTCTAACGTCATGAGGTTTGTTGTGTCAAACATTCATAACGTCCTAATAAGTATCGAGTTTTGTGCAGCGTTAAACTTCCATGCCATCGTATCTGCTTGCTGTTTCCTAAACACGACTGTTTCATGGATGAAATCATTGCTCAGTTCCAAGACATACTTGTTGGGCTATGCAAAGTGCATCAATCTAACCTAGACATATTGCGTCTCGCACCTAAGAAGACATCTATTACAACCGTGTGCCCAAAGATATGGATTCAATGTTTGAAGTGTCAAGGTCTTTGACATCAAGAACATCAATGCCCCAATGAAGAGTACGTTTCCAAGGAAGAACTTGTCTTGTTCTTAAAACAAGACGTGGCAGAACCGCAGGCAACAATTCCCTCGTTGGCTCAAACAACTGAAACGAATGCCTCTTTGAATTGTATAATTTCCAAAGATCCATCATATGACATTCAAGGGACCATAAAGATTGAATCTTTGGTTTGCACCCCTACCAAAGTTCCGAAATTTGCTGTCACATGTTCGACTAAAGATTCAAAGAAGCGTTGGGTATCACCATGTGCCGCATCTATTACTGATTTTTGTTATCATACTGTCATTCTTGGTAACACACGTCCAAAAGCATCATGGCCTCCATTGTTGTTTCTCATCCGTGACCTAATGCTAATGGATCATGGATTTCGCGCATGGTTGATCGCTTGGTTACATCAAATCTTTAGGACAAGTTTTTTTCAAGAAGGGGAGTATGATGTGAAATAGAAGTGTTAGTTATGTAGAGTTCTAGTTCTGTTAGAATTTTATGTAATTTAGGATTTTAATTTCAGGTTTGTTATGTATTTCGTTTGCATTAGGACTTTATTTTAATTAGAGTTTGCATTGCATTAGGATTCCTAATTCACATAGGCGTGTGGTATTCCTTAGCCTTGTGGAATTAGTTGATAGATTTGTTTTAGTTATCCTTTAGGATTTATATTTTCTAGTTGATGTAGGTTTCTTCTAAACCTATATATATTTCCATTCAACATTAATAAAAATCAGTTTGAGTTTTGAGTTTAATTCGTTTGAATTAAAAATTTTCAGGAGTGAATCCAAAGTTTCAGGAGTGAATTCAAACTCAGTTGAATTTTGATTTGGATTAATCAGAATTCTTCATATCCCTTTGTTACTATTCGAATTTCTTGTTGAAATACATCAAGACTTCGATTCTTGCTACTAATTTTCAGTAAAGTTTCAATCTTTAATCTACAAAAGCCACTAAACTACATAAAGAGCCTAAATTTCGTGTTTCTTGTTTCAAGATCCACATCAAGTGGTGTAGGTGCTGATTCATATCTGCTGATTTGCGTTAAAATCCGCAGTCAGTTCGGTAAATCTGTTCGTGTGGATGCGTTACAAGTCGGAATTCATATTTTCTTGGTTCATTGGAAATCTAACAAGGACATCTATATTGTGTTAAAATTTGCGCACATTTGAACGAGTAACGAAGTCGCAGCACTCATATACATCTGCGTTAAATTTTTGTCGCCAGTTTGACACCATTAGATTGCGACGGCGAGTGACAGAGCGTCCCATATCGGAATTCAATGATTTTTGGCTCGTTGGACTTCTAACATCTTGAGGTTTGTTGTGTCAATCAATTATAACGTTCTAATAAGTATCGAGTTAAGTACTGCGATAAACTTCCACGCCATCGTATCTGCTTGCTGTTTCCTAAACACGACTATTTCATGGATGAAATCATTGCTCAGTTCCAAGACATACTTGTTGGGATATACAAAGTGCATCAATCTAACCTAGACATATAACGTCTCACACCTGAGAAGACATCAATTACAACCGTGCGCCCAAAGATATGGATTTAATGTTTGAAGTGTAAAGGTCTCTGATACTAAAAACATCAATGCCCCAATGAAGAGTACGTTTTCAAGGAAGAACTTGTCTTGTTCTTAAAACAAGACGTGGCAGAACCAAAGGCTACAATTCCCTCTTGGCTCAAACAACTGAAACGAATGCCTCATTGAATTGTACAACTTCCCAAGATCCATCATATGACATTCAAAGGACCATAAAGATTGAATCTTTGGTTTGTACCCCTACAAAAGTTCCGAAGTTTACTGTCATATGTGCGACTAGAGATTCAAAGAAGTGTTGGGTATCACCATGTGTCGCATCCACTACTGATTTTCAGTAAAGTTTCAATCTTTAATCTACAAAAGCCACTAAACTACATAAAGAGCCTAAATTTCGTGTTTCTTGTTTTAAGATCCACATCAAGTGGTGTAGCTGCTGATTCAAATCTGCTGATTTACGTGAAATTCTGCAGTCAGTTCGGTAAATCTGTTCGTGTGGATACGTTACAAGTCGGAATTCATATTTTCTTGGTTCGTTGGAAAGCTAACAAGGACATCTATATTGTGTTAAAATTTACGCACATTTGAACTAGTAACGAAGTCGCCGCACTCATATACATCTGCGTCAAATTTCTGTCGCCAGTTTGACACCATTAGATTGCAACGGCGAGTGACAGAGTGTCCCATATCGGAATTCAATGATTTTTGGCTCGTTGAACTTCTAACGTCTTGAGGTTTGTTGTATCAAATATTCATAACATTCTAATAAGTATCGAGTTCTGTGCAGCGTTAAACGTCCATGCAATCGTAGCTGCTTGCTGTTTCCTAAACACGACTGTTTCATGGACGAAATTATTGCTTAGTTCCAAGACATACTTGTTGGGCTATGCAAAGTGCATCAATCTAACCTTGACATATTGCGTCTCGTACCTAAGAAGACATCAATTACAACCGTGTGCCCAAAGATATGGATTTAATGTTTGAAGTGTCAAGGTCTTTGACACGAAGAACATCAATGCCCCAATGAAGTGTACGTTACCAAGGAAGAACTTGTCTTGTTCTTAAAACAAGACGTGGCAGAACCGCAGGCAACAATTCCATCGTTGGCTCAAACAACTGAAACGAACGCCTCTTTGAATTGTATAATTTCCCAAGATACATCATATGACATTCAAGGGACCATAAAGATTGAATCTTTGGTTTGTACCCCTACCAAAGTTCCGAAATTTGCTGTCACATGTGCGACTAAAGATTCAAAGAAGCGTTGGGTATCACCATGTGCCGCATCTACTACTGATTTTAGTTATCATACTGTCATTCTTGGTAACACACGTCCAAAAGCATCATGGCCTCCATTGTTGTTTCTCATCCGTGACCTAAAGCTAATGGATCATGGATTTCGCGCATGGTTGATCGCTTGGTTACATAAAAACTTGAGGACAAGTTTTTTTTCAAGAAGGGGAGTATGATGTGAAATAGAAGTGTTAGTTATGTAGAGTTCAAGTTCTGTTAGAATTTAATGTAATTTAGGATTTTATTTCAGGTTTGTTAAGTATTTCGTTTGCATTAGGACTTTATTTTAATTAGAGTTTGCTTGGCATTAGGATTCCTGATTCACATAGGCGTGTGGTATTCCTTAGCCGTGTGGAACTAGTTGATAGATTTGTTTTAGTTATCCTTTAGGATTTATATTTTCTAGTTGATGTAGGTTTCTTCTAAACCTATATATATTTCCATTCAACATTAATAAAAATCAGTTTGAGTTTTGAGTTTAATTCGTTTGAATTTAATATTTTCAGGAGTGAATCCAAAGTTTCAGGAGTGAATTCAAACTCAGTTGAATTTTGATTTGGATTAATCAGAATTCTTCATATCCCTTTGTTACTATTCGAATTTCTTGTTGAAATACATCAAGACTTCGATTCTTGCTACTAATTTTCAGTAAAGTTTCAATCTTTAATCTACAAAAGCCACTAAACTACATAAAGAGCCTAAATTTCGTGTTTCTTGTTTCAAGATCCACATCAAGTGGTGTAGCTGCTGATTCATATCTGCTGATTTGCGTCAAAATCCGCAGTCAGTTCGGTAAATCTGTTCGTGTGGATGCGTTACATGTCGGAATTCATATTTTCTTGGTTCGTTGGAAATCTAACAAGGACATCTATATTGTGTTAAAATTTGCGTACATTTGAACGAGTAACGAAGTCGCAGCACTCATATACATCTGCGTCAAATTTTTGTCGCCAGTTTGACACCATTAGATTACGACGGCGAGTGACAGAGCGTCCCATATCGGAATTCAATGATTTTTGGCTCGTTGGACTTCTAACATCTTGAGGTTTGTTGTGTCAATCAATTATAACGTTCTAATAAGTATCGAGTTATGTGCTGCGATAAACTTCCACGCCATCGTATCTGCTTGCTGTTTCCTAAACACGACTATTTCATGGATGAAATCATTGCTCAGTTCCAAGACATACTTGTTGGGATATACAAAGTGCATCAATCTAACCTAGACATATAGCGTCTCACACCTGAGAAGACATCAATTACAACTGTGCGCCCAAAGATATGGATTTAATGTTTGAAGTGTAAAGGTCCTTGATACTAAAAACATCAATGCCCCAATGAAGAGTACGTTTCCAAGGAAGAACTTGTCTTGTTCTTAAAATAAGACGTGACAGAACCAAAGGCTACAATTCCCTCTTGGCTCAAACAACTGAACCGAATGCCTCTTTGAATTGTACAACTTCCCAAGATCCATCATATGACATTCAAGGGACCATAAAGATTGAATCTTTGGTTTGTACCCCTACCAAAGTTCCGAAATTTACTGTCATATGTGCGACTAAAGATTCAAAGAAGCGTTGGGTATCACCATGTGTCGCATCCACTACTGATTATTGTTATCATACTGTCATTCTTGGTAACACACGTCCAAAATCATCATGGCCTCCATTGCTGTTTCTCATCCGTGACCTAATGATAATGGATCATGGATTTCGCGCATGGCTGATCGCTTGGTTACATCAACACATGAGGACAAGTTTTTTTCAAGAAGGGGAGTATGATGTGAAATAGAAGTGTTAGTTATGTAGAGTTCTAGCTCTGTTAGAATTTTATGTAATTTAGGATTTTAATTTCGGATTTGTTAAGTATTTCTTTTGCATTAGGACTTTATTTTAATTAGAGTTTGCTTTGCATTAGGATTCCTAAATATATATTTCCATTTAGCATTAATAAAAATCAGTTTGAGTTTTGATTTTAATTCGTGTGATTTAAAAAGTTTAGGAGTGAATCCAAAGTTTCAGGAGTGAATCCAAACCCAGTTGAGTTTTTATTTGGATTAATCAAAATTCTTCATATCCCTTTGTTACTATTCGAATTTCTTGTTGAAATACATCAAGATTTCGATTCTTGCTACTAATTTTCAGTAAAGTTTCAATCTTTAATCTACAAAAGCCACTAAACTACTAAAAGAGCCTAAATTTCGTGTTTCTTGATTCAAGATCCACATCAAGTGGTGTAGCTGCTGATTTGCGTCAAATTCCGCAGTCAGTTCGGAAAATCTGTTCGTGTGGATACGTTACAATTCGGAATTCATATTTTCTTGGTTCGTTGGAAAGCTAACAAGAACATCTATATTGTGTTAAAAGTTTGGCACATTTGAGCTAGTAACGAAGTCGCCGCACTCATATACATCTGCGTCAAATTTCTGTCGCCAGTTTGACACCATTAGATTTCGACGGCGAGAGACAGAGTGTCCCATATCGGAATTCAATGTTTTTTGGCTCGTTGAACTTCTAACGTCTTGAGGTTTGTTGTGTCAAATATTCATAACGTTCAAATAAGTATCGAGTTATGTGCAGCGTTAAACTTCCATGCCATCGTAGCTGCTTGATGTTTCCTAAACACGACTGTTTCATGGATGAAATCATTGCTTAGTTCCAAGACATACTTGTTGGGCTATGCAAAGTGCATCAATCTAACCTAGACATATGGCGTCTCGCACCTGAGAATACAACTATTACAACCGTGCGCCTAAAGAAATGGATTCAATGTTTGAAGTGTCAAGGTCTTTGACACGAAGAACATCAATGCCCCAATGAAGAGTACGTTTCCAAGGAAGAACTTGTCTTGTTCTTAAAACAAGACGTGGCAGAACCGCAGGCAACAATTCCCTCGTTGGCTCAAAGAACTGAACCGAATGCCTCTTTGAATTGTACAACTTCCCAAGATCCATCATATGACATTCAAGGGACCATAACGATTGAATATTTGGTTTGTACCCCTACCAAAGTTCCGAAATTTGTTGCCACATGTGCGACTAAAGATTCAAAGAAGCATTGGGTATCACCATGTGCCGCATCCACTACTGATTTTTGTTATCATACTGTCATTCTTGGTAACACACGTCCAAAAGCATCATGGCCTCCATTGCTGTTTCTCATCCGTGACCTAATGCTAATGGATCATGGATTTCGCGCATGGCTGATCGCTTGGTTACATCAAAACTTGAGGACAGGTTTTTTTCAAGAAGGGGAGTATGATGTGAAATAGAAGTGTTAGTTATGTAGAGTTCTAGTTCTGTTATAATTTTATGTGATTTTGGATTTTAATTTCTGATTTGTTAAGTATTTCGTTTGCATTAGGACTTTATTTTAATTAGAGTTTGCTTTGCATTAGGATTCCTAATTCACATAGACGTGTGGTATTCCTTAGCCGTGTGGAATTAGTTGATAGATTTGTTTTGTTTTAGTTTTCCTTTAGGATTTATGTTTTCTTGTTGATGTAGGTTTAATTTCTTCTAAACCTATATATATTTCCATTCAACATTAATCTTCCGGAACCACAAGAATCCTTAGTTCGAATTGGATTCCAACTTATCACCTTTTTTTTTGAGATTTTGAGAAGATTTGCTCTTTGGAGAGCACAGTACGATGAAAGTTGTAAGCTGTGTTCTGGGGGAGTTATTGTCTATCGTTGGCCTCTATGGTAGAATCGGCCGGTCGGGGCCCGAGAGACGGTGGTTTACCCCGTGGCGGATGTCAGCGGTTCGAGTCCGCTTATCTCCAACTCGTGAACTTAGCCGATACAAAGCTATATGATAGCACCCAATTTTTCCGATTCGGCCGTTCGATCTATGATTTATCATTCATGGACGTTGATAAGATCCTTCCATTTACATTTAGCAGCACCTTAGGATGGCATAACCTTCAAGTTAAGGGCGAGGTTCAAACGAGGAAAGGCTTACGGTGGATACCTAGGCACCCAGAGACGAGGAAGGGCGTATCAATCGACGAAATGCTTCGGGGAGTTGAAAATAAGCAGAGATCCGGAGATTCCCGAATAGGTCAACCTTTCGAACTTCTGCTGAATCCATGGGCAGGCAAGAGACAACCTGGCGAACTGAAACATCTTAGTAGCCAGAGGAAAAGAAAGCAAAAGCGATTCCCGTAGTAGCGGCGAGCGAAATGGGAGCAGCCTAAACCGTGAAAACGGGGTTGTGGGAGAGCAATACAAGCGACGTGCTATTCGAATCAGTTTGAGTTTAATTCGTGTGAATTAAAAAGTTTCAGGAGTAAATCCAAACCCAGTTGAGTTTTGATTTGGATTAATCAGAATTCTTTATATTCCTTTGTTACTATTCGAATTTATTGTTGAAATACATCAAGATTTCGATTCTTGCTACTAATTTTCAGTTAAGTTTCAATCTTTAATCTACAAAACCACAAAACTACATAAGGAGCATAAATTTCGTGTTTCTTGTTTCAAGATCCACATCAAGTGGTGTAGCTGCTGATTCAAATCTGCTGATTTGTGTCAAATTCCGCAGTCAGTTTGGTAAATCTGTTCGTGTGGATACGTTACAAGTCAGAATTCATATTTTCTTGGTTCGTTAAAAAGCTAACAAGGACATCTATATTGTGTTAAAATTTGCGCACATTTGAACCAGTAACGAAGTCGCAGCACTCATATACATCTGCGTCAAATTCCTGTAGTGAGTTTGACACCATTAGATTGCGACTGCGAGTGACAAAGCGTCCCATATCGGAATTCAATGATTTTTGGCTCGTTGGACTTCTAGCGTCTTGATGTTTGTTGTGTCAAAAATTCATGACGCTCTAATAAGTATCCGGTTCTGTGCAGTGTTAAACTTCCACGCCATCGTATCTGCTTGTTGTTTCCTCAACACGACTGTTTCATGGATGAAATCATTGCTCAGTTCCAAGACATACTTGATGGGCTATGCAAAGTGCATTAATCTAACCTTGACATATTGCGCCTCGCACCTGAGAATACATCTATTACAACCGTGCGCCTAAAGAAATGGATTCAATGTTTGAAGTGTCAAGGTCTTTGACACGAAGAACATTAATGCCCCAATGAAGAGTACGTTTCCAAGGAAGAACTTGTCTTGTTCTTAAAACAAGACGTGGCAGAACCGCAGGCAACAATTCCCTCGTTGGCTCGAAGAACTGAACCGAATGCCTCTTTGAATTGTACAACTTACCAAGATCCATCATATGACATTCAAGGGACCATAACGATTGAATATTTGGATTGTACCCCTACCAAAGTTCCGAAATTTGCTGTCACATGTGCGACTAAAGATTGAAAGAAGCATTGGGTATCACCATGTGCCGCATCCACTACTGATTTTTGTTATCATACTGTCATTCTTGGTAACACACGTCCAAAAGCATCATGGCGTCCATTGCTGTTTCTCATCCGTGACCTAATGCTAATGGATCATGGATTTCGTGCATGGCTGATCGCTTGGTTACATCAAAACTTGAGGACAGGTTTTTTTCAAGAAGGGGAGTATGATGTGAAATAGAAGTGTTAGTTATGTAGAGTTCTAGTTCTGTTATATTTTATGTAATTTTGGATTTTAATTTCGGATTTGTTAAGTATTTCGTTTGCATTAGGACTTTATTTTAATTAGAGTTTTCTTTGCATTAGGATTCCTAATTCACATAGGCGTGTGGTATTCCTTAGCCGTGTGGAATTAGATGATAGATTTGTTTTGTTTTAGTTAGCCTTTAGGATTTATGTTTTCTACTTGACGTAGGTTTCTTCTAAACCCATATATATTTCCATTCAACATTAAATAAAACCAGTTTGAGTTTAATTCGTGTGAATTAATAAGTTTCAGGAGTAAATCCTAACCCAGTTGAGTTTTGATTTGGATTAATCAGAATTCTTCACATCCCTTTGTTACTATTCGAATTTCTTGTTGAAATACATTAAGATTTCGATTCTTGCTACTAATTTTCAGAAAATTTTCAATCTTTAATCTACAAAATCCACTAAACTACATAAAGAGCCTAAATTTCGTGTTTCTTGTTTCAAGATCCACATCAAGTGGTGTAGCTGCTGATTCAAATCTGCTGATTTGCGTCAAATTCCGCAGTCAGTTCGGTAAATCTGTTCGTGTGGATACGTTACAAGTCGGAATTTATATTTTCTTTGTTCGTTGGAAAGGTAACAAGGACATCTATATTGTGTTAAAATTTACGCACATTTGAACTAGTAACGAAGTCGCAGCACTCATATACATCTGCGTCAAATTTCTGTCGCCAGTTTGACACCATTAGATTGCGACGGCGAGTGACAGAGCGTCCCATTTCGGAATTCAATGATTTTTGGCTCGTTGGACTTCTAACGTCTTGAGGTTTGTTGTGTCAAACATTTATAACGTTCTAATAAGTATCGAGTTCTGTGCAGTGTTAAACTTCCATGCCATCGTATCTGCTTGCTGTTTCCTAAATACGACTGTTTCATGGATGAAATCATTGCTCAGTTCCAAGACATACTAGTTGGGCTATGCAAAGTGCATCAATCTTACCTAGACATATTACGTCTCGCACCTGAGAAGACATCTATTAATGCCCCAATGAAGAGTACGTTTCCATGGAAGAACTTGTCTTGTTCTTAAAAGAAGACGTGGCAGAACCGCAGGCACAAATTCCTTCGTTGGCTCAAAGAACTGAACCGAATGTCTCTTTGAATTGTACAACTTCCCAAGATCCATCATATGACATTCAAGGGACCATAAAGATAGAATCTTTGGTTTGTACCCCTACCAATGTTCAGAAATATGCTGTCACATGTGCGACTAAAGATTCAAAGAAGCGTTGGGTATCACCATGTGCCGCATCCATTACTGATTTTTGTTATCATACTGTCATTCTTGGTAACACACGTCCAAAAGCATCATTCATAACATTACAATGATTTTTGGCTCGTTGGACTTCTAACGTCTTGAGGTTTGTTGTGTCAATCATTCATAACGTTCTAATAAGTATCGAGTTCTATGCAGCGTTAAACTTCCATGCCATCGTGTCTGCTTGCTGTTTCCTAAACACGACTGTTTCATAAATGAAATCATTGCTCAGTTCCAAGACATACTTGTTGGGATATGCAAAGTGCATCAATCTAACCTAGACATATTGCATCTCGCACCTAAGAAGACATCTATTACAACCGTGCGCCCAAAGACATGGATTCAATGTTTGAAGTGTCAAGGTCTTGGACACGAAGAACATCAATGCCCCAATGAAGAGTACGTTTCCAAGGAAGAACTTGTCTTGTTCTTTAAACAAGACGTGGCAGAACCGCAGGCAACAATTCCCTCGTTGGCTCAAACAACTGAACCGAATGCCTCTTTGAATTGTGCAACTTCCCAAGATCCATCATATGACATTCAAGGGACCATAAAGATTGAATCTTTGGTTTGTACCCCTACCAAAGTTCCGAAATTTGCTGTCACATGTGCGACTAAAGATTCAAAGAAGCGTTGGGTATCGCCATGTGCCGCATCTACTACTGATTTTTGTTATCATACTGTCATTCTTGGTAACACACGTCCAAAAGAATCATGGCCTCCATTGCAGTTTCTCATCCGTGACCTAATGCTAATGGATCATGGATTTCGCGCATGGCTGGTTGCTTGGTTACATCAAAACTTGAGGATAAGTTTTTATCAAGAAGGGGAGTATGATGTGAAATAGAAGTGTTAGTTATGTAGAGTTCTAGTTCTGTTAGAATTTTATGAAATTTAGAATTTTAATTTCTGATTTGTTAAGTATTTCGTTTGCATTAGGACTTTATTTTAATTAGAGTTTGCTTTGCATTAGGATTCCTAAATCACATAGGCGTGTGGTATTCCTTAGCCATGTGGAATTAGTTGATAGATTTGTTTTGTTTTAGTTATCCTTCAGGATTTATGTTTTCTAGTTGATGTAGGTTTCTTTTATACCTAATATATTTCCATTCAGCATTAATAAAAATCAGTTTGAGTTTTGAGTTTACTTCGTGTGAATTAAAAAGTTTCAGGAGTGAATCCAAAGTTTCTAAAGTGAATCCAAACCCAGTTGAGTTTCAATTTTTAATCTTCAAAAGCCACTAAAGTACATAAAGAGCCTAAATTTCGTGTTTCTTGTTTCAAGATCCACATCAAGTGGTGTAGCTGCTGATTCAAATCTGCTGATTTGCGTTAAATTCCGCAGTCAGTTCGGTAAATCTGTTCATGTGGATACGTTACAATTCGGAATTCATATTTTCTTAGTTCGTTGGAAAGCTAACAAGGACATATATATTGTGTTAAAATTTGCGCACATTTGAACCAGTAACAAAGTCGCAGCACTCATATACATCTGCGTCTAATTTCTGTCGCCAGTTTGACACCATTTGATTTCGACGGCGAGTGAAAAGGCGTCCCACATCGGAATACAATGATTTTTGGCTCGTCTGATTTATAACGTCTTGAGGTTTGTTGTGTCAAACATTCATAACGTTCCAATAAGTATCGAGTTTTGTGCAGCGTTAAACTTCCATGCCATCGTATCTGCTTGCTGTTTCCTAAACACGACTGTTTCATGGATGAAATCATTGCGCAGTTCCAAGACATACTTGTTGGGCTATGCAAAGTGCATCAATCTAACCTAGATATATTGCGTCTCGCACCTAAGAAAACATCTATTACAACCGTGCGCCCAAAGATATGGATTCAATGTTTGAAGTGTCAAGGTCTTTGACACGAAGAACATCAATGCCCCAATGAAGAGTACATTTCCAAGGAAGAACTTGTCTTGTTCTTTCAACAAGACGTGGCAGAACCGCAGGCAACAATTCCCTCGTTGGCTCAAACAACTGAACCGAATGCCTCTTTGAATTGTGCAACTTCCCAAGATCCATCATATGACATTCAAGGGACCATAAAGATTGAATCTTTGGTTTGTACCCCTACCAAAGTTCCGAAATTTGCTGTCACATGTAAGACTAAAGATTCAAAGAAGCGTTGGGTATCGCCATGTGCCGCATCTACTACTGATTTTTGTTATCATACTGTCATTCTTGGTAACACACGTCCAAAAGAATCATGGCCTCCATTGCTGTTTCTTATCCGTGACCTAATGCTAATGGATCATGGATTTCGCGCATGGCTGGTTGCTTGGTTACATCAAAACTTGAGGATAAGTTTTTATCAAGAAGGGGAGTATGATGTGAAATAGAAGTGTTAGTTATGTAGAGTTCTAGTTCTGTTAGAATTTTATGAAATTTAGAATTTTAATTTCTGATTTGTTAAGTATTTCGTTTGCATTAGGACTTTATTTTAATTAGAGTTTGCTTTGCATTAGGATTCCTAATTCACATAGGCGTGTGGTATTCCTTAGCCATGTGGAATTAGTTGATAGATTTCTTTTGTTTTAGTTATCCTTCAGGATTTATGTTTTCTAGTTGATGTAGGTTTCTTTTATACCTATATATATATTTCCATTCAGCATTAATAAAAATCAGTTTGAGTTTTGAGTTTACTTCGTGTGAATTAAAAAGTTTCTGGAGTGAATCCAAACCCAGTTGAGTTTTGATTTGGATTAATCAGAATTCTTCATATCCCTCTGTTACTATTCGAATTTCTTGTTGAAATACATCAAGATTTCGATTCTTGCTACTAATTTTCAGTAAAGTTTCAATCTTTAATCTTCAAAAGCCACTAAAGTACATAAAGAGCCTAAATTTCGTGTTTCTTGTTTCAAGATCCACATCAAGTGGTGTAGTTGCTGATTCAAATCTGCTGATTTGCGTTAAATTCCGCAGTCAGTTCGGTAAATCTGTTCGTGTGGATACGTTACAATTCGGAATTCATATTTTCTTAGTTCGTTGGAAAGCTAACAAGGACATATATATTGTGTTAAAATTTGCGCACATTTGAACCAGTAACAAAGTCGCAGCACTCATATACATCTGCGTCTAATTTGTGTCGCCAGTTTGACACCATTAGATTTCGACGGCGAGTGAAAAGGCGTCCCACATCGGAATACAATGATTTTTGGCTCGTCGGACTTATAACGTCTTGAGGTTTGTTGTGTCAAACATTCATAACGTTCCAATAAGTATCGAGTTTTGTGCAGCGTTAAACTTCCATGCCATCGTATCTGCTTGCTGTTTCCTAAACACGACTGTTTCATGGATGAAATCATTGCGCAGTTCCAAGACATACTTGTTGGGCTATGCAAAGTGCATCAATCTAACCTAGATATATTGCGTCTCGCACCTAAGAAGACATCTATTACAACCGTGCGCCCAAAGATATGTATTCAATGTTTGAAGTGTCAAGGTCTTTGACACGAAGAACATCAATGCCCCAATGAAGAGTACGTTTCCAAGGAAGAACTTGTCTTGTTCTTTCAACAAGACGTGGCAGAACCGCAGGCAACAATTCCCTCGTTGGCTCAAACAACTGAACCGAATGCCTCTTTGAATTGTGCAACTTCCTAAGATCCATCATATGACATTCAAGGGACCATAAAGATTGAATTTTTGGTTTGTACCCCTACCAAAGTTCCGAAATTTGCTGTCACATGTGCGACTAAAGATTCAAAGAAGCGTTGGGTATCGCCATGTGCCGCATCTACTACTGATTTTTGTTATCATACTGTCATTTTTGGTAACACACGTCCAAAAGAATCATGGCCTCCATTGCTGTTTCTCATCCGTGACCTAATGCTAATGGATCATGGATTTCGCGCATGGCTGGTTGCTTGGTTACATCAAAACTTGAGGATAAGTTTTTATCAAGAAGGGGAGTATGATGTGAAATAGAAGTGTTAGTTATGTAGAGTTCTAGTTCTGTTAGAATTTTATGAAATTTAGAATTTTAATTTCTGATTTGTTAAGTATTTCGTTTGCATTAGGAATTTATTTTAATTAGAGTTTGCTTTGCATTAGGATTCCTAATTCACATAGGCGTGTGGTATTCCTTAGCCATGTGGAATTAGTTGATAGATTTGTTTTGTTTTAGTTATCCTTTAGGATTTATGTTTTCTAGTTGATGTAGGTTTCTTCTAAACCTATATATATATTTCCATTCAGCATTAATAAAAATCAGTTTGAGTTTAATTCGTGTGAATTAAAAAGTTTCAGGAGTGAATCCAAACCCAGTTGAGTTTTGATTTGGATTAATAAGAATTCTTCATATCCCTCTGTTACTATTCGAATTTCTTGTTGAAATACATCAAGATTTCGATTCTTGCTACTAATTTTCAGTAAAGTTTCAATCTTTAATCTACAAAAGTCACTAAAGTACATAAAGAGCCTAAATTTCGTGTTTCTTCTTTAAAGATCCACATCAAGTGGTGTAGCTGCTGATTCAAATCTGCTGATTTGCGTTAAATTCCGCAGTCAGTTCGGTAAATCTGTTTGTGTGGATACATTACAATTCGGAATTCATATTTTCTTAGTTCGTTGGCAAACTAACAAGGACATATATATTGTGTTAAAATTTGCACACATTTGAACCAGTAACAAAGTCGCAGCACTCATATACATCTGCGTCTAATTTCTGTCGCCAGTTTGACACCATTAGATTACGACGGCGAGTGAAAAGGCGTACCACATCGGAATACAATGACTTTTGGCTCGTCGGACTTATAACGTCTTGAGGTTTGTTGCGTCAAACATTCATAACGTTCCAATAAGTATCGAGTTCTGTACAGCGTTAAACTTCCATGCCATCGTATCTGCTTGCTGTTTCCTAAACACGACTGTTTCATGGATGAAATCATTGCGCAATTCCAAGACATACTTGTTGGGCTATGCAAAGTGCATCAATCTAACCTAGATATATTGCGTCTCGCACCTAAGAAGACATCTATTACAACCGTGTGCCCAAAGATATGGATTCAATGTTTGAAGTGTCAAGGTCTTTGACACGAAGAACACCAATGCCCCAATGAAGAGTACGTTTCCAAGGAAGAACTTGTCTTGTTCTTTAAACAAGACGTGGCAGAACCGCGGGCAACAATTCTCTCGTTGGCTCAAACAACTGAACCGAATGCCTCTTAGAATTGTACAACTTCCCAAGATCCATCATATGACATTCATGGGACCATAAAGATTGAATCTTTGGTTTGTACCCCAACCAAAGTTCCGAAATTTGCTGTCACATGTGCTACTAAAGATTCAAAGAAGCATTGGGTATCACCATGTGCCGCATCTACTACTGATTTTTGTTATCATACTGTCATTCTTGGTAACACACGTCCAAAAGAATCATGGCCTCCATTGCTGTTTCTCATCCGTGACCTAATGCTAATGGATCATGGATTTCGCACATGGTTGGTTGCTTGGTTACATCAAAACTTGAGGATAAGTTTTTATCAAGAAGGGGAGTATGATGTGAAATAGAAGTGTTAGTTATTTAGAGTTCTAGTTCTGTTAGAATTTTATGAAATTTAGAATTTTAATTTCTGATTTGTTAAGTATTTCGTTTGCATTAGGACTTTATTTTAATTAGAGTTTGCTTTGCATTAGGATTCCTAATTCACATAGGCGTGTGGTATTCCTTAGCCATGTGGAATTAGTTGATAGATTTGTTTTGTTTTAGTTATCCTTTGGGATTTATGTTTTCTAGTTGATGTAGGTTTCTTCTAAACCTATATATATATTTCCATTCAGCATTAATAAAAATCAGTTTGAGTTTTGAGTTTAATTCGTGTGAATTAAAAAGTTTCAGGAGTGAATCCAAAGTTTCAGGAGTGAATCCAAACCCAGTTGAGTTTTGATTTGGATTAATCAGAATTCTTCATATCCCTCTGTTACTATTCGAATTTCTTGTTGAAATACATCAAGATTTCGATTCTTGCTACTAATTTTCAGTAAAGTTTCAATATTTAATCTACAAAAGCCACTAAACTACATAAAGAGCCTAAATTTTCAGTGGTGTAGCTGCTGATTCAAATCTGCTGATTTGCGTTAAATTCCGCAGTCAGTTCGGTAAATCTGTTCGTGTGGATACGTTACAATTCGGAATTCATATTTTCTTAGTTCGTTGGAAAGCTAACAAGGACATCTATATTGTGTTAAAATTTACGCACATTTGAACCAGTAACAAAGTCGCAGCACTCATATACATCTGCGTCAAATTTCTGTCGCCAGTTTGACACAATTAGATTGCGACGGCGAGTGACAGAGCGTCCCATATCGGAATACAATGATTTTTTGCTCGTTGGACTTCTAACGTCTTGAGGATTGTTGTGTCAATCATTCATAACGTTCTAATAAGTATCGAGTTCTATACAGCGTTAAACTTCCATGCCATCGTATCTGCTTGCTGTTTCCTAAACACGACTGTTTCATGGATGAAATCATTTTCGTTCCCAAATATATGCATGTGCTACTTTGGTTTCTAAACCAATTAATACCTATTACCAATCGATCTAATCTAAACTGAAATATACTAATAAGTTACATACCTTTTGAAGATCATCGGCGTTAGTGCAATGGTAGTGTGTTCAGCAGCACTCGTGCTGTTATCCGTATGCACCTCCGCCATCTCCCTGAAATTGTACAAATATATGCATTAATATAAAAAAAAATTAAAATTCACATTGCCACTAAGGGGAGTGGGTGTGGGAGGGTTGTGGGGGGGAGGGGAGGGGGGGTCTCGTGTGCGGGGGTGTGCATGGGAGGGGTGTGCGGTGGGGGGAGGGGGTTGTGTGCGGTGGGGGGGGGGGGTTGTGTGCGGTGGGGGGAGGGGGCGTGTGTGCGGGGGGGGGGAGGGGGCTGTGTGCGGGGGGGGGGGGGGGCAGTGGGGGGGGGGAGGGGCAGCGGTGGGGGAAGGGGGCGTGTGCGGTGGGGGGGGGGGGGGTGTGTAGGGGTGGGGAGGGGGATGTGTGCGGGGGCGGGGAGGGTGGGATCTATCCCATCCGCCGCGCCCTCCCCACCCCCGCACACAGCCCCCTCCTCCCACCGCAGCCCCTCCCCACCCCTTGCCCACGCCCCCCTCCACCGCCGCCACCCCCCCCACCCCCGCCCACCTCCAGCACCACCCCTTTGGAAGCGAAAAGGCCTAAAATCGACCAACATCTACACAATAGTTACAAATTGGAGAAATTACACAGACCTGAGTGTATGTCTCATGATTTATTGACCTTCCGCCGTTTCTTAGGATCCTCATGTACATGTATCCCTTCCGTGTGATCTACACGCATATAGTTCTCCGACATATTCACATCATCTTCCACACTATTTTCAGGATAGGTAAAAGTGGGGATGTCCTCAAATGCATCATATTCTTCCTCATTATCAATATCACCAATACCGAGGATACTTCTTTTACCAGATACAATAATTGACCACTTATTATCAGCAGGATCAGTTACAAAAAATACTTGCTCAACTTGTGATGCAATTACAAATGGCTCCTCAGTTTCACGTAGACGACTAAGGTCAACAAGAGTGAATCTGCAAGGATCATCTTTTCTTACGCAACGTCGATTATCATCAACCCACTTGCAACACAAGAGGCAAATATTAAAAGTACAGTAGTCCAGCTCCCATATTTCTTGTATTCGGCCATAATAATTGCTTTCAGCATGTACAGGGGACTTGTCCTTCGAGCTTGCGTACTGTGTAGATGACGCCACAAGGGAAACACCACTATTTTGTTGCGATGTTGACTTCAGATCTTGACGTTCAGTCCAAAACGTATACCCATTAATATCATAACCCTCATAAGAGGGTACAGCTTCACGAGGACCAAATGCTAACCACTTGACTGTTTCAGGAACACTTTCATCCAAATCATTCACTACTCGTTTATGAAACCAATCAATGAAAGATCTGTTATGCATTTGCGTCAATGCCCTAGCTCCTTTTCCAGGATTGCTAACACGTAATTCCTCCATATGTTCATTTAAATAAGGATGGACAGCTGCTACGTGATGCAATACAAATAAGTGAGCTTGTTTACGCTTTTCTACGGAAGGTGTGATCAATTTTGAACCAATTGTACCCTTGCCCTCAGTCTGCCCTCGTGTCGGGATGTCGGAAGTCCAACAGGATCAACACTAGCAAAATACTCAGCCACAAAATTACTGATCTCTTAACCCACAATCCCTTGAATTATACTACCTTCGGTTGTGCGGGATTCCGAACTTTATCCTTCAAAGTGCCCATATATCTCTCAAAAGGATAGCACCACCTCAAAAACACTTCGGACCACACAGCTTAATTTCTCGAACTAGATGGACAATGAGATGGACCATAATGTCAAAGAATGCGGGGGGGGGAACATCTAAAATTTGCATAGAGTTTCAACTACACTGGCCTGCAAGGAATCGAAGGTCCACGGTTCTAGGACTTTGCTGCATATTGTATGGAAAAATGAACAAAGTTCTGTAATGGTGTGCCTCACATGCTTTGGAAGTATCCCACGAATTGTAATCGGTAGGAATACTTACATCATGACATGACAATCGTGAGATTTCATACTCGATAACTTCAACTCACCATTTAAGGTAACAAATCGCTTCATATTCGATGAGTAGCCAGTTGGGACCTTAATGCCATACAATGACTCGCAAAAAATCGGTTTCTCTGCACGCGACATCGTGTAGCAAGCTGGTGGCAAATAATTCTTCTCCGAATCCTCCACCTTCTTCTTACTTTTCTGAGTTTCATCATCAACCCTTTCCTCCACTACTTTCTTCTTCCTTCCGTCCCTTTTCTGAGCCCACAACTCTGGTCGAAGCCCCTGTTTTTCCAAGTAAAGTCGTGACGCCTTAACATCTTTTGTCTTGCCCGGAATATTCATAAGTGTCGCAAGAATAGCTTCACAAACATTCTTCTCTGTGTGCATGACATCCAAACAATGTCTGACCTTTTGATCTTTCCAATATGGGAGTTTCCAAAAAATGGACTCCTTTTTCCATAATCCTGTAGGTCGATCAACCTCACTAGCAGGTTTACCAAAGATTGTTTCAATGCCCTTCACCTGATTAAAAACTTCAGTACCAGTTAATGGTCTATGAGCAACTTCTTCTTCAACCGTCCCATCGAATGCCTTTTTCTTAAACCGATAGGGATGGTCGCGTCTGAGGTGCCTTCGTGTGCGCATATACACATGTTTGCGGCCCTTAAGGTGTGTAGATTTCATGTCATCTACACAAATCGGGCAGGGTTGTTTTCCTCTAGTCTTATACCCAGATAAGTTCCCATAAGCTGGATAATCGTTCATAGTACAAAAAAGCATGGCACTCAGAGTGAACATCTCATTAGCATACGCATCAAATACTAACACTCCTTCGTTCGACATCTTCTGTAAATATTCAACAAGCGGCTGGAGGTATACATTAATGTCATTTCCAGGTTGTTTGGGCCCCGATATAAGAAGCGATAGCATCATGAACTTGCGTTTCATGCACAACCAAGGAGGCAAGTTATAAACCACTAAAACTACTGGCCATGTACTATGCTGCGAACTGAGATTGCCAAAAGGGTTCATGCCATCCGTACATAACCCAAGCCTCAGATTCCTATCCTCATTACCAAATGCCTTATGCACCCTGTTGATACTTTTCAACTCAGGCGAATCAGCCGGATGTTTGAGCAGACCGTCTTTCTTCCTACGATCTGCATGCCACCTCAAATTCTTCGCATCTCCTTTAATTGAGAACATGCGCTTAAATCTATGTATTATGGGTAGATACCAACACCTTAGCTGGTGGTCCTTCACTACCTCCAGCTCCTTCACGCTTGTACCTCCACAATCCACAACGTGGACACTCACGTAAATGCTCATACTCATACTCATCCGCTCGTACTCTAAACCGAAAGGACACATCAGTTTCTTCGTATAATAGTACGACTTTGGCATTTCATTTCCCTCAAGGAGCATATCAGCTAAAACTTCCAACAACGATGTGAAACTAGAGTCCGTCCAACCAGCTTTCGACTTAATGTTGAACAGTGTTATCACCGCGGAAAGTTTGGTGTACTTTGTACAACCTGAATACAACGGCTTTTCAGCAGCCTCAGACATAGACTCAAAAATACGAGCTCGTTTACACGACTGATCTTCAACCTCGTGTATCATGTCGTCTACCCGATCCCAATCATCATCTGCAAACTCATCATCCCAATTCTCATCCCCGAACTCATCATCCCAATTCTCTAAATCTTTCTTTTCTTCACATACATCGTTCATTACTCTAGAGCTTCCTATATACTTCCCCTGCTCACCATGCCAAACCCATACGTGGTATTGAGGCCTAAACCCACGGCGAAACACATACTCCCTAACCACATGTATACTACTAACCTTGCTCACATTTCTACAATCGAAACAAGGACAATAAAAGTCGACTGCTCCAGAGGATGTTTGATATTGTAATGCAGTTGTACATAATTCCGAGACTCCTTTCACAAACTCAATCGATTCACGACTACCATACATCCAAGTACGATCCATCTCATTCAAGAAGATCTCTAATAATTAAACACAACCATTCATTATAATGCATCAATCATTATTTAAGTACATACACTCACATATTCAAATCACACACGTATAGAGCAAGCTAAGATAGTGACATGTTCAATTGTATGCATGCAGCCGAAGGTCCTTATCACTCCAATCTAACCCATCCTTGGACGTCTAATCTCACTAGTGAATGTGTGCCGACTTTTCAATTCTAAGGAAAATCCGGTAGCATTTCCCTACAGTTCTCCAAGTACACAATGTAGATAATTGCTTATCAACATATGTACCCAGAGAACGTTGTAGAGAAACGATAAGCCAAGAATTTCCTCAGAATTGAAAAGAAGACACACATTCACCACCTAAGTGAGATCAAACGTCCAAGAACAGTCCCAAACCGGGAACTTTTTAAGACTTACTCCTAATGAGTAAGTCTTGAACGGGTATCTAGGCATATGATGACGATTCAAACAACTTGTAGATTTCATAGCTAAATTACGTTGCGTTTTTATACAATCTCATATCAAGAAATATACATACACTAAACAAACCCTCCGAAATTCCCATCAGCTGGTACGAATTGGACACGAAACGCGAAAATAGGCCTAAAATGACCTGAGAATTGAATCAGGTCACATGGCAATGGAATGCCCATCAGCTGGTAGCGGCGGAGTTGAAACTGTTATAAATGTGGAGAGCACCAGATGGGCTTTCGATTGCCATGTGACCTGACTCTCCACATTTACAACAGCCCCACCATCACCGTCACTACTGCCCCCCACTACAATCCCTCATTGCCATGTAGGCGTAAAATGACCTTTAATTTTCGTTTCCGAAATTCAACCAACAACAGATGGAAGCCTAAAAATCTACTCAATAGTTACATTATACCCTCCCCCACCCACCGCCCAAAGATCCCCAAACCCTCCCCCACCCCCCGTCCGGCCTCCCAAACCCTCCCCTACCCCCGCCCAAAGACCCCCCACCTCTATCCACCCTCCCCCACTCCTCGCCAAGTACCCCCCACCCCTATCCACCCTCCCCTCCCCCTCCCCCCCCCCGTCCCAAGAACTCCCGCCCTACCCCAACCCAGCCCTCTCCCCATCCCCGCCCAAAGACCCCCCACCCCCTACCCACCCTCCCCAAGCCCTCCCCCACCCCCTATAATCACATTTTATAACACAATATAGAAGAGAAATGAAATAAAATAAATTAATTAGAGAAATAAAAAATAGGAGAGAGTGTGAGAAGGGAATTACCGACAATGCAGTCGTGGTGGTGGTGGTGGTGGTGGCGTCAACGTGCACTGAGAGAAGAGAAGAAGAAGGAGCTCAGGTGATGGTGCGTTGCTCAGGCAACGTTTCCGGCGTCAGTTCGTCAATGACGGTGCTCCGGCGATGGAACGGTGCTCCGGTGATGTGTCGGTGCTCCGGTGTTGGGCGTTAGGGTTGTGCGAGTGGGTGTGAGGGAGAGTGGTGGGGGAAAATTTTCCAATAAGGGAGCGAGGGAAATTTGCGAGTGAGTGTGTACTGTGTGTGCGCGCAAAACCTAAAGTTACGTTGTTATTTTAATTTGGGCGGGATGTGAAGGGATGCGATTATCACAGAAAACGCAGCCCTTCGTGTATGAAGGGTTGCGGTTTCTGGCCTTACCGCAGCCCTACATTAATAGGGCTGCGGTTAGACTTAAAACCGTAGCCCTACATTAATAGGGCTGCGGTTAGACTTAAAACCGCAGCCCGTCATACATATGAAGGGCTGCGTTATCTAGGTAACCGCAGCCCTTCACAAAAATACATATCCCTTTGTTACTATTCGAATTTCTTGTAAAAATACATCAAGATTTCGGTTCTTGCTACTAATTTTCAGTAAAGTTTCAATCATTAATCTACAAAAGCCACTAAACTACATAAAGAGCCTAAATTTCGTGTTTCTTGTTTCAAGATCCACATCAAGTGGTGTTGCTGCTGATTCAAATCTGCTGATTTGCGTCAAATTCCGCAGTCAGTTCGGTAAATTTGTTTGTGTGGATACGTTACAAGTCGAAATCCATATTTTCTTGGTTTTTTGGAAAGCTAACAAGGACATCTATATTGTGTTAAAATTTGGGCACATTTGAACCAGTAACGAAGTCCCAGTACTCATATACATCTGCGTCAAATTTATGTCCCCAGTTTGACACCATTAGATTGCGACGGCGAGTGACAGAGTGTCCCATATCAGAATTCATTGATTTTTGGCTTGTTGGACTTCTAACGTCTTGAGGTTTGTTGTGTCAAAAATTCATAATGTTCTAATAAGTATCGAGCTCTGTGCTGCGATAAACTTACATGCCATTGTATCTGCTTGTTGTTTCCAAAACACGACTGTTTCATGGATGAAATCATTGCTCAGTTCCAAGACATACTTGTTGGGCTAGGCAAAGTGCATCAATCTAACCTAGAAATATCGCGTCTCGCACGTAAGAAGACATCTATTACAACCGTGCGCCCAAAGACATGGATTCAATGTTTGAATTGTCAAGGTCTTAGACACGAAGAACAGCATTGCCCCAATGAAGAGTACGTTTCCAAGGAAGAACTTGTCTTGTTCTTAAAACAAGACGTGGCAGAACCGAAGGCAACAATTCCCTCGTTGGCTCAAACAACTGAAACGAATGCCTCTTTGAATTGTACAACTTCCGAAGATCCATCATATGACATTCAAGGGACCATAAAGATTGAATCTTTGGTTTGTTCCCCTACCAAAGTTCCGAAATTTGCTGTCACATGTGCGACTAATGATTCAAAGAAGCGTTGGGTATCACCATGTGCCGCATCTACTACTGAATTTTTATCATATTGTCATTCATGGTAACACACGTCCAAAAGCATCATGGCCTCCATTGCTGTTTCTCATCCGTGACCTAATGCTAATTGATCATGGATTTCGCACATGGCTGATCGCTTGGTTACATCAAAACTTGAGGACAAGTGTTTTTCAAGAAGGGGTGTATGATGTGAAATAGAAGTGTTAGTTATGTAGAGTTCTTGTTCTGTTAGAATTTTAAGTAATTTAAGTTTTTAATTTCTGATTTGTTAAGTATTTCGTTTGCATTAGGACTTTATTTTAATTAGAGTTTGCTTTGCATTAGGATTCCTAATTCACATAGGCGTGTGGTATTCCTAAGGCATGTGGAATTAGTTGATAGATTTGTTTTGTTTTAGTTATCCTTTAAGATTTATGTTTTCTAGTTGATGTAGGTTTCTTCTAAACCAATATATATTTCCATTCAGCATTAATAAAAATCAGTTTGAGTTTTGAGTTTAATTCGTGTGAATTAAAAAGTTTCAGGAGTGAATCCAATGTTTCAGGAGTGAATCCAAACTTAGTTTTGATTTTGATTAATCAGAATTCTTCATATCCCTTTGTTACTATTCGAATTTCTTGTTGAAATACATCAAGATTTCGATTCTTGCTACAAATTTTCAGTAAAGTTTCAATCTTTAATCTACAAAAGCCACTAAACTACATAAAGAGCCTAAATTTCGTGTTTCTTGTTTCAAGATCCACATCAAGTTGTGTAGCTGCTGATTCAAATCTGCTGATTTGCGTCCAATTCCGCAGTCAGTTCGTTAAATTTGTTCGTGTGGATACGTGACAAGTCGGAATCCATATTTTCTTGGTTCGTTGGAAAGCTAACAAGGACATCTATATTGTGTTAAAATTTGTGCACATTTGAACCAGTAACGAAGTCGCAGCACTCATATACATCTGCGTTCAATTTCTATCGCTAGTTTGACACCATTAGATTGCGACGGCGAGTGACAGAGTATCCCAAATCGGAATTCAATGATTTTTGGCTCGTTGGACTTCTAACGTCTTGATGTTTGTTGTGTCAAAAATTCATAATGTTCTAATAAGTATCGAGTTCTGTGCAGCGTTAAATTTCCATGCCATCGGATCTGCTTGCTGTTTCCTAAACACGACTGTTTCATGGATGAAATCATTGCTCGGTTCCAAGACATACTTGTTGGGTATATATAGTGCATCAATCTAACCTAGACATATTGCGTCTCGCACCTAATAAGACATCTATTACAACCGTGTGCCCAAAGACATGGATTCAATGTTTGAAGTGTCAAGGTCTTGGACACGAAGAACATCAATGCCCCAATGAAGAGTACGTTTCCAAGGAAGAACTTGTCTTGTTCTTAAAACAAGATGTGGCAGAACCGAAGGCAACAATTCCCTCGTTGGCTCAAACAACTGAACCAAATGCCTCTTTGAATTGTACAAATTCCCAAGATCCATCATATGACATTCAAGGGACCATAAAGATTGAATCTTTGGTTTGTACTCCTACCAAAGTTCCGAAATTTGCTATCACATGTGCGACTAAAGATTCAAAGAAGCGTTGGGTATCACCATGTGCCGCATCTACTACTGATTTTTTTTATCATACTGTCATTCTTGGTAACACACGTCCAAAAGCATCATGGCCTCCATTGTTGTTTCTCATCTGTGACCTAATGTTAATGGATCATGGATTTCACGCATGGCTGGTCGCTTGGTTACATCAAAACTTGAGGACAAGTTTTTTTCAAGAAGGGGAGTATGATGTGAAATAGAAGTGTTAGTTATGTAGAGTTCTAGTTCTGTTAGAATTTTATGTAATTTTGGATTTTAATTTTTGATTTGTTTAGTATTTCGTTTGCATTAGGACTTTCTTTTAATTAGAGTTTTCTTTGCATTAGGATTCCTAATTCACATAGGCGTGTGGTATTCCATAGCTGTGTGGAATTAGTTGATATATATTTGTTTTGTTTTAGTTATCCTTTAAGATTTAAGTTTTCTAGTTGATCTAGGTTTCTTCTACACCTATATATATTTCCATTCAGCATTAATAAAAATCAGTTTGAGTTTTGAGTTTAATTCGTGTGAATTAAAAAGTTTCCTGAGTGAATCCAATGTTTCAGGAGTGAATCCAAACCTAGTTTTGATTTGGATTAATCAGAATTCTTCATATCCCTTTGTTACTATTCGAATTTCTTGTTGAAATACATCAAGATTTCGATTCTTGCTACTAATTTTCAGTAAAGTTTCAATCTTTAATCTACAAAAGCCACTAAACTACATAAAGAGCCTAAATTTCGTGTTTCTTGTTTCAAGATCCACATCAAGTTGTGTAGCTGCTGATTCAAATCTGCTGATTTGCGTCCAATTCCGCAGTCAGCTCGTTAAATTTGTTCGTGTGGATACGTGACAAGTCGGAATCCATATTTTCTTGGTTCGTTGGAAAGCTAACAAGGACATCTATATTGTGTTAAAATTTGTGCACATTTGAACCAGTAACGAAGTCGCAGCACTCATATACATCTGCGTCAAATTTCTATCGCTAGTTTGACACCATTAGATTGCGACGGCGAGTGACAGAGTATCCCATATCGGAATTCAATGATTTTTGGCTCGTTGGACTTCTAACGTCTTGATGTTTGTTGTGTCAAAAATTCATAATGTTCAAATAAGCATCGAGTTCTGTGCAGCGTTTAATTTCCATGCCATCGTATCTGCTTGCTGTTTCCTAAACACGACTGTTTCATGGATGAAATCATTGCTCAGTTCCAAGACATACTTGTTGGGTATATATAGTGCATCAATCTAACCTAGACATATTGCGTCTCGCACCTAATAAGACATCTATTACAACCGTGTGCCCAAAGACATGGATTCAATGTTTGAAGTGTCAAGGTCTTGGACACGAAGAACATCAATGCCCCAATGAAGAGTACGTTTCCAAGGAAGAACTTGTCTTGTTCTTAAAACAAGATGTGGCAGAACCGAAGGCAACAATTCCCTCGTTGGCTCAAACAACTGAACCAAATGCCTCTTTGAATTGTACAAATTCCCAAGATCCATCATATGACATTCAAGGGACCATAAAGATTGAATCTTTGGTTTGTACCCATACCAAAGTTACGAAATTTGCTATCACATGTGCGACTAAAGATTCAAAGAAGCGTTGGGTATCACCATGTGCCGCATCTACTACCGATTTTTTTTTATCATATTGTCATTCTTGGTAACACACGTCCAAAAGCATCATGGCCTCCATTGTTGTTTCTCATCCGTGACCTAATGTTAATGGATCATGGATTTCACGCATGGTTGGTCGCTTGGTTACATCAAAACTTGAGGACAAGTTTTTTTCAAGAAGGGGAGTATGATGTGAAATAGAAGTGTTAGTTATGTAGAGTTCTAGTTCTGTTAGAATTTTATGTAATTTTGGATTTTAATTTTTGATTTGTTTAGTATTTCGTTTGCATTAGGACTTTATTTTAATTAGAGTTTTCTTTGCATTAGGATTCCTAATTCACATAGGCGTGTGGTATTCCATAGCCGTGTGGAATTAGTTGATATATATTTGTTTTGTTTTAGATATCCTTTAAGATTTAAGTTTTCTAGTTGATGTAGGTTTCTTCTACACCTATATATATTTCCATTCGGAATTAATAAAAATCAGTTTGAGTTTTGAGTTTAATTCGTGTGAATTAAAAAGTTTCCGAAGTGAATCCAATGTTTCAGAGTGAATCCAAACCTAGTTTTGATTTGGATTAATCGAATTCTTCATATCCCTTTGTAACTATTCGAATTTCTTGTTGAACTACATCAAGATTTGGATTCTTGCTACTAATTTTCAGTAAAGTTTCAATCTTTAATCTACAAAAGCCACTAAACTACATAAAGAGCCTAAATTTCGTGTTTCTTGTTTCAAGATCCACATCAAGTGGGGTAGCCGGCGATTCAAATCTCGCGATTTGCGTCCAATTCCGTAGTCGGTTCGGTAAATTTGTTCGCGTGGATACGTTACAAGTCGGAATCCATATTTTCTTGGTTCGTTGGAAAGCTAACAAGGACATCTATATTGTGTTAAAATTTGTGCATATTTGAACCAGTAACGGAGTCGCAGCACTCATATACATCTGCGTCAAATTTGTGTCGCCAGTTTGACACCATTAGATTGGGAGGACGAGTGACATAGCGTCCCATTTCGGAATTCAATTATTTTGGCTCGTTGGACTTCTAACGTCTTGATGTTTCTTGTGTCAAAAATTCATAATGTTCTAATAAGTATCGAGTTTTGTGCAGCGTTAAACTTCCATGCCATCGTATCCGCTGCCTTTTTTTTTAAACACGACTGTTTCATGGATGAAATCATTACTCAGTTTCAAGACATACTTGTTGGGTATGTAAAGTGCATCAATCTAACCTAGACATATTGCGTCTCGCACCTAAGAAGACATCTATTACATCCGTGTGCCCAAAGACATGGATTCAATGTTTGAAGTGTCAAGGTCTTGGACACGAAGAACATCAATGCCCCAGTGAAGAGTACGTTTCCAAGGAAGAACTTGTCTTGTTCTTAAAACAAGACGTAGCGGAGCCGAAGGCAAAAATTCTCTCGTTGGCTCAAACAACTGAATCGAATGCCTCTTTGAATTGTACAACTTCCCAAGATCCATCATATGACATTCAAGGGACCATAAAGATTGAATATTTGGTTTGTACCCCTACCAAAGTTCCGAAATTTGCTGTCACATGTGCGACTAAAGATTCAAAGAAGCGTTGGGTATCACCATGTGCCGCATCTACTACTGATTTTTGTTATCATACTGTCATTCTTGGTAACACACGTCCAAAAGCATCATGGCCTCCATTGCTGTTTCTCATCCGTGACCTAATGCTTATGGATCATGGATTTCGCGCATGGTTGATCGCTTGGTTACATCACAACTTGCAACAAGTTTTTTTTCAAGAAGGGGAGTATGATGTGAAATTGAAGTGTTAGTTATGTAGAGTTCTAGTTATGTTAAAATTTTATGTAATTTAGGATTTTAATTTCTGATTTGTTAAGTATTTCGTTTGCATTAGGACTTTATTTTAATTAGAGTTTGCTTTGCAGTAGGATTCCTAATTCACAAAGGCGTGTGGTATTCCTTAGCCGTGTGGAATTAGTTGATAGATTTGTTTTGTTTTAGTTATCCTTTAGGATTTACGTTTTCTAGTTGATGTAGGTTTCTTCTAAACCTATATATATTTCCATTCAGCATTAATAAAAATCAGTTTGACTTTTGAGTTTAATTCGTGTGAATTTAAAAGTTTCAGGAGTGAATCCAAAGTTTCAGGAGTGAATCCAAACCCAGTTGAGTTTTGATTTGGATTAATCAGAATTCTTCATATCCCTTTGTTACTATTCGAATTTCTTGTTGAAATACATCAAGATTTCGATTCTTGCTACTAATTTTCAGTAAAGTTTCAATCTTTAATCTACAAAAGCCACTAAACTACATAAAGAGCCCAAATTTCGTGTTTCTTGTTTCAAGATCCACATCAAATGGTGTAGCTGCTGATTCAAATCTGCTGATTTACGTCCAATTCCACAGTCAGTTCGGTAAATTTGTTCGTGTGGATATGTTACAAGTCGGAATCCATATTTTCTTGGTTCGTTGGAAAGCTAACAAGGACATCTATATTGTGTTAAAATTTGTACACATTTGATCCAGTAACGAAGTCGCAGCACTCATATACATATGCATCAAATTTCTATCATCAGTTTGACACCATTAGATTGCGACGGCGAGTGACAGAGTATCCCATATCGGAATTGAATAATTTTTGGCTCGTTGGACTTCTAACGACTTAAGGTTTGTTGTGTCAAAAATTCATAACGTTCTAATAAGTATTGAGTTCTATGCAGCGTTAAACTTCCATGCCATCGTATCTGCCTTCTGTTTCCTAAACACCACAATTTCATGGATGAAATCATTGCTCAGTTCCAAGACATACTTGTTGGGCTATGCAAAGTGCATCAATCTAACCTAGACATATTGCGTCTCGTACCTAAGAAGACATCTATTACAACCGTGCGCCCAAAGACATTGATTCAATGTTTGAAGTGTCAAGGACTTGGACACGGAGAACATCAATGCCCCAATGAAGAGTACGTTTCCAAGGAAGAACTTGTCTTGTTCTTAAAACAAGACGTGGCAGAACCGAAGGCAACAATTCCCTCGTTGGCTCAAACAACTGAACCGAATGCCTCTTTAAATTGTACAACTTCCCAAGATCCATCATATGACATTCAAGGGACCATAAAGATTGAATCTTTGGTTTGTACCCCTACCAAAGTTTTGAAATTTGTTGTCACATGTGCGACTAAAGATTCAAAGAAACGTTGGGTATCACCATGTGCTGCATCTACTACTGATTTTTGTTATCATACTGTCATTCTTGGTAACACACGTCCAAAAGCATCATGGCCTCCATTGCTGTTTCTCATCCGTGACCTAATGCTAATGGATCATGGATTTCACGCATGGCTGGTCGCTTGGTTACATCAAAACTTGAGGACAAGTTTTTGTCAAGAAGGGGAGTATGATGTGAAATAGAAGTGTTAGTTATGTAGAGTTCTAGTTCTGTTAGAATTTTATGTTATTTAGGATTTTAATTTCTGATTTGTTTTGTATTTCGTTTGCATTAGGACTTTATTTTAATTAGAGTTTTCTTTGCATTAGGATTCCTAATTCACATAGGCGTGTGGTATTCCATAGTCGTGTGGAATTAGTTGATATACATTTGTTTTGTTTTAGTTATCCTTTAAGATTTAAGTTTTTTAGTTGATGTAGGTTTCTTCTACACCTATATATATTTCCATTCAGCATTAAAAAAATCAGTTTGAGTTTTGAGTTTAATTCGTGTGAATTAAAAAGTTTCCGGAGTGAATCCAATGTTTCAGGAGTGAATCCAAACCTAGTTTTGATTTGGATTAATCAGAATTCTTCATATCCCTTTGTTACTATTCGAATTTCTTGTTGAAATACATCAAGATTTCGATTCTTGCTACTAATTTTCAGTAAAGTTTCAATCTTTAATCTACAAAAGCCACTAAACTACATAAAGAGCCTAAATTTCGTGTTTCTTGTTTCAAGATCCACATCAAGTTGTGTAGCTGCTGTTTCAAATCTGCTGATTTGCGTCCAATTCCGTAGTCAGTTCGGTAAATTTGTTCGCGTGGATACGTTACAAGTCGGAATCCATATTTTCTTGGTTCGTTGGAAAGCTAACAATGACATCTATATTGTGTTAAAATTTGTGCACATTTCAACCAGTAACGAAGTCGCAGCACTCATATACATCTGCGTCAAATTTCTATCGCCAGTTTGACACCATTAGATTGCGACGGCGAGTGACAGAGTATCCCATATCGAAATTCAATGATTTTTGGCCCGTTGGACTTCTAACGTCTTGATATTTGTTGTGTCAAAAATTCATTATGTTCTAATAAGTATCGAGTTCTGTGCAGCGTTAAACTTCCATGCCATCGTATCTGCTTGCTGTTTCCTAAACACGACTGTTTCATAGATGAAATCATTGCTCAGTTCCAAGACATACTTGTTGGGTATATATAGTGCATCAATCTAACCTAGACATATTGCGTCTCGCACCTAAGAAGACATCTATTACAACCGTGTGCCCAAAGACATGGATTCAATGTTTGAAGTGTCAAGGTCTTGGACACGAAGAACATCAATGCCCCAATGAAGAGTACGTTTCCAAGGAAGAACTTGTCTTGTTCTTAAAACAAGATGTGGCAGAACCGAAGGCAACAATTCCCTCGTTGGCTCAAACAACTGAACCAAATGCCTCTTTGAATTGTACAAATTCCCAAGATCCATCATATGACATTCAAGGGACCATAAAGATTGAATCTTTGGTTTGTACCCATACCAAAGTTACGAAATTTGCTATCACATGTGCGACTAAAGATTCAAAGAAGCGTTGGGTATCACCATGTGCCGCATCTACTACTGATTTTTTTTATCATACTGTCATTCTTGGTAACACACGTCCAAAAGCATCATGGCCTCCATTGTTGTTTCTCATCTGTGACCTAATGTTAATGGATCATGGATTTCACGCATGGCTGGTCGCTTGGTTACATCAAAACTTGAGGACAAGTTTTTTTCAAGAAGGGGAGTATGATGTGAAATAGAAGTGTTAGTTATGTAGAGTTCTAGTTCTGTTAGAATTTTATGTAATTTTGGATTTTAATTTTTGATTTGTTTAGTATTTCGTTTGCATTAGGACTTTATTTTAATTAGAGTTTTCTTTGCATTAGGATTCCTAATTCACATAGGCGTGTGGTATTCCATAGCCGTGTGGAATTAGTTGATATATATTTGTTTTGTTTTAGATATCCTTTAAGATTTAAGTTTTCTAGTTGATGTAGGTTTCTTCTACACCTATATATATTTCCATTCAGAATTAATAAAAATCAGTTTGAGTTTTGAGTTTAATTCGTGTGAATTAAAAAGTTTCCGAAGTGAATCCAATGTTTCAGGAGTGAATCCAAACCTAGTTTTGATTTGGATTAATCAGAATTCTTCATATCCCTTTGTAACTATTCGAATTTCTTGTTGAACTACATCAAGATTTGGATTCTTGCTACTAATTTTCAGTAAAGTTTCAATCTCTAATCTACAAAAGCCACTAAACTACATAAAGAGCCTAAATTTCGTGTTTCTTGTTTCAAGATCCACATCAAGTGGGGTAGCTGCTGATTCAAATCTGCTGATTTGCGTCCAATTCCGTAGTCAGTTCGGTAAATTTGTTCGCGTGGATACGTTACAAGTCGGAATCCATATTTTCTTGGTTCGTTGGAAAGCTAACAAGGACATCTATATTGTGTTAAAATTTGTGCATATTTGAACCAGTAACGGAGTCGCAGCACTCATATACATCTGCGTCAAATTTGTGTCGCCAGTTTGACACCATTAGATTGGGACGACGAGTGACATAGCGTCCCATTTCGGAATTCAATTATTTTGGCTCGTTGGACTTCTAACGTCTTGATGTTTCTTGTGTCAAAAATTTATAATGTTCTAATAAGTATCGAGTTTTGTGCAGCGTTAAACTTCCATGCCATCGTATCTGCTTGCTGTTTTTTTTTAAACACGACTGTTTCATGGATGAAATCATTACTCAGTTTCAAGACATACTTGTTGGGTATGTAAAGTGCATCAATCTAACCTAGACATATTGCGTCTCGCACCTAAGAAGACATCTATTACATCCGTGTGCCCAAAGACATGGATTCAATGTTTGAAGTGTCAAGGTCTTGGACACGAAGAACATCAATGCCCCAGTGAAGAGTACGTTTCCAAGGAAGAACTTGTCTTGTTCTTAAAACAAGACGTAGCGGAGCCGAAGGCAAAAATTCTCTCGTTGGCTCAAACAACTGAATCGAATGCCTCTTTGAATTGTACAACTTCCCAAGATCCATCATATGACATTCAAGGGACCATAAAGATTGAATATTTGGTTTGTACCCCTACCAAAGTTCCGAAATTTGCTGTCACATGTGCGACTAAAGATTCAAAGAAGCGTTGGGTATCACCATGTGCCGCATCTACTACTGATTTTTGTTATCATACTGTCATTCTTGGTAACACACGTCCAAAAGCATCATGGCCTCCATTGCTGTTTCTCATCCGTGACCTAATGCTTATGGATCATGGATTTCGCGCATGGTTGATCGCTTGGTTACATCACAACTTGCAACAAGTTTTTTTTCAAGAAGGGGAGTATGATGTGAAATTGAAGTGTTAGTTATGTAGAGTTCTAGTTATGTTAAAATTTTATGTAATTTAGGATTTTAATTTCTGATTTGTTAAGTATTTCGTTTGCATTAGGACTTTATTTTAATTAGAGTTTGCTTTGCAGTAGGATTCCTAATTCACAAAGGCGTGTGGTATTCCTTAGCCGTGTGGAATTAGTTGATAGATTTGTTTTGTTTTAGTTATCCTTTAGGATTTACGTTTTCTAGTTGATGTAGGTTTCTTCTAAACCTATATATATTTCCATTCAGCATTAATAAAAATCAGTTTGACTTTTGAGTTTAATTCGTGTGAATTTAAAAGTTTCAGGAGTGAATCCAAAGTTTCAGGAGTGAATCCAAACCCAGTTGAGTTTTGATTTGGATTAATCAGAATTCTTCATATCCCTTTGTTACTATTCGAATTTCTTGTTGAAATACATCAAGATTTCGATTCTTGCTACTAATTTTCAGTAAAGTTTCAATCGTTAATCTACAAAAGCCACTAAACTACATAAAGAGCCCAAATTTCGTGTTTCTTGTTTCAAGATCCACATCAAATGGTGTAGCCTTCGATTCAAATCTGCTGATTTACGTCCAATTCCACAGTCAGTTCGGTAAATTTGTTCGTGTGGATATGTTACAAGTCGGAATCCATATTTTCTTGGTTCGTTGGAAAGCTAACAAGGACATCTATATTGTGTTAAAATTTGTACACATTTGATCCAGTAACGAAGTCGCAGCACTCATATACATATGCATCAAATTTCTATCATCAGTTTGACACCATTAGATTGCGACGGCGAGTGACAGAGTATCCCATATCGGAATTGAATAATTTTTGGCTCGTTGGACTTCTAACGACTTAAGGTTTGTTGTGTCAAAAATTCATAACGTTCTAATAAGTATTGAGTTCTATGCAGCGTTAAACTTCCATGCCATCGTATCTGCCTTCTGTTTCCTAAACACCACAATTTCATGGATGAAATCATTGCTCAGTTCCAAGACATACTTGTTGGGCTATGCAAAGTGCATCAATCTAACCTAGACATATTGCGTCTCGTACCTAAGAAGACATCTATTACAACCGTGCGCCCAAAGACATTGATTCAATGTTTGAAGTGTCAAGGACTTGGACACGGAGAACATCAATGCCCCAATGAAGAGTACGTTTCCAAGGAAGAACTTGTCTTGTTCTTAAAACAAGACGTGGCGTAACCGAAGGCAACAATTCCCTCGTTGGCTCAAACAAGCTGAACCGAATGCCTCTTTAAATTGTACAACTTCCCAAGATCCATCATATGACATTCAAGGGACCATAAAGATTGAATCTTTGGTTTGTACCCCTACCAAAGTTTTGAAATTTGTTGTCACATGTGCGACTAAAGATTCAAAGAAACGTTGGGTATCACCATGTGCTGCATCTACTACTGATTTTTGTTATCATACTGTCATTCTTGGTAACACACGTCCAAAAGCATCATGGCCTCCATTGCTGTTTCTCATCCGTGACCTAATGCTAATGGATCATGGATTTCACGCATGGCTGGTCGCTTGGTTACATCAAAACTTGAGGACAAGTTTTTGTCAAGAAGGGGAGTATGATGTGAAATAGAAGTGTTAGTTATGTAGAGTTCTAGTTCTGTTAGAATTTTATGTTATTTAGGATTTTAATTTCTGATTTGTTTTGTATTTCGTTTGCATTAGGACTTTATTTTAATTAGAGTTTTCTTTGCATTAGGATTCCTAATTCACATAGGCGTGTGGTATTCCATAGTCGTGTGGAATTAGTTGATATACATTTGTTTTGTTTTAGTTATCCTTTAAGATTTAAGTTTTTTAGTTGATGTAGGTTTCTTCTACACCTATATATATTTCCATTCAGCATTAATAAAAATCAGTTTGAGTTTTGAGTTTAATTCGTGTGAATTAAAAAGTTTCCGGAGTGAATCCAATGTTTCAGGAGTGAATCCAAACCTAGTTTTGATTTGGATTAATCAGAATTCTTCATATCCCTTTGTTACTATTCGAATTTCTTGTTGAAATACATCAAGATTTCTATTCTTGCTACTAATTTTCAGTAAAGTTTCAATCTTTAATCTACAAAAGCCACTAAACTACATAAAGAGCCTAAATTTCGTGTTTCTTGTTTCAAGATCCACATCAAGTTGTGTAGCTGCTGTTTCAAATCTGCTGATTTGCGTCCAATTCCGTAGTCAGTTCGGTAAATTTGTTCGCGTGGATACGTTACAAGTCGGAATCCATATTTTCTTGGTTCGTTGGAAAGCTAACAATGACATCTATATTGTGTTAAAATTTGTGCACATTTCAACCAGTAACGAAGTCGCAGCACTCATATACATCTGCGTCAAATTTCTATCGCCAGTTTGACACCATTAGATTGCGACGGCGAGTGACAGAGTATCCCATATCGAAATTCAATGATTTTTGGCCCGTTGGACTTCTAACGTCTTGATATTTGTTGTGTCAAAAATTCATTATGTTCTAATAAGTATCGAGTTCTGTGCAGCGTTAAACTTCCATGCCATCGTATCTGCTTGCTGTTTCCTAAACACGACTGTTTCATAGATGAAATCATTGCTCAGTTCCAAGACATACTTGTTGGGTATATATAGTGCATCAATCTAACCTAGACATATTGCGTCTCGCACCTAAGAAGACATCTATTACAACCGTGTGCCCAAAGACATGGATTCAATGTTTGAAGTGTCAAGGTCTTGGACACGAAGAACATCAATGCCCCAATGAAGAGTACGTTTCCAAGGAAGAACTTGTCTTGTTCTTAAAACAAGACGTGGCAGAACCGAAGGCAACAATTCCCTCGTTGGCTCAAACAGCTGAACCAAATGCCTCTTTGAATTGTACAACTTCCCAAGATCCATCATATGACATTCAAGGGACCATAAAGATTGAATCTTTGGTTTGTACCCCTACCAAAGTTCCGAAATTTGTTGTCACATGTGCGACTAAAGATTCAAAGAAGCGTTGGGTATCACCATGTGCCGCATCTACTACTGATTTTTGTTATCATACTGTCATTCTTGGTAACACACGTCCAAAAGCATCATGGCCTCCATTGTTGTTTCTCATCTGTGACCTAATGCTAATGGATCATGGATTTCACGCATGACTGGTCGCTTGGTTACATCAAAACTTCAGGACAAGTTTTTTTCAAGAAGGGGAGTATGATGTGAAATAGAAGTGTTAGTTATTTAGAGTTCTAGTTCTGTTAGAATTTTATGTAATTTAGGATTTTAATTTTTGATTTGTTTAGTATTTCGTTTGCATTAGGACTTTATTTTAATTAGAGTTTTCTTTGCATTAGGATTCCTAATTCACATAGGCGTGTGGTATTCCATAGCCGTGTGGAATTAGTTGATATATATTTGTTTTGTTTTAGTTATCCTTTAAGATTTAAGTTTTCTAGTTGATGTAGGTTTCTTCTACACCTATATATATTTCCATTCAGCATTAATTAAAATCAGTTTGAGTTTTGAGTTTAATTCGTGTGAATTAAAAAGTTTCCGGAGTGAATCCAATGTTTCAGGAGTGAATCCAAACCTAGTTTTGATTTGGATTAATCAGAATTCTTCATATCCCTTTGTTACTATTCGAATTTCTTGTTGAAATACATCAAGATTTCGATTCTTGCTACTAATTTTCAGTAAAGTTTCAATCTCTAATCTACAAAAGCCACTAAACTACATAAAGAGCCTAAATTTCGTGTTTCTTGTTTCAAGATCCACATCAAGTGGTGTAGCTGCTGATTCAAATCTGCTGATTTGCGTACAATTCCGTAGTCAGTTCGGTAAATTTGTTCGTGTGGATACGTTACAAGTCGGCATTCATATTTTCTTGGTTCGTTGGAAAGCTAACAAGGACATCTATATTATGTTAAAATTTGTGCACATTTGAACCAGTAACGAAGTCGCAGCACTCATATACATCTGCGTCAATTTTCTATCCCCAGTTTGACACCATTAGATTGCGACGGCGAGTGACAGAGTATCCCATATCGGAATTCAATGATTTTTGGCTCGTTAGACTTCTAACGTCTTGGTTTTTGTTGTGTCAAAAATTCATAATGTTCTAATAAGTATCGAGTTCTGTGCAGCGTTAAACTTCCATGCCATCGTATCTGCTTACTGTTTCCTAAACACGATTGTTTCATGGATGAAATCATTGCTCAGTTCCAAGACATACTTGTTGGGTATATATAGTGCATCAATCTAACCTAGACATATTGCGTCTCGCACCTAAGAAGACATCTATTACAACCGTGTGCCCAAAGACATGGATTCAATGATTGAAGTGTCAAGGTCTTGGACACGAAGAACATCAATGCCCCAATGAAGAGTACGTTTCCAAGGAAGAACTTGTCTTGTTCTTAAAACAAGACGTGGCAGAACCGAAGGCAACAATTCCCTCGTTGGCTCAAACAACTGAACCAAATGCCTCTTTGAATTGTACAACTTCCCAAGATCCATCATATGACATTCAAGGGACCATAAATATTGAATCTTTGGTTTGTACCCCTACCAAAGTTCCGAAATTTGCTATCACATGTGCGACTAAAGATTCAAAGAAGCGTTGGGTATCACCATGTGCCGCATCTACTACTGATTTTTGTTATCATACTGTCATTCTTGGTAACACACGTCCAAAAGCATCATGGCCTCCATTGTTGTTTCTCATTCGTGACCTAATACTAATGGATCATGGATTTCACGCATGGTTGGTCGCTTGGTTACATCAAAACTTGAGGACAAGTTTTTTTCAAGAAGGGGAGTATGATGTGAAATAGAAGTGTTAGTTATTTAGAGTTCTAGTTCTGTTAGAATTTTATGTAATTTAGGATTTTAATTTTTGATTTGTTTAGTATTTCGTTTGCATTAGGACTTTATTTTAATTAGAGTTTTCTTTGCATTAGGATTCCTAATTCACATAGGCGTGTGGTATTCCATAGCCGTGTGGAATTAGTTGATATATATTTGTTTTGTTTTAGTTATCCTTTAAGATTTAAGTTTTCTAGTTGATGTAGGTTTCTTCTACACCTATATATATTTCCATTCAGCATTAATAAAAATCAGTTTGAGTTTTGAGTTTAATTCGTGTGAATTAAAAAGTTTCCGGAGTGAATCCAATGTTTCAGGAGTGAATCCAAACCTAGTTTTGATTTGGATTAATCAGAATTCTTCATATCCCTTTGTTACTATTCGAATTTCTTGTTGAAATACATCAAGATTTCGATTCTTGCTACTAATTTTCAGTAAAGTTTCAATCTCTAATCTACAAAAGCCACTAAACTACATAAAGAGCCTAAATTTCGTGTTTCTTGTTTCAAGATCCACATCAAGTGGTGTAGCCTGGCGATTCAAATCTGGCGATTTGCGTCCAATTCCGCAGTCAGTTCGGTAAATTTGTTCGTGTGGATACGTTACAAGTCGGCATTCATATTTTCTTGGTTCGTTGGAAAGCTAACAAGGACATCTATATTATGTTAAAATTTGTGCACATTTGAACCAGTAACGAAGTCGCAGCACTCATATACATCTGCGTCAATTTTCTATCCCCAGTTTGACACCATTAGATTGCGACGGCGAGTGACAGAGTATCCCATATCGGAATTCAATGATTTTTGGCTCGTTAGACTTCTAACGTCTTGATTTTTGTTGTGTCAAAAATTCATAATGTTCTAATAAGTATCGAGTTCTGTGCAGCGTTAAACTTCCATGCCATCGTATCTGCTTACTGTTTCCTAAACACGACTGTTTCATGGATGAAATCATTGCTCAGTTCCAAGACATACTTGTTGGGTATATATAGTGCATCAATCTAACCTAGACATATTGCGTCTCGCACCTAAGAAGACATCTATTACAACCGTGTGCCCAAAGACATGGATTCAATGTTTGAAGTGTCAAGGTCTTGGACACGAAGAACATCAATGCCCCAATGAAGAGTACGTTTCCAAGGAAGAACTTGTCTTGTTCTTAAAACAAGACGTGGCAGAACCGAAGGCAACAATTCCCTCGTTGGCTCAAACAACTGAACCAAATGCCTCTTTGAATTGTACAACTTCCCAAGATCCATCATATGACATTCAAGGGACCATAAATATTGAATCTTTGGTTTGTACCCCTACCAAAGTTCCGAAATTTGCTATCACATGCGCGACTAAAGATTCAAAGAAGCGTTGGGTATCACCATGTGCCGCATCTACTACTGATTTTTGTTATCATACTGTCATTCTTGGTAACACACGTCCAAAAGCATCATGGCCTCCATTGTTGTTTCTCATTCGTGACCTAATACTAATGGATCATGGATTTCACGCATGGTTGGTCGCTTGGTTACATCAAAACTTGAGGACAAGTTTTTTTCAAGAAGGGGAGTATGATGTGAAATAGAAGTGTTAGTTATGTAGAGTTCTAGTTCCGTTAGAATTTTATGTAATTTAGGATTTTAATTTTTGATTTGTTTAGTATTTCGTTTGCATTAGGACTTTATTTTAATTAGAGTTTTCTTTGCATTAGGATTCCTAATTCACATAGGCGTGTGGTATTCCATAGCCGTGTGGAATTAGTTGATATATATTTGTTTTGTTTTAGTTATCCTTTAAGATTTAAGTTTTCTAGTTGATGTAGGTTTCTTCTACACCTATATATATTTCCATTCAGCATTAATAAAAATCAGTTTGAGTTTTGAGTTTAATTCGTGTGAATTAAAAAGTTTTCGGAGTGAATCCAATGTTTCAGGAGTGAATCCAAACCTAGTTTTGATTTGGATTAATCAGAATTCTTCCTATCCCTTTGTTACTATTCGAATTTCTTGTTGAAAAACATCAAGATTTCGATTCTTGCTACTAATTTTCAGTAAAGTTTCAATCTTTAATCTACAAAAACCACTAAACTACATAAAGAGCCTAAATTTCGTGTTTCTTGTTTCAAGATCCACATCAAGTGGTGTAGCTGCTGATTCAAATCTGCTGATTTGCGTCCAATTCCGTAGTCAGTTCGGTAAATTTCTTCGCGTGGATACGTTACAAGTCGGAATCCATATTTTCTTGGTTCGTTGGAAAGCTAACAAGGACATCTATATTGTGTTAAAATTTGTGCACATTTCATCCAGTAACGAAGTCGCAGCACTCATATACATCTGCGTCAAATTTCTATCGCCAGTTTGACACCATTAGATTGCGACGGCGAGTGACAGAGTATCCCATATCGAAATTCAATGATTTTTGGCTCGTTGGACTTCTAACGTCTTGATGTTTGTTGTGTCAAAAATTCATCATGTTCTAATAAGTATCGAGTTCTATGCAGCGTTAAACTTCCATGTCATCGTATCTGCTTGCTGTTTCCTAAACACGACTGTTTCATGGATGAAATCATTGCTCAGTTCCAAGACATACTTGTTGGGTATATATAGTGCATCAATCTAACCTAGACATATTGCGTCTCGCACCTAAGAAGACATCTATTACAACCGTGTGCCCAAAGACATGGATTCAATGTTTGAAGTGTCAAGGTCTTGGACACGAAGAACATCAATGCCCCAATGAAGAGTACGTTTCCAAGGAAGAACTTGTCCTGTTCTTAAAACAAGACTTGGCAGAACCGAAGGCAACAATTCCCTCGTTGGCTCAAATAACTGAACCAAATGCCTCTTTGAATTGTACAACTTCCCAAGATCCATCATATGACATTCAAGGGACCATAAAGATTGAATCTTTGGTTTGTACCCCTACCACAGTTTCGAAATTTGCTGTCACATGTGCGACTAAAGATTCAAAGAAGCGTTGGGTATCACCATGTGCCGCATCTACTACTGATTTTTGTTATCATACTGTCATTCTTGGTAACACACGTCCAAAAGCATCATGGCCTCCATTGTTGTTTCTCATCCGTGACCTAATACTAATGGATCATGGATTTCACGCATGGTTGGTCGCTTGGTTACATCAAAACTTGAGGACAAGTTTTTTTCAAGAAGGGGAGAATGATGTGAAATAGAAGTGTTAGTTATTTAGAGTTCTAGTTCTGTTAGAATTTTATGTAATTTAGGATTTTAATTTTTGATATGTTTAGTATTTCGTTTGCATTAGGACTTTATTTTAATTAGAGTTTTCTTTGCATTAGGATTCCTAATTCACATAGGCGTGTGGTATTCCATAGCCGTGTGGAATTAGTTGAAATATATTTGTTTTGTTTTAGTTATCCTTTAAGATTTAAGTTTTCTAGTTGATGTAGGTTTCTTCTACACCTATATATATTTCCATTCAGCATTAATAAAAATCAGTTTGAGTTTTGAGTTTAATTCGTGTGAATTAAAAAGTTTCCGGAGTGAATCCAAACCTAGTTTTGATTTGGATTAATCAGAATTCTTCATATCCCTTTGTTACTATTCGAATTTCTTGTTGAAATACATCAAGATTTCGATTGTTACTACTAATTTTCAGTAAAGTTTTAATATTTAATCTACAAAAGCCACTAAACTACATAAAGAGCCTAAATTTCGTGTTTCTTGTTTCAAGATCCACATCAAGTGGTGTAGCTGCTGATTCAAATCTGCTGATTTACGTCCAATTCCGTAGTCAGTTCGGTAAATTTGTTCGCGTGGATACGTTACAAGTCGGAATCCATATTTTCTTGGTTCGTTGGAAAGCTAACAAGGACATCTATATTGTGTTAAAATTTGTGCACATTTCATCCAGTAACGAAGTCGCAGCACTCATATACATCTGCGTTAAATTTCTATCGCCAGTTTGACACCATTAGATTGCGACGACGAGTGACAGAGTATCCCATATCGAAATTCAATGATTTTTGGCTCGTTGGACTTCTAACGTCTTGATGTTTGTTGTGTCAAAAATTCATCATGTTCTAATAAGTATCGACTTCTATGCAGCGTTAAACTTCCATGGCATCGTATCTGCTTGCTGTTTCCTAAACACGACTGTTTCATGGATGAAATCATTGCTCAGTTCCAAGACATACTTGTTGGGTATATATAGTGCATCAATCTAACCTAGACATATTGCGTCTCGCACCTAAGAAGACATCTATTACAACCGTGTGCCCAAAGACATGGATTCAATGTTTGAAGTGTCAAGGTCTTGGACACGAAGAACATCAATGCCCCAATGAAGAGTACGTTTCCAAGGAAGAACTTGTCTTGTTCTTAAAACAAGACGTGGCAGAACCGAAGGCAACAATTCCCTCGTTGGCTCAAATAACTGAACCAAATGCCTCTTTGAATTGTACAACTTCCCAAGATCCATCATATGACATTCAAGGGACCATAAAGATTGAATCTTTGGTTTGTACCCCTACCAAAGTTCCGAAATTTGCTGTCACATGTGCGACTAAAGATTCAAAGAAGCGTTGGGTATCACCATGTGCCGCATCTACTACTGATTTTTGTTATCATACTGTCATTCTTGGTAACACACGTCCAAAAGCATCATGGCCTCCATTGTTGTTTCTCATCCGTGACCTAATACTAATGGATCATGGATTTCACGCATGGTTGGTCGCTTGGTTACATCAAAACTTGAGGACAAGTTTTTTTCAAGAAGGGGAGTATGATGTGAAATAGAAGTGTTAGTTATTTAGAGTTCTAGTTCTGTTAGAATTTTATGTAATTTAGGATTTTAATTTTTGATATGTTTAGTATTTCGTTTGCATTAGGACTTTATTTTAATTAGAGTTTTCTTTGCATTAGGATTCCTAATTCACATAGGCGTGTGGTATTCCATAGCCGTGTGGAATTAGTTGAAATATATTTGTTTTGTTTTAGTTATCCTTTAAGATTTAAGTTTTCTAGTTGATGTAGGTTTCTTCTACACCTATATATATTTCCATTCAGCATTAATAAAAATCAGTTTGAGTTTTGAGTTTAATTCGTGTGAATTAAAAAGTTTCCAGAGTGAATCCAAACCTAGTTTTGATTTGGATTAATCAGAATTCTTCATATCCCTTTGTTACTATTCGAATTTCTTGTTGAAATACATCAAGATTTCGATTGTTACTACTAATTTTCAGTAAAGTTTCAATATTTAATCTACAAAAGCCACTAAACTACATAAAGAGCCTAAATTTCGTGTTTCTTGTTTCAAGATCCACATCAAGTGGTGTAGCCGGCGATTCAAATCTGCGATTTACGTCCAATTCCGTAGTCGGTTCGGTAAATTTGTTCACGTGGATACGTTACAAGTTGGAATCCATATTTTCTTGGTTCGTTGGAAAGCTAACAAGGACATCTATATTGTGTTAAAATTTGTGCACATTTCATCCAGTAACGAAGTCGCAGCACTCATATACATCTGCGTTAAATTTCTATCGCCAGTTTGACACCATTAGATTGCTACGACGAGTGACAGAGTATCCCATATCGAAATTCAATGATTTTTGGCTCGTTGGACTTCTAACGTCTTGATATTTGTTGTGTCATAAATTCATCATGTTCTAATAAGTATCGACTTCTATGCAGCGTTAAACTTCCATGCCATCGTATCTGCTTGCTGTTTCCTAAACACGACTGTTTCATGGATGAAATCATTGCTCAGTTCCAAGACATACTTGTTGGGTATATATAGTGCATCAATCTAACCTAGACATATTGCGTCTCGCACCTAAGAAGACATCTATTACAACCGTGTGCCCAAAGACATGGATTCAATGTTTGAAGTGTCAAGGTCTTGGACACGAAGAACATCAATGCCCCAATGAAGAGTACGTTTCCAAGGAAGAACTTGTCCTGTTCTTAAAACAAGACGTGGCAGAACCGAAGGCAACAATTCCCTCGTTGGCTCAAATAACTGAACCAAATGCCTCTTTGAATTGTACAACTTCCCAAGATCCATCATATGACATTCAAGGGCCCATAAAGATTGAATCTTTGGTTTGTACCCCTACCAAAGTTCCGAAATTTGCTGTCACATGTGCGACTAAAGATTCAAAGAAGCGTTGGGTATCACCATGTGCCGCATCTACTACTGATTTTTGTTATCATACTGTCATTCTTGGTAACACACGTCCAAAAGCATCATGGCCTCCATTGTTTTTTCTCATCCGTGACCTAATACTAATGGATCATGGATTTCACGCATGGTTGGTCGCTTGGTTACATCAAAACTTGTGGATAAGTTTTTTTCAAGAAGAGGAGTATGATGTGAAATAGAAGTTTTAGTTATTTAGAGTTCTAGTTCTGTTAGAATTTTATGTAATTAAGGATTTTAATTTTTGATATGTTTAGTATTTCGTTTGCATTAGGACTTTATTTTAATTAGAGTTTTCTTTGCATTAGGATTCCTAATTCACATAGGCGTGTGGTATTCCATAGCCGTGTGGAATTAGTTGAAATATATTTGTTTTGTTTTAGTTATCCTTTAAGATTTAAGTTTTCTAGTTGATGTAGGTTTCTTCTACACCTATATATATTTCCATTCAGCATTAATAAAAATCAGTTTGAGTTTTGAGTTTAATTCGTGTGAATTAAAAAGTTTTCGGAGTGAATCCAAACCTAGTTTTGATTTGGATTAATCAGAATTCTTCATATCCCTTTGTTACTATTCGAATTTCTTGTTGAAATACATCAAGATTTCGATTGTTACTACTAATTTTCAGTAAAGTTTCAATATTTAATCTACAAAAGCCACTAAACTACATAAAGAGCCTAAATTTCGTGTTTCTTGTTTCAAGATCCACATCAAGTGGTGTAGCTGCTGATTCAAATCTGCTGATTTACGTCCAATTCCGTAGTCAGTTCGGTAAATTTGTTCGCGTGGATACGTTACAAGTCGGAATCCATATTTTCTTGGTTCGTTGGAAAGCTAACAAGGACATCTATATTGTGTTAAAATTTGTGCACATTTCATCCAGTAACGAAGTCGCAGCACTCATATACATCTGCGTTAAATTTCTATCGCCAGTTTGACACCATTAGATTGCGACGGCGAGTGACAGAGTATCCCATATCGAAATTCAATGATTTTTGGCTCGTTGGACTTCTAACGTCTTGATGTTTGTTGTTTCAAAAATTCATCATGTTCTAATAAGTATCGACTTCTATGCAGCGTTAAACTTCCATGCCATCGTATCTGCTTCTTTGTTTCCTAAACACGATTGTTTCATGGATGAAATCATTGCTCGGTTCCAAGACATACTTGTTGGGTATATATAGTGCATCAATCTAACCTAGACATATTGCGTCTCGCACCTAAGAAGACATCTATTACAACCGTGTGCCCAAAGACATGGATTCAATGTTTGAAGTGTCAAGGTCTTGGACACGAAGAACATCAATGCCCCAATGAAGAGTACGTTTCCAAGGAAGAACTTGTCCTGTTCTTAAAACAAGACGTGGCAGAACCGAAGGCAACAATTCCCTCGTTGGCTCAAATAACTGAACCAAATGCCTCTTTGAATTGTACAACTTCCCAAGATCCATCATATGACATTCAAGGGACCATAAAGATTGAATCTTTGGTTTGTACCCCTACCAAAGTTCCTAAATTTGCTGTCACATGTGCGACTAAAGATTCAAAGAAGCGTTGGGTATCACCATGTGCCGCATCTACTACTGATTTTTGTTATCATACTGTCATTCTTGGTAACACACGTCCAAAAGCATCATGGCCTCCATTGTTGTTTCTCATCCGTGACCAAATACTAATGGATCATGGATTTCACGCATGGTTGGTCGCTTGGTTACATCAAAACTTGAGGACAAGTTTTTTTCAAGAAGGGGAGTATGATGTGAAATAGAAGTGTTAGTTATTTAGAGTTCTAGTTCTGTTAGAATTCTATGTAATTTAGGATTTTAATTTTTGATATGTTTAGTATTTCGTTTGCATTAGGACTTTATTTTAATTAGAGTTTTCTTTGCATTAGGATTCCTAATTCACATAGGCGTGTGGTATTCCATAGCCGTGTGGAATTAGTTGAAATATATTTGTTTTGTTTTAGTTATCCTTTAAGATTTAAGTTTTCTAGTTGATGTAGGTTTCTTCTACACCTATATATATTTCCATTCAGCATTAATAAAAATCAGTTTGAGTTTTGAGTTTAATTCGTGTGAATTAAAAAGTTTTCGGAGTGAATCCAATGTTTCAGGAGTGAATCCAAACCTAGTTTTGATTTGGATTAATCAGAATTCTTCATATCCCTTTGTTACTATTCGAATTTCTTGTTGAAATACATCAAGATTTCGATTCTTACTACTAATTTTCAGTAAAGTTTCAATATTTAATCTACAAAAGCCACTAAACTACATAAAGAGCCTAAATTTCGTGTTTCTTGTTTCAAGATCCACATTAAGTTGTGTAGCTGCTGATTCAAATCTGCTGATTTGCGTCCAATTCCGCAGTCAGTTCGTTAAATTTGTTCGTGTGGATACGTGACAAGTCGGAATCCATATTTTCTTGGTTCGTTGGAAAGCTAACAAGGACATCTATATTGTGTTAAAATTTGTGCACATTTGAACCAGTAACGAAGTCGCAGCACTCATATACATCTGCGTTAAATTTCTATCGCTAGTTTGACACCATTAGATTGCGACGGCGAGTGACAGAGTATCCCATATCGGAATTCAATGATTTTTGGCTCGTTGGACTTCTAACGTCTTGATATTTGTTGTGTAAAAAATTCATAATGTTCTAATAAGTATCGAGTTCTGTGCAGCGTTAAATTTCCATGCCATCGTATCTGCTTGCTGTTTCCTAAACACGACTGTTTCATGGATGAAATCATTGCTCAGTTCCAAGACATACTTGTTGGGTATATATAGTGCATCAATGTAACCTAGACATATTGCGTCTCGCACATAAGAAGACATCTATTACAACCGTGTGCCCAAAGACATGGATTCAATGTTTGAAGTGTCAAGGTCTTGGACACGAAGAACATCAATGCCCCAATGAAGAGTACGTTTCCAAGGAAGCACTTGTCCTGTTCTTAAAACAAGACGTGGCAGAACCGAAGGCAACAATTCCCTCGTTGGCTCAAATAACTGAACCAAATGCCTCTTTGAATTGTACAACTTCCCAAGATCCATCATATGACATTCAAGGGACCATAAAGATTGAATCTTTGGTTTGTACCCCTACCAAAGTTCCGAAATTTGCTGTCACATGTGCGACTAAAGATTCAAAGAAGCGTTGGGTATCACCATGTGCCGCATCTAGTACTGATTTTTGTTATCATACTGTCATTCTTGGTAACACACGTCCAAAAGCATCATGGCCTCCGTTGTTGTTTCTCATCCGTGACCTAATACTAATGGATCATGGATTTCACGCATGGTTGGTCGCTTGGTTACATCAAAACTTGAGGACAAGTTTTTTTCAAGAAGGGGAGTATGATGTGAAATAGAAGTGTTAGTTATTTAGAGTTCTAGTTCTGTTAGAATTTTATGTAATTTAGGATTTTAATTTTTGATATGTTTAGTATTTCGTTTGCATTAGGACTTTATTTTAATTAGAGTTTTCTTTGCATTAGGATTCCTAATTCACATAGGCGTGTGGTATTCCATAGCCGTGTGGAATTAGTTGAAATATATTTGTTTTGTTTTAGTTATCCTTTAAGATTTAAGTTTTCTAGTTGATGTAGGTTTCTTCTACACCTATATATATTTCCATTCAGCATTAATAAAAATCAGTTTGAGTTTTGAGTTTAATTCGTGTGAATTAAAAAGTTTCAGGAGTGAATCAAATGTTTCAGGAGTGAATCCAAACCTAGTATTGATTTGGATTAATCAGAATTCTTCATATCCCTTTGTTACTATTCGAATTTCTTGTTGAAATACATCAAGATTTCGATTCTTGCTACTAATTTTCAGTAAAGTTTAAATCTTTAATCTACAAAAGCCACTAAACTACATAAAGAGCCTAAATTTCGTGTTTCTTGTTTCAAGATCCACATCAAGTGGTGTAGCTGCTGATTCAAATCTGTTGATTTGCGTCCAATTCCGCAGTCAGTTCGGTAAATTTGTTCGTGTGGATACGTTACAAGTTGGAATCCATATTTTCTTGGTTCGTTGGAAAGCTAACAAGGACATCTATATTTTGTTAAAATTTGTGCACATTTGAACCAGTAACGAAGTCGCAGCACTCATATACATCTGCGTCAAATTTCTATTGCCAGTTTGACACCATTAGATTGCGACGGCGAGTGACAGAGTATCCCATATCGGAATTCAATGGTTTTTGGCTCGTTGGACTTCTAACGTCTTGATGTTTGTTGTGTCAAAAATTCATAATGTTCTAATAAGTATCGAGTTCTGTGCTGCGTTAAACTTCCATGCCATCGTATCTGCTTGCTGTTTCCTAAACACGACTGTTTCATGGATGAAATCATTGCTCAGTTCCAAGACATACTTGTTGGGTATATATAGTGCATCAATCCAACATAGACATATTGCGTCTCGCACCTAAGAAGACATCTATTACAACCGTGTGCCCAAAGACATGGATTCAATGTTTGAAGTGTCAAGGTCTTGGACACGAAGAACATCAATGCCCCAATGAAGAGTACGTTTCCAAGGAAGAACTTGTCTTGTTCTTGAAACAAGACGTCGCAGAACCGAAGGCAACAATTCGCTCGTTGGCTCAAACAACTGAACTAAATGCCTCTTTGAATTGTACAACTTCCCAAGATCCATCATATGACATTCAAGGGACCATAAAGATTGAATCTTTGGTTTGTACCCCTACCAAAGTTCTGAAATTTGATGTCACATGTGCGACTAAAGATTCAAAGAAGCGTTGGGTATCACCATGTGCCGCATCTACTACTGATTTTTGTTATCATACTGTCATTCTTGGTAACACACGTCCAAAAGCATCATGACCTCCATTGCTGTTTCTCATCCGTGACCTAATGCTAATGGATCATGGATTTCGCGCATGGCTGATCGCTTGGTTACATCAAAACTTGCAACAAGTTTTTTTTCAAGAAGGGGAGTATGATGTGAAATAGAAGTGTTAGTTATGTAGAGTTCTAGTTCTGTTAGAATTTTATGTAATTTAGGATTTTAATTTCTGATTTGTTTAGTATTTCGTTTGATTTAGGACTTTATTTTAATTAGAGTTTGCTTTGCATTAGTATTCCTAATTCACATAGGCGTGTGGTATTCCATAGCCGTGTGGAATTAGTTGATATATATTTGTTTTGTTTTAGTTATCCTTTAAGATTTAAGTTTTCTAGTTGATGTAGGTTTCTTCTACACCTATATATATTTCCATTCAGCATTAATAAAAATCAGTTTGAGTTTTGAGTTTAATTCGTGTGAATTAAAAAGTTTCAGGAGTGAATCAAATGTTTCAGGAGTGAATCCAAACCTAGTATTGATTTGGATTAATCAGAATTCTTCATATCCCTTTGTTACTATTCGAATTTCTTGTTGAAATACACCAAGATTTCGATTCTTGCTACTAATTTTCAGTAAAGTTTCAATCTTTAATCTACAAAAGCCACTAAACTACATAAAGAGCCTAAATTTCGTGTTTCTTGTTTCAAGATCCACATCAAGTGGTGTAGCTGCTGATTCAAATCTGCTGATTTGCGTCCAATTCCGCAGTCAGTTCGGTAAATTTGTTCGCGTGGATACGTTACATGTCGGAATCCATATTTTCTTGGTTCGTTGGAAATCTAACAAGGACATCTATATTTTGTTAAAATTTGTGCACATTTAAACCAGTAACGAAGTCGCAGCACTCATATACATCTGCGTTAAATTTCTATCGCCAGTTTGACACCATTAGATTGCGACGGCGAGTGACAGAGTATCCCATATCGGAATTCAATGATTTTTGGCTCGTTGGACTTCTAACGTCTTGATGTTTGTTGTGTCGAAAATTCATAATGTTCTAATAAGTATCGAGTTCTGTGCTGCGTTAAACTTCCATGCCATCGTATCTGCTTGCTGTTTCCTAAACACGACTGTTTCATGGATGAAATCATTGCTCAGTTCCAAGACATACTTGTTGGGTATATATAGCGCATCAATCTAACCTAGACATATTGCGTCTCGCACCTAAGAAGACATCTATTACAACCGTGTGCCCAATGACATGGATTCAATGTTTGAAGTGTCAAGGTCTTGGACACGAAGAACATCAATGCCCCAATGAAGAGTACGTTTCCAAGGAAGAACTGGTCTTGTTCTTAAAATAAGACGTGGCAGAACCGAAGGCAACAATTCCCTCTTTGGGTCAAACAACTGAACTAAATGCCTCTTTGAATTGTACAACTTCCCAAGATCCATCATATGACATTCAAGGGACCATAAAGATTGAATCTTTGGTTTGTACCCCTACCAAAGTTCTGAAATTTGATGTCACATGTGCGACTAAAGATTCAAAAAAGCATTGGGTATCACCATGTGCCGCATCTACTACTGATTTTTGTTATCATACTTTCATTCTTGGTAACACACGTCCAAAAGCAACATGGCCTCCATTGTTGTTTCTCATCCGTGACCTAATGCTAATGGATCATGGATTTCGCGCATGGCTGATCGCTTGGTTACATAAAAACTTGCAACAAGTTTTTTTTCAAGAAGGGGAGTATAATGTGAAATAGAAGTGTTTGTTATGTAGAGTTCTAGTTCTGTTAAAATTTTATGTAATTTAGGATTTTAATTTCTGATTTGTTTAGTATTTCGTTTGCATTAGGACTTTATTTTAGTTAGAGTTTTCTTTGCATTAGGATTCCAAATTCACATAGGCGAGTGGTATTCCATAGCCGTGTGGAATTAGTTGATATATATTTGTTTTGTTTTAGTTATCCTTTAAGATTTAAGTTTTCTAGTTGATGTAGGTTTCTTCTACACCTATATATATTTCCATTCAGCATTAATAAAAATCAGTTTGAGTTTTGAGTTTAATTCGTGTGAATTAAAAAGTTTCAGGAGTGAATCAAATGTTTCAGGAGTGAATCCAAACCTAGTATTGATTTGGATTAATCAGAATTCTTCATATCCCTTTGTTACTATTCGAATTTCTTGTTGAAATACATCAAGATTTCGATTCTTGCTACTAATTTTCAGTAAAGTTTCAATCTTTAATCTACAAAAGCCACTAAACTACATAAAGAGCCTAAATTTCGTGTTTCTTGTTTCAAGATCCACATCAAGTGGTGTAGCTGCTGATTCAAATCTGCTGATTTGCGTCCAATTCCGCAGTCAGTTCGGTAAATTTGTTCGTGTGGATACGTTACAAGTCGGAATCCATATTTTCTTGGTTCGTTGGAAAGCTAACAAGGACATCTATATTTTGTTAAAATTTGTGCACATTTGAACCAGTAACGAAGTCGCAGCACTCATATACATCTGCGTCAAATTTCTATTGCCAGTTTGACACCATTAGATTGCGACGGCGAGTGACAGAGTATCCCATATTGGAATTCAATGGTTTTTGGCTCGTTGGACTTCTAACGTCTTGATGTTTGTTGTGTCAAAAATTCATAATGTTCTAATAAGGATCGAGTTCTGTGCTGCGTTAAACTTCCATGCCATCGTATCTGCTTGCTGTTTCCTAAACACGACTGTTTCATGGATGAAATCATTGCTCAGTTCCAAGACATACTTGTTGGGTATATATAGTGCATCAATCCAACCTAGACATATTGCGTCTCGCACCTAAGAAGACATCTATTACAACCGTGTGCCCAAAGACATGGATTCAATGTTTGAAGTGTCAAGGTCTTGGACACGAAGAACATCAATGCCCCAATGAAGAGTACGTTTCCAAGGAAGAACTTGTCTTGTTCTTGAAACAAGACGTCGCAGAACCGAAGGCAACAATTCCCTCGTTGGCTCAAATAACTGAACTAAATGCCTCTTTGAATTGTACAACTTCCCAAGATCCATCATATGACATTCAAGGGACCATAAAGATTTAATCTTTGGTTTGTACCCCTACCAAAGTTCTGAAATTTGATGTCACATGTGCGACTAAAGATTCAAAGAAGCGTTGGGTATCACCATGTGCCGCATCTACTACTGATTTTTGTTATCATACTGTCATTCTTGGTAACACACGTCCAAAAGCATCACGGCCTCCATTGCTGTTTCTCATCCGTGACCTAATGCTAATGGATCATGGATTTCGCGCATGGCTGATCGTTTGGTTACATCAAAACTTGCAACAAGTTTTTTTTCAAGAAGGGGAGTATGATGTGAAATAGAAGTGTTAGTTATGTAGAGTTCTAGTTCTGTTAGAATTTTATGTAATTTAGGATTTTAATTTCTGATTTGTTTAGTATTTCGTTTGATTTAGGACTTTATTTTAATTAGAGTTTGCTTTGCATTAGTATTCCTAATTCACATAGGCGTGTGGTATTCCATAGCCGTGTGGAATTAGTTGATATATATTTGTTTTGTTTTAGTTATCCTTTAAGATTTAAGTTTTCTAGTTGATGTAGGTTTCTTCTACACCTATATATATTTCCATTCAGCATTAATAAAAATCAGTTTGAGTTTTGAGTTTAATTCGTGTGAATTAAAAAGTTTCAGGAGTGAATCAAATGTTTCAGGAGTGAATCCAAACATAGTATTGATTTGGATTAATCAGACTTCTTCATATCCCTTTGTTACTATTCGAATTTCTTGTTGAAATACACCAAGATTTCGATTCTTGCTACTAATTTTCAGTAAAGTTTCAATCTTTAATCTACAAAAGCCACTAAACTACATAACGAGCCTAAATTTCGTGTTTCTTGTTTCAAGATCCACATCAAGTGGTGTAGCTGCTGATTCAAATCTGCTGATTTGCGTCCAATTCCGCAGTCAGTTTGGTAAATTTGTTCGTGTGGATACGTTACAAGTCGGAATCCATATTTTCTTGGTTCGTTGGAAAGCTAACAAGGACATCTATATTTTGTTAAAATTTGTGCACATTTGAACCAGTAACGAAGTCGCAGCACTCATATACATCTGCGTCAAATTTCTATCGCCAGTTTGACACCATTAGATTGCGACGTCGAGTGACAGAGTATCCCATATCGGAATTCAATGATTTTTGGCTCGTTGGACTTCTAACGTCTTGATGTTTGTTGTGTCAAAAATTCATCATGTTCTAATAAGTATCGAGTTCTGTGCTGCGTTAAACTTCCATGCCATCGTATCTGCTTGCTGTTTCCTAAACACGACTGTTTCATGGATGAAATCATTGCTCAGTTCCAAGACATACTTGTTGGGTATATATAGTGCATCAATCTAACCTAGACATATTGCGTCTCGCACCTAAGAAGACATCTATTACAACCGCGTGCCCAAAGACATGGATTCAATGTTTGAAGTGTCAAGGTCTTGGACACGAAGAACATCAAAGCCCCAATGAAGAGTACGTTTCCAAGGAAGAACTTGTCTTGTTCTTAAATCAAGACGTGGCAGAACCGAAGGCAACAATTCCCTCGTTGGCACAAACAACTGAACCGAATGCCCCTTTGAATTGTACAACTTCCCAAGATCCATCATATGACATTCAAGGGACCATAAAGATTGAATCTTTGGTTTGTACCCCTACCAAAGTTCTGAAATTTGATGTCACATGTGCGACAAAAGATTCAAAGAAGCGTTGGGTATCACCATGTGCCGCATCTACTACTGATTTTTGTTATCATACTGTCATTCTTGGTAACACACGTCCAAAAGCATCATGGCCTCCATTGCTGTTTCTCATCCGTGACTTAATGCTAATGGATCATGGATTTCGCGCATGGCTGGTCGCTTGGTTACATCAAAACATGAGGACAAGTTTTTTTCAAGAAGGGGAGTATGATGTGAAATAGAAGTGTTAGTTATGTAGAGTTCTAGTTCTGTTAGAATTTTATGTAATTTAGGATTTTAATTTCTGATTTGTTTAGTATTTCATTTGAATTAGGACTTTATTTTAATTAGAGTTTGCTTTGCATTAGTATTCCTAATTCACATAGGCGTGTGGTATTCCATAGCCGTGTTGATATATATTTGTTTTGTTTTAGTTATCCTTTAAGATTTAAGTTTTCTAGTTGATGTAGGTTTCTTCTACACCTATATATATTTCCATTCAGCATTAATAAAAATCAGTTTGAGTTTTGAGTTTAATTCGTGTGAATTAAAAAGTTTCAGGAGTGAATCAAATGTTTCAGGAGTGAATCCAAACCTAGTATTGATTTGGATTAATCAGAATTCTTCATATCCCTTTGTTACTATTCGAATTTCTTGTTGAAATACATCAAGATTTCGATTCTTGCTACTAATTTTCAGTAAAGTTTCAATCTTTAATCTACAAAAGCCACTAAACTACATAAAGAGCCTAAATTTCGTGTTTCTTGTTTCAAGATCCACATCAAGTGGTGTAGCTGCTGATTCAAATCTGTTGATTTGCGTCCAATTCCGCAGTCAGTTCGGTAAATTTGTTCGTGTGGATACGTTACAAGTTGGAATCCATATTTTCTTGGTTCGTTGGAAAGCTAACAAGGACATCTATATTTTGTTAAAATTTGTGCACATTTGAACCAGTAACGAAGTCGCAGCACTCATATACATCTGCGTCAAATTTCTATCGCCAGTTTGACACCATTAGATTGCGACGGCGAGTGACAGAGTATCCCATATCGGAATTCAATGATTTTTGGCTCGTTGGACTTCTAACGTCTTGATGTTAGTTGTGCCAAAAATTCATCATGTTCTAATAAGTATCGAGTTCTGTGCTGCGTTAAACTTCCATGTCATCGTATCTGCTTGCTGTTTCCTAAACACGACTGTTTCATGGATGAAATCATTGCTCAGTTCCAAGACATACTTGTTGGGTATATGTAGTGCATCAATCTAACCTAGACATATTGCGTCTCGCACCTAAGAAGACATCTATTACAACCGTGTGCCCAAAGACATGGATTCAATGTTTGAAGTGTCAAGGTCTTGGACACGAAGAACATCAATGCCCCAATGAAGAGTACGTTTCCAAGGAAGAACTTGTCTTGTTCTTAAAACAAGACGTGGCAGAACCGAAGGCAACAATTCCCTCGTTGGCTCAAACAACTGAACTAAATGCCTCTTTGAATTGTACAACTTCCCAAGATCCATCATATGACATTCAAGGGACCATAAAGATTGAATCTTTGGTTTGTACCCCTACCAAAGTTCTGAAATTTGATGTCACATGTGCGACTAAAGATTCAAAGAAGCGTTGGGTATCACCATGTGCCGCATCTACTACTGATTTTTGTTATCATACTGTCATTCTTGGTAACACACGTCCAAAAGCATCATGGCCTCCATTGCTGTTTCTCATCCGTGACCTAATGCTAATGGATCATGGATTTCGCGCATGGCTGATCGCTTGGTTACATCAAAACTTGCAACAAGTTTTTTTTCAAGAAGGGGAGTATGATGTGAAATAGAAGTGTTAGTTATGTAGAGTTCTAGTTCTGTTAGAATTTTATGTAATTTAGGATTATAATTTCTGATTTGTTTAGTATTTCGTTTGAATTAGGACTTTATTTTAATTAGAGTTTGCTTTTAATTCACATAGGCGTGTGGTATTCCTTAGCCGTGTGGAATTAGTTGATAGATTTGTTTTGTTTTAGTTATCCTTTAGGATTAATGTTTTCTAGTTGATGTAGGTTTCTTTTAAACCTATATATATTTCCATTCAGCATTAATAAAAATCAGTTTGACTTTTGAGTTTAATTCGTGTGAATAAAAAAGTTTCAGGAGTGAATCCAAAGTTTCAGGAGTGAATCCAAACCCAGTTGAGTTTTGATTTGGATTAATCAGAATTCTTCATATCCCTTTATTACTATTCGAATTTCTTGTTGAAATACATCAAGATTTTGATTCTTGCTACTAATTTTCAGTAAATTTTCAATCTTTAATCTACAAAAGCCACTAAACTACATAAAGAGCCTAAATTTCGTGTTTCTTGTTTCATGATCCACATCAATTGGTGTAGCTGCTGATTGTAATCTGATGATTTGCGTCAAATTCCGCAGTCAGTTCGGTAAATCTGTTCGTGTGGATACGTTACAAGTCGGAATTCATATTTTCTTGGTTCGCTGGAAAGCAATCAAGGACATCTATATTGTGTTAAAATTTGCGCATATTTGAACCAGTAACGGAGTCGCAGCACTCATATACATCTACGTCAAATTTATGTCGCCAGTTTGACACCATTAGATTGGGACGGCGAGGGATAGAGCGTCTCATTTTGGAATTCAATTATTTTTGGCTCGTTGGACTTCTAACGACTTAAAGTTTGTTGTGTCAAATATTCATAATATTCTAATAAGTATTGAGTTCTGTGCAGTGTTAAACTTCCATGCCATCGTATCTGCCTTCTGTTTCCTAAACACGACAGTTTCATGGATGAAATCATTGCTCAGTTCCAAGACATACTTGTTGGGCTATGCAAAGTGCATCAATCTGACCTTGACATATTGCGTCTCGCACCTAAGAAGACATCTATTACAACCGTGCGCCCAAAGACATGGATTCAATGTTTGAAGTGTCAAGGTCTTGGACACGAAGAACATCAATGCCCCAATGAAGAGTACGTTTCCAAGGAAGAACTTGTCTTGTTCTTAAAACAAGACGTGGCAGAACCGAAGGCAACAATTCCTTCGTTGGCTCAAACAACTAAACCGAATGCCTCTTTGAATTGTACAACTTCCCAAGATCCATCATATGACATTCAAGGGACCATAAAGATTGAATCTTTGGTTTGTACCCCTACCAAAGTTCTGAAATTTGATTTCACATGTGCGACTGAAGATTCAAAGAAGCGTTGGGTATCACCATGTGCCGCATCTACTACTGATTTTTGTTATCATACTGTCATTCTTGGTAACACACGTCCAAAAGCATCATGGCCTCCATTGCTGTTTCTCATCCGTGACCTAATGCTAATGGATCATGGATGTCGCGCATGGCTGGTCGCTTGGTTACATCAAAACTTCAGGACAAGATTTTTTCAAGAAGGGGAGTATGATGTGAAATAGAAGTGTTAGTTATGTAGAGTTCTAGTTATGTTAGAATTTTATGTAATTTAGGATTTTAATTTCTGATTTGTTTAGTATTTCGTTTGTATTAGGACTTTATTTTAATTAGAGTTTGCTTTGCATTAGGATTCCTAATTCACATAGGCATGTGGTATTCCATAGCCGTGTGGAATTAGTTGATATATATTTGTTTTGTTTTAGTTATCCTTTAAGATTTAAGTTTTCTAGTTGATGTAGGTTTATTCTACACCTATATATATTTTCATTCAGCATTAATAAAAATCAATTTGAGTTTTGAGTTTAATTCGTGTGAATTAAAAAGTTTCAGGAGTGAATCCAATGTTTCAGGAGTGAATCCAAACCTAGTTTTGATTTGGATTAATCAGAATTCTTCATATCCCTTTGTTACTATTCGAATTTCTTGTTGAAATACATAAAGATTTCGATTCTTGGTACCGGTTTTCAGTAAAGTTTCAATCTTTATTCTACAAAAGCTACTAAACTACATAAAGAGCCCAAATTTCGTGTTTCTTGTTTCAAGATCCACATCAAGTGGTGTAGCTGCTAATTCAAATCTGCTGATTTGCGTCAAATTCCGCAGTCAGTTCGGTAAATCTGTTCGTGTGGATACGTTACATGTCGGAATTCACGCATATTTGAACCAGTAACATCAATATTGTGTTAAAATTTACGCATATTTGAACCAGTAACGGAGTCGCAGCACTCATATACATCTGCGTCAAATTTCTGTCTCCAGTTTGACACCATTAGATTGGGACGGTGAGGGACAGAGTATCCCATATTGGAATTCAATTATTTTTGGCTCGTTGGACTTCTAACGACTTAAGGTTTGTTGTGTCAAAAATTCATAACATTCTAATAAGTATTGAGTTCTGTGCAGTGTTAAACTTCCATGCCATCGTATCTGCCTTCTGTTTCCTAAACACGACAGTTTCATGGATGAAATCATTGCTCAGTTCCAAGACATACTTGTTGGGCTATGCAAAGTGCATCAATCTAACCTAGGCATATTGCGTCTCGCACCTAAGAAGACATCTATTACAACCGTGCACCCAAAGACATGGATTCAATGTTTGAAGTGTCAAGGTCTTGGACACGAAGAACATCAATGCCCCAATGAAGAGTACGTTTCCAAGGAAGAACTTGTCTTGTTCTTAAAACAAGACGTGGCAGAACCGAAAGCAACAATTCCCTTGTTGGCTCAAACTAACTGAACCGAATGCCTCTTTGAATTGTACAACTTCCCAATATCCATCATATGACATTCATGGGACCATAAAGATTGAATCTTTGGTTTGTACCCCTACCAAAGTTACGAAATTTGCAGTCACATGTGCGACTAAAGATTGAAAGAAGAGTTGGGGATCACCATGTGCAGCATCTACTACTGATTTTTGCTATCATACTGTCATTCTTGGTAACACACGTCCAAAAGCATCATGGCCTCCATTGCTGTTTCTCATCCGTGACCTAATGCTAATAGATTATGGATTTCGCGCATGGCTAGTCGCTTGGTTACATCAAAACTTGAGGACAAGTTTTTCTCAAGAAGGGGAGTATGATGTAAAATAGAAGTGTTAGTTATGTAGAGTTCTAGTTCTGTTAGAATTTTATGTAATTTAGGATTTTAATTTCTGATTTGTTAAGTATTTCGTTTGCATTAGGACTTTATTTTAATTAGAGTTTGCTTTGCATTAGGATTCCTAATTCACATAGGCGTGTGGTATTCCTTAGCCGTGTGGAATTAGTTGATAGATTTGTTTTGTTTTAGTTATCCTTTAGGATTTATGTTTTCTAGTTGATGTAGGTTTCTTCTAAACCTATATATATTTCCATTCAGCATTAATAAAAATCAGTTTGACTTTTGAGTTTAATTCGTGTGAATTAAAAAGTTTAAGGAGTGAATCCAAAGTTTTAGGAGTAAATCAAAACCCAGTTGAGTTTTGATTTGGATTAATCAGAATTCTTCATATCCCTTTGTTACTATTCGAATTTCTTGTTGAAATACATCAAGATTTTGATTCTTGCTACTAATTTTCAGTAAACTTTCAATCTTTAATCTACAAAAGTCACTAAACTACATAAAGAGCCTAAATTTCGTGTTTCTTGTTTCAAGATCCACATCAATTGGTGTAGCTGCTGATTCAAATCTGATGATTTGCGTCAAATTCCGCAGTCAGTTCGGTAAATCTGTTCGTGTGGATACGTTACAAGTCGGAATTCATATTTTCTTGGTTCGTTGGAAAGCTAACAAGGACATCTATATTGTGTTAAAATTTACGCATATTTGAACCAGTAACGGAGGCGCAGCACTCATATACATCTGCGTCAAATTTATGTCGCCAGTTTGACACCATTAGATTGGGACGACGAGGGACAGAGCGTCCCATTTTGGAATTCAATTATTTTTGGCTCGTTGGACTTCTAACGACTTAAGGTTTGTTGTGTCAAAAATTCATAACATTCTAAAAAGTATTGAGTTCTGTGCAGTGTTAAACTTCCATGCCATCGTATCTGCCTTCTGTTTCCTAAACACGACAGTTTCATGGATGAAATCATTGCTCAGTTCCAAGACATACTTGTTGGGCTATGCAAAGTGCATCAATCTGACCTTGACATATTGCGTCTCGCACCTAAGAAGACATCTATTACAACCGTGCGCCCAAAGACATGGATTCAATGTTTGAAGTGTCAAGGTCTTGGACACGAAGAACATCAATGCCCCAATGAAGAGTACGTTTCCAAGGAAGAACTTGTCTTGTTCTTAAAACAAGACGTGGCAGAACCGAAGGCAACAATTCCGTCGTTGACTCAAACAACTAAACCGAATGCCTCTTTCAATTGTACAACTTCCCAAGATCCATCATATGACATTCAAGGGACCATAAAGATTGAATCTTTGGTTTGTAACCCTACCAAAGTTCTGAAATTTGATTTCACATGTGCGACTAAAGATTCAAAGAAGCGTTGGGTATCACCATGTGCCGCATCTACTACTGATTTTTGTTATCATACTGTCATTCTTGGTAACACACGTCCAAAAGCATCATGGCCTCCATTGTTGTTTCTCATCCATGACCTAATGCTAATGGATCATGGATTTCGCGCATGGCTAGTCACTTGGTTACATCAAAACTTGAGGACAAGTTTTTTTCAAGAAGGGGAGTATGATGTGAAATAGAAGTGTTAGTTATGTAGAGTTCTAGTTCTGTTAGAATTTTATGTAATTTAGGATTTCAATTTCTGATTTGTTTAGTATTTCGTTTGTATTAGGACTTTATTTTAATTAGAGTTTGCTTTGCATTAGGATTCCTAATTCACATAGGCGTGTGGTATTCCATAGCCGTGTGGAATTAGTTGATATATATTTGTTTTGTTTTAGTTATCCTTTAGGATTTATGTTTTCTAGTTGATGTAGGTTTCTTCTAAACCTATATATATTTCCATTCAGCATTAATAAAAATCTGTTTGAGTTTTGAGTTTAATTCGTGTGAATTAAAAAGTTTCAGGAGTGAATCCAAAGTTTCAGGAGTGAATCCAAACCCAGTTGAGTTTTGATTTGGATTAAGCAGAATTCTTCATATCCCTTTGTTACTATTCGAATTTCTTGTTGAAATACATCAAGATTTCGATTCTTGCTACTAATTTTCAGTAAAGTTTCAATCTTTAATCTACAAAAGCCACTAAACTACATAAAGAGCCCAAATTTCGTGTTTCTTGTTTCAAGATCCACATCAATAAGCTCAGTGCTCGTCATGCTAAATGGGTAGAAATCTTACAATCTTTCAATTTTGTTGCTAAGTACCAAGCCGGAAAAACTAACATTGTAGCAGATGCTTTATCTCGGAGACACCTATTGCTTAATATGGTGGATTCCAAGGTGCTTGGGTTTGAATTGATTAAAGAGTTCTATGTTCTTGATGATGACAAAACGTGACCTGTTCGTGGCTACCAAAGATGGTCCAAAAGACCATTATCATCAAATGGAGGGGTTCTTGTTCAAGGGGAACGAACTTTGTGTTCCTAAGTGTCCTGTTCGTTATTTACTAATTAGAGAAGCTCATGGAGGTGGTTTAGCTGGCCATTTTGGCGTTAGCAAAACCATGGAGTTATTACAAAAACATTTTTATGGCCTCATATGATTAAAGAAGTGCACGTTGTTTTAGCTCGTTGCGGTGTTTGTCAAAGAGCAAAGAGCACGTTCCATAAGGGGTTGTACACTCCTTTACCAGTACCGGAGAGATCATGGGAGGATGTTAGTATGGATTTCATTGTGGCACTTCCTAGAACGCAAAGAGGGAAAGATTCGGTCATGGTGGTGGTGGACCGTTTCTAAAAAATGGCACACTTCGTGCCATGCAATAAAACAAAAGATGCCATTAACGTTTCTTGTTTGTATTTCAGGGAAATTGTTCATTTACATGGAGTACCAAGAACTATTGTCTCGGATCGAGATAGTAAGTTTTTGAGTCACTTTTGGAGGTTCCTATGGAGAATGATGGGTACTAAGTTGATGTTTAGTACTTCACACCACCCCCAAATAGATGGTCAAACTGAAGTGACCAATCGAACTCTAGGCACGTTGTTAAGGGGCTTAGTGAGCAAAACCGGAAAAGATTGGGATGTCAAGCTATGCCATGCGGAGTTTCCTTACAACAAAACTCCAACTTGTGCGACGAAACATTCACCATTCGAAGTGGTATATGGGGTAAATCCTTATGTACCTATTGATCTTATTTCATTGCCTAAAGATTCTTATGTCCATGGAGATGCTAGGCAACAAGCTGAAACAATGGTGAAGATTCACAAAGAAATACGCACCAACATAGAGAAAGCAAATGAGATGTACAAGAAGAAAGCAAACAAAAGCCGAAAACCAAGGGTATTTGATCATGGAGATTAGGTGTGGATTCACTTAAGGAAGGACAGATTTCCAAGCAAAAGGAAGCATAAACGCATGCCTCGAGCTGAAGTATCTTTCAAAGTTCTTGAACGTTATGGAGACAATGCTTACAAAATAGACCTTCCCGGAGAATATGGCGTGGCAGCAACATTCAATGTAAGTGATTTGTCCCCCTACTAAGAAGATGAAGATGTACAAGAATTGAGGACAATTCCTTTTGATGAAGGAGAGGATGATACGAAATCAGTTGCAAATCAAGAGGTATTACTAAGTACTAATCTTAATCACAACAAAGGAGAGATTCATGGCCTAAAGATTAGTACTAACGTAATTATGCTAAGCAACAACGGAAGAGAAGTTAAGTAAGCTAGCAGCTGCCCATGGGTGTTAGGGAGATGTGTGCTTAAGGTGCTTGTTGTCAATTAGTGTTAATTAAGTATTAAACATGCTTTACGTTCACTAATTGTATTAATTAGCTACTTAGCTCTTTTTATCAGTTTTTGTAAACTTTCGGTTTTGTAAAACCGTTTTTATTTTGTTTAGCTAAGTTGTAATGGGGCGTGTAACTTATGCAGGTGCTTAGTCATGGAGGTACTTGGCCTACTTGCAGCAAGGAAGCCAATGGCAAGCTTGTGTTTAGGCGTGCCATAGCAGTCCTTGTGTTCTGATTTGCAGCAAGGCAATGATGAAAGGAGATGGCTCCATTTGAAGGAAGAGTCCTTAGTGGTTTCCCTCCCTTAAACCATGTTCCACTTGGTGATGCAGCAAGGCTAGTGCAAGTGTGTTGTTCTAGCTAGTTTAGGAGATATTTTGTAGTTAAATGCTTTGTTTAATCTCCTTAGTGTATTAGATTTAATAGCTGGTGTTTTAAGCTTTTTAGCTCTTGTATTATATATGTAATGCTGATTATGAATGAAAATCAGATTTAGTTGTTAAAAAATTGAGCTTTGTGGTTATTCAAAAACACGTTGTGTTTAGAGTCTAAAAACCGAGGTTTTTATTCTATCTTTGAACCGAGTTTCTTGGGAGGAAATACTACAAGAAATTAATCCAATTAGCAGATTTGAGAGTGGAGGTTCTTATAATTTGTTGATTAAAACCCTTAATTAAGGTTGAGAGTGGAGAATCACTTCCTTAATTAAAATCGAATTATTAACTTTGAGTGGAGTCTTTTAGTTTGTAATTCAATCTATCCTAAACACAAATCTTCATAGAAGTGTGTTTGTTTCAAGCATAGTAGGAGTTTGTTTTGCTTTCATATATGATGCGTATGAGGAGCATCAAGTTTGACAATCCTAGTTCTGTTAGGATGCTTATGTAGCTTCCTAGTTCTGTTAGGCAACTATGTATTTTATTTGCTTAATAACTCTTTATTTTAGGTGTTTGAATGATAAAGGGATCCTATTATGTTTAGGAGTCTAATGCCCTTCATCATAGAGTCTTGTTAGATTTCTACTTGGATTAGGAGTAGATGGCTTGCTGCATATTTATCCTAGGCGGTTGCTTGTTTTAGTTTGCTTAGGAGTCTTTTTATTTTATCTTAGTTTTTGGCGTGTGATATAATTATCACCAAGGCTGGTTGGATAAGTTATTTAGCTTAGATAGGAGTTTAAATAGTTTATCTTGTTAAGCTTGTTTAGTATGCTTAGGATTTCTTTATGTTATTCTATATAATTGAACAACAGCATTAATAAAACGGAGAGTTGATTTTGAGTTTATGATTTCGAGTGCATGAGCATTGAAAGGTTTTTGTTTGAACCAAACACATAGATTGAGATTTGTGTGCATCTCCTAATTGAGATTAGAGAGAGAACCTCTAGTTCTTGAGGGAACATATAGAGCCTATCCTATGAAAGTTACAATCTTTTCCATCTAAATTTAACAAAGTTCGAACCTTTTATATAATTTCGAGCGAGATTGAATTAGAGTATTAATCTTGTTTTAAAGCTTCCGCAAACACATCAATATATATATATATATATAGCTGTAGGTTGTATTCGTTTCATTCAGAATATAGACAAATTTTATTTCGTGAGTTTATTACTTGCATGTGAGTTTAATTGCTTACAAACCATTAAGTTAGTGCTTGATTAATTAGGTCAGGAGTGACTTAATTGAATCAAAACCCTATTTGAGAGTTTAGGAGTGATCAATCAAATAGTTCTATCCTTTGTTCGAGTATTATTCGAGTGTGTTCATTAAAGATTCAACCAAGAAACCATCAAGAACCAATCTTTCTTTTAATATTCTTGGGATTTTAAAAACTTCATGAAAGTGTGGAATCACATCCACATCAAATTGGTATCAGAGCTGGTCGAATAAAAGGCGGAGAAGAGTGCTTGATTTCGTTCCAGATTCATCCAGAATTTGGTACGTTTTGTTCTATCTCGTTCTCCTACTAGGAAACGAATTTTTCGGAGTTTCTTGATTCTAAATTGGACTATTTTAAGTATAGTTTACTGTCCTAAAATTTCGTGGAATTTGGAGATCGTTTGATACCTTGTCGAGACAGTTTTTGTTAGTTGTGTCGTTTTCGCTGGAATCTGGCATAGTTGAAATCTGTTGGCTACTGGGAGCGTTCTAGGTCTAATTTTCGAGTGATTCAAATTCGTGGGGTCTTAGAACATCTGGAAGTTTGTTGTGTTGAAATTTCTTGGAGTTTCATCACGATTTGAGGAAGTTGTGAACCAGAGAAGAAAGGAGTTGTGCAAAGGAGTTTTTCCGGTTTTGGACAACAGTTTAGGGTTCGAAATCATGGGGGATCAGTCCGAGATCATGAAGGCTATTATGGAACTCACTCTTCAGATGAATCAGATGGAGGGGTTGGGCACTAGACTCGATGCACTCACGAGTATAGTGATGAAGAAAAAGAACAACATGTGGCCCGAAGGAGAAGATGGATCTGGTGAAGAATCAGGTGAGAGGAGTAGTAATAGCCGAAGCTATGAAGAGGATAAGGGACTGAAATTGGACCTTCCAGAGTTTAATGGGGATTCGGATCCTGAAGATTTTCTTGAGTGGATTCGACAAATAGAGAAGGTATTTGATTACAAGGGATACAATGACCATAAAAGATACAAACTTGCAACAATGAAATTGACAAAGTATGCATCTTTATGGCTGGAGGGGTTCAAGGCTCAAAGGAGATGAGATGGGAAGGAACCTATAGATACTTGGTCGAGTTTGAAGAAGAAATTGAAGGCTAAGTTTCTACCTAGGGAGTATGAGCATGAACAATATATTAAACTCACTTCTTTGGTGCAAGGTAACATGAGTGTGGCAGAATACACGAGGGAGTTTGATAAGCTTTGCTTGATTTGTGATATGCAAGAGAGGGAACCCTTGAACATAGCAAGATACATTACGGGATTGTCGGGGCATATAGCAAGCCAAGTCGAGGTAGCTCATTATTGATCCTTTGATGATGTGTGCAAACTAGCATTGAAGTTCGAAAGTAGGGGTAAAGAGCAACAAAAACCTAACTTTGGTGGGGGATACAAGGCTGGTTCGAGTAGTGCTTCCAAAGGGAATTCTTTCCAAAACACTTATGAAACCACTTCTTCCATGTTTGGAGGAGGGAGCAAGGGTTCGAGTTCTCAAACTCAAGAGGACAAAAAGGGAGAAAAATAGAAGGTGTTTGTACCGAAAGAATAATTTGATAGTAGAAGGAGTTATTTTAAGTGCCAAGGTAAGGGACATATTGCAAGTGAATGTCTAACTAAGAGAGCTCTTACAATGAGGCAGTATGAGGAGATGTTGAGGGAGGAGGAGTTATATGAAGTTCTTCCTGAAGAGATGCATGATGACGAGGAGGAAGAGGATGCTTTTACTGAGGATGAGGATAAGATACTTGGCGTGATAAGGAGAACTCTTCACATTGAGAGTGCTCCTAAGGCAGAACAAAGGGAGAATTTTTTCACACAAGGTGCAAGATTGGAGATCATACTTGCAATGTCATAGTGGATAGTGGATCATTCACCAATGTAGCTTCTTCGGACATGGTATGTAAACAGAAACTTCCTACTAGAGATCACCCTAGACCCTATAAACTAAATTGGCTCGATGATTGTGCTGGAATTAGGGTTAAGAAGCAAGCACTTGTAGCTTTCTCAATTGGGAGTTATGTGGATGAACTATGGTGTGATGTAGTACCTATGAGTGCGTGTCATTTATTGCTATGGAGACCATGGCCGTTTGATAGGAAGGTTAGCCATGAGGGAGATACTAATGTTTATACTGTAACGAGCCAAAGCAAGAAGATTAGGTTGCATCCATTACCACCCAAAGTGGCGTAAAAATCTGCTGATGGGGCTACTATAGTTTCATTGGTAGGAGATGAAGACACTATGAAGGGCATGAACCGCAAGCAACGCAAGGAAAAGAAAAGGGAGCAGCATGTGTTACAAGCACGACAAAAGCCACCATTTGAAATAGGTGATTATGTGTGGTTGTCAATGAGTGCTCAAAAGCTTCATAGCAATGCAAAGGGAAAAACGAGCCTATTAAAGAAGGTCCATTCAAGGTTGTGCATAGGGAGAATTATGACGCATTCCAATCCTTGCTTGGAGATGGCGTGTGTGCGTCCTTGAGTGCTGCATATTTGGTTCCATGTTATGACTATGTAACTTGAGGACAAGTTCTTTTCTAAGAGGGAGGGAATGATGTGGATTCAAAGTGCTTAGTCTCTCTTAGAAATGAAGGTTGCCAAGTAGTCCTAGTTCTGTTAGGACTCTCTATGTAGTTCCCTAGTTCTGTTAGGAAACTATGTATTTTAATTGCTTTATAACTCTAGCCGGCGTGTGATATACATGCTTAGTTGAGTTCTATTAGCACTCTTCATATCTTTATTGCTTTATGTTTTATATTTCGAGTTGTATTAGGAGTCATGGTTTTGCCTACGTTCTTAAAACGATGGATTTTACATGATTCAATCTTATTTAGAGTTTGAGTAGGAGTATGGCTTAGGGACTTGTCCTAAGCATAGTAGGAGTTTGTTTTGCTTTCATATATATATAGTTGTAGGTTGTATTCGTTTCATTCAGAATATAGACAAATTTTATTTCGTGAGTTTATTACTTGCACATGAGTTTAATTGCTTACAAAAACCATTAAGTTCAATTCAGGAGTGTTTTGAAGTTAGTGCTTGATTAATTAGGCCAGAAGTGACTTAATTGAATCAAAACCCTATTTGAGAGTTCAGGAGTGATCAATCAAATAGTTATATCCTTTGTTCGAGTATTATTCGAGTGTGTTCATTAAAGATTCAACCAAGAAACCATCAAGAACCAATCTTTCTTTCAAGATTCTTGGGATTTTGAAAACTTCACTAAAATGTGGAATCACATCCACATCACTTTTCAAAGGACTTGGAAGAAGAAGGGTAAGAAGATGAAGAAGTGGTTTTGTTCATGGCGTTTTTCCCCCCATAGGTTTTCTTTTCATCCAATTCATGACGTTCAAAATTTAGGGCTAGTCGACACACATCATCAAAAGTACTATAATTTGCAACATCAACCTTTCTAGCAATAGATTTATTAAGTCCATTAACAAACCTAGCAATTTTCTCTTGTTCAACCTCCTCAACTTCACAAATCATGCATAATTTGTCAAATTCAACCATATAGTCATGAACACTCAACACATCCTGAGTCAAAGAATATTTTTTCATGTATTGCCTTTGAATTAATTCACTTGGAACAAACTTTTCATGCAATTTCTTCTTAAGCTTACTCCAACTTTTAAGCTTAGGTTTTCCACGTCTTGCCCTTTTTGCCTTTAGACTCTCTAACCAAATTCCAGTATATTTAGTTAGTCTAATGGTGGCAATTTTAAACCGTTTTTCATCATCAAAACCTTTATAGTCACAAAATTTCTCAAGTTGACGAATCCATTCAAGTAAATCTTCAGGACTAGAATCACCAGTAAAATCATCTAGTTTAATACCCCTATCATTATCATAAGTCGGTTTAACAATTTTTACTTCATCAACATCAGATTCATACTCAACATGATTAGGGTCTTTCTTTTTCCTAAGAACGTCAACTAGAGCTCTATGGGCGTTTTCCATTTCACTTACCCTAATTTGTGCATCAAATTGCATTTTTGCTATTTTCTCAACAAGACCTTTTAATTCCTCAATATCAGACATGATAACGTCAAGAAAACAATCAATATGCCACGCCACAGAAGAAGAAATAGCAAGCCAACAACCACACAAACCCCAACAATGGATCAAACAAACAGCTAGAATTAACTAGAAGAAACACTTACCAATGAAAGCAGAATCCTTTCTACCCTCACCCGCCTGGAAAAAATCTGATACCAACTGATATGATTGCACGTCCAAGGTGAAGAAGCAACCAAATAATCCAAGCAAAGGAACCTAGCTTGATCACTGAGTCCGAAAATATCAATTGAAATCCGGATATGAAAACTAAAACAAACACTCCTTAAAGTTTTAGTTAACTCTTAATCTCACTCAAACCACTCCTGGAATTAAGTAGATTAAACACTAAATTAATTAACACTCCTGAGAATTAATCTAATGGTCGAAATTAATTGAAGGAAATAATTAAATTCATAAACAAAGTTTTTTGTATAAATCACTCATGCCCTTGTATGGTAGCATGACATGACAATTTATATTATTCATGACAAGAATTAACTTGCCCTCCAAACACTACAATAGCCGAAAATTAGCCTTAGTATTTTAGGAAATTCAAGCTAGCATCTTGCATCATAATCCCTAGATTCTAGGAGAGAATAAAGGAGTAAATAAGGAAAGAACAAATCAGCCCAAATCCCTCCCTTACACGCCCAATGTAAATAAGGAAACTATAGAATATTACAACTCAATGACAACTTGCATACTTGGAACACAAGGACTCCAAAACCCTAATATGGTCGAAAATCATAAAGATATTTCGGACCTTAATTTGCTGAAATTAAAGACTTAATTAATTTAACCAAGACTCTAAATGGACTCTTAATGATGCCAACTTCATGTTTCTTGGACTGGATCATTTTCCCATTTAATCATGGACTCAAAGGAAGTGTTCGAATTGAGCTTGAACCCAAATGCTTCAAGGACTAGACAAATCGGTTCTTTTTCAACAGTTGACTTTGGACCTTGACTTGTATCACATGGTTAGTTTAGAGATGAACCTACTGATATATTGTATTTTTCCCAATAACCCCCTTATTTGTTTTTCATTCTTAGGTGGAGGCATGTTCATGATTGCTTTTATTTTAGTAGGGTCGATCTCAATCCCTCTAGAACTGATGACATAACCTAGGAGCTTTCCCGAAGTTACCCCAAAGGCACATTTTTGTGGGTTAAGTCTCATATATATATTCGAAGTCTCATGAAGAACTTGTCAATGGTGGTATGGTGTCCCTCTCTATCTTTAGACTTAACTATCATGTCATCTACATATATTTCTACTTCTTTATGTATCATATCATGGAGAAGGGTGATCGCAGTTCATTGATGGGTTGCCCCTGCGTTTTTAAGTCCAAAAGGCATAACAGTATAACAAAAGGTTCCCCACGGGGTGGTGAAAGTAGTTTTTTTCCATGTCTTCTTCGGGCATTTTCACTTGATTATACCCCGCGTACCCATCCATGAGGGAAAGAAGGGCGTTATTAGCAGTATTGTCTACTAGGACATCTATGTGAGGTAAACGGAAAACATCTTTAGGACTTGCTTTGTTGAGGTCTCTATAGTCTACACACATCCTAACCCTCCCATCTTTTTTAGGCATAGGCACAACATTAGCTACCCAGTCAGGATAGTTAGCTACTTTTATAAAACCTGCATTGAGTTGTTTGGTAACTTCTTCCTTAATTTTTAAGGCTACATCAGGTTTCATTCTGCGTAATTTTTGCTTGACAGGTTTCATGCCTTCGATTAGAGGTATAGTATGCTAAGCGATGTCACGATCAATGCCTGGCATGTCTAAGTAGGACCAGGCGAATACGTCGATATATCCGATTAGTGTTTTGATTAGTTTGGACCGTTCATCGTCATTTAGAGTTAATCCAATTCTTACCTCCTTTGGTTCATTATCATCTGAAAGAATAATTTTTTCAGGATGATTGGTGTCTTATTTTCATGTTCTTCCACTGCTTTAATTATTTATTTTTCAGATTCATTATTGCAATCAGTAGAAGGAAGAGGAGAGGAAGTAGAGATAGTACACAAGTCGTAAGCAAATGAGTTCATCTTATTGAAATCTGAAATCATAACATCAAACAAGGACTTGGTAGAAGATAAAGACTCTACTTGGACACTAGGATTGACAGACTCAGATAAAATCCGAATTGGGAGGCTAGACTCAGAAGACTCGGACTCAAACTCAGACTAGGAAGACTCGGACTCTTCGAACATCGACCTTTCCCCGTATTGAAGGTCATCTGTTTGTCATTGGTGTAGTCAGCTTGATAGTCTTCCTCAATCCTTGCATGGTGCCAATTGCAGGAGTAATTAGCATGGCAGGGTCGAAAGCTTCATGTTGTAATATAACCTGAATGTGAGCAGTGTCATTTGGGCATTCGACTCTTTCTTGACCGAATAGAAGTCCTAATGAACTATTTAATTGTGGGATCAGGAATCCCTTCTTCTACAAAGTGACAGTCCAGGAATATCTCAAATCCTGGGTAGATTACTCCATCCCGAGTACTGTAAAAAGGTTCAGGGAATTCATAGCAAAGGATAATCTTCTCCATCCCTCATAAATTGCCCATTTAGAGTGGGTTAATAGGGAGGAAGAGGGACACTGTCTTTATCCTTGGTGTTGCGGTAGGCTATTCTCTGCACAATGCACTCTCTTAGCTCCTTCCTTGTTGGCTTGTACCTTAAGCCAAATAAGTTTTCCACTGCTTTGGAGTCAGTTATTGATACAAGTCAAGGTCAAGGTTCTAAGTCAACTGTTGAAGGGGAACCAATTTGTCTAGTCCTTGAAATATTTGGGTTCAAGATCAATTCAAACTACTCATTTGTGTCGATGCTTAAGTGGGAAGATGATTCGATTAATGAACCATTTCTAGGGTCTTATTTAATTTAATTAAGTCTTTTATTTTCAGCAAAATAAGGTCCGAAATTATCTTGTGATTATTCGGCCAAGTTAGAGTATTTTTTGGAAAGTCCTTGTGTTCTAAGTTGCAAGTTGTCAGTTGTAATATTCCTTAGTTTCCTTATTTCCTAGTTTCCTTAAGTTGTTTTAGGTGTGTAAGGGGATTTGGGGGCTGATTTGTTATTGCCTTAAGTTCTCCTTTATTCTCTCCTACAATCAAGGGATTATGATGCAAGGTGTTAGGGTGTATTTTCTTAATTAGTTGGCTGCTGATTTTCGGTCCTTGTAGTCCTTGGAGGATAAGTTTCGAATAATATAAATAGATGCACCATGCTACCATTCAAAGCATGAGTGATTTATACAAAAACCTTGTTATTGAATCTAATTGTTCCTTTTAATTATTTTCAGCCATTAAGTTAATTTTCAGGAGTGTTAATTAATTTAGTGTTTAATCTACTTAATTCCAGGAGTGGTTTGAGTGAGATTAAGAGTTAACTAAAATATTAAGGAGTGTTTTTTTAGTTATCATATCCGGGTTACTTTGATCAATTTTCGGACTTAGTAAGTTGTTCAAACTAGTTCCTTTGCTCGGATCTATTTGGTTGCTCTTTCAACTTGGACGTGCAATCATATCAGTTGGTATCAGATTTTTTCAGGAGGGTGAGGGTAGAAAGGATTCTACTTTCATTGGTAAGTATTTCTTCTAGTTAACTCTAGTTGTTGTTTCGATCCTTTGTTGGGGTTTGTGTGGTTGTTGGCTTCCTATTTCTTCTTTGGCGTGGCATATTACTTGTGTTATCATGTCTGAAATTACGGAATTGACACGTCTTGTTGACCAAATAGCTAAAATGCATGTACAGGAACAAGTTAGGGCGGATAATTTTGAAAACTCACAAAAGATTTTTGCTGACATGGTGATGAAAAAGAAAGACCCTAATCACGTTGACTATGATTCTGAAATTGAGGAAGTAAAATTTGTTAAACCAACTTATGATAATGATAGGGGTATTAAACTAGATGATTTCACTGGTGATTCTAGTCCCGAAGATTTGCTTGAATGGATTCGTCAACTTGAGAAAATTTGTGAGATAAAGGGTTTGATGATGAAAAACGGTTTAAAATTGCCACAATTAGACTAACTAAATATGCTGGAATTTGTTTAGAGAGTCTAAAGGCTAAAAGGGCAAGACTTGGAAAACCTAAGCTTAAAAGTTGGAATAAGCTTAAGAAGAAATTGAATGAAAAGTTTATTCCAAGTAATTTAATTCAAAGGCAATACATGAGAAAGAATTCGTTGACTCAAGATGTGTTAAGTGTTCATGATTATATGGTTGAGTTTGACAAGTTATGTTTAATTTGTGATGGTGAGGAAGTCGAACAAGAGAAAATTGCTAGGTTTGTTAATGGACTTAATAAATCTATTGCTTGAAAGGTTGATGTTGCAAACTACAGCACTTTTGACGATGTGTGTCGTTTAGCCCTAAAATTTGAGCGTCATGAATTGGATGAAAAGAAAACATATGGGGGGAAAAACACCAGCAACAAAACCACTTCTTCATCTTTTTATCCTTCTTCTTCTTCTTCTTCTAAATTCGTTGAAAAGAAAGAAATTCCTTCTAAGGGGGAACAAAAAAGGGGGGACGACCTAAGATGGTGACTTCTAAGGATAAGTGGGAGGAAAACCGAAAATGTTTCAAGTGTCAAGGGAGGGGTCACATTGCTAGTAATTTTCCTAGTAGGAAAGCCCTAACATTGAAACAATACATGGCCATAGAAGAGGAGGAGAGAACATATGCCGAGGATGAATCTAGGATGCTTGGAGTTATTAGGAGAACTTTGCATGTTGATCATTCTCCTAATCATGATCAAACAGAAAATCTGTTTCATAATAGATGTCGAATTGGTGAATTTACTTGCAATGTGATTATTGATAGTGGTTCATGCACTAATGTGGTGGCTTCTAATGTGGTCTCTAAGTTGAATTTGGTTGTTAGAGATCATCCACATTCATATAAGTTGAGTTGGTTCGATGATAAAACTGGTTTGGTTGTGAAGAAACAAGCGCTTGTCTCTTTTTCTATTGGAAGCTACAAGGATGAGTTATGGGGTGATGTACTTCCTATGAGTGCTTGTCATCTTCTTCTTGGTAGACCTTGGCAATTTGATCGAAAGGTTATCCATGAGGGGGAAACGAATGTGTATTCTATTTTGATGGGATCTAATAGGATTCGTCTTGTGCCCTTGTCTCCTAGTTCCATGGCGCCTAAGAAGGTGGTTGAAAGTAAACAAAATTTGTTTCTTTCGGCCAAGGAGTTCGAGAAGGAGGTAGAATTGAAAGGACATTGTTATGCTTTATGTGTTAAATATGTTTTTACTAATGATGTTCTTCTAGAGATCCGAAACTTGCAGCTCTATTGCACGAATTTGATGATTTATTTCCGGAAGAATTGCCTCAAGGATTGCCACCTTTGAGAGGCATTGAGCATGCCATTGATCTAGTATCAGGCGCACCTTTGCCAAACAAACCAGCATATAGGTGTGATCTCGTAGCTTCTAAAGAGCTACAACGGCAAATTGAAGAGTTGATTGACCGAGGCTATGTAAGAGAAAGCATGAGTCCATGCGCCGTTCCCGCTTTGCTTGTTCCAAAGAAAGATGGCACTTGGAGAATGTGTATTGATAGTAGAGCCGTCAACAACATTACAATCAAGTACCGTTTTCCTATGCCTAGATTGGAAGACATGCTTGGTGAGTTACATAGAGCTTCTATATTCTCGAAGACAGACTTGAGGAGTGGTTACCATCAAATGAGAATCCGTGAAGGAGATGAATGGAAAACTGCTTTCAAGACCAAACAAGGTCTATATGAGTGGATGGTAATGCCCTTTGGTCTTTGCAATGCTCCTAGTTCTTTTATGAGGCTTATAAATGAGGTACTACATCCCTTTCTTAACAAGTTTATTGTTGTCTATTTAGATGATATTCTTGTTTATAGTACTAGTGTTGAGTCTCATTTGCTTCATTTAAGATCATTATTCGAAAAATTAAGAGAGCAAAAGTTGTATGGAAAAATGGAAAAATGTGATTTTCTTGTTCCTAGTATTTCTTTTCTTGGCAATATTGTGTCAAGGGATGGAGTTCATGTGGATCCGAAAAAAGTCAAGGCAATTTCTTCATGGTTGGCGCCTACAAGTGCTCATGAATGCCGAAATTTCCATGGCCTAGCTTCCTTTTTTTATAGGAGGTTCATCCGGAATTTCTCAACAATCATGGCACCTATTACTGATTTGATGAAGAAAGGGGAGTTTTCATGGAACTCTCATGCTCATAAAGCATTTGACGAGGTAAAGGGGCTGCTATTCAACGCACCTATCCTTGCTTTGCCGGATTTCAACAAGTTGTTCGATGTTGAGTGTGATGCTAGTGGTCTTGGTGTTGGGGCTGTTTTGCTTCAAGAAAGGAGGCCCATTGCTTACATTAGTGAGAAGTTGAGTGGCGCCAAACTCAATTACTCCAACTATGATTGAGAATTCTATGCAATTGTGAGAGCTTTGGATTATTGGTCACATCACTTGAGGCCCAAGCCTTTTATTCTTCATTCGGATCATGAAGCACTCAAGCATATCCATGGACAGCAAAAGCTCAACCATAGGCACGTCAAGTGGGTTGGATTCCTACAAGCCTTCACTTTTTCATCTAAGTACAAGGAAGGTAAGAGTAATATTGTTGCTGATGCTCTTTCTTGGCGTACCTATCTTTTAGCTATGGTTGATGCAAGGGTTTTAGGGCTTGAACACTTAAAGGATTTATATGTTGATGATGCTGATTTTGGTGAGTCCTTTAAGCACCCTAATGGCTTGATTGTGTTACAAGAAGGATTTTTGTTTAAAGGGAACAAGTTGCGCATTCCTAAAAGTGGCGTGAGGGAGTTGCTTGTGAGAGAAGTCCATAGTGGTGGGGTGGCTGGTCATTTTGGTGTTCAAAAGACTTTAGATACTTTGAATGAGAGTTTTTATTGGCCTAACATGATGAAAGATGTTCATATGGTGGTTAGTAAGTGTGCTACTTGTCAAAGGTCTAAAAGTACTTTTCATGAAGGCCTTTATACTCCATTGCCCGTACCTGATTCACCTTGGGATAGTGTGAGTATGGATTTTATTGTTGGATTGCCTCATACTCAAAGAGGAAAGGATGCTATCAGGGTGGTGGTAGATCGATTTTCTAAGATGGCACACTTTGTTCCTATGCACAAAACTGATGATGCTTTACATGTTCCAGATTTATACTTTAGGGAAATAATTCGTTTGCATGGTATTCCTAGAAGTATTGTTAGTGATCGAGATACCAAATGTTGTATAATTGGAGTCAGACTCAAACTATACAAGGATAGAAGGATAGAAAATAACCAAGAGAGATTGAATCCACAAAAACACTCGGTTATGGCAGCCTTAAATTTAACAAGGATTCAGATACACCACCTTTAAAACTCTAAGGATCCTAAGATCACAAATTAGTTTCCCAAAGCTAATTAAGCATAGGCACTTACACTTGATTCGAATCCAAGAAATCAAAGATGAAAGTGAGGGATAGGAATAGCTTTCTAGTTCGATAGCTAGATACAGATGCACCACCAACTAACATAACTAGGTTCCGTTGATCAGCATTCAACTTAATCTATTAGAAACTTGAAATAAGCAAAGGTAATTACTCTTAGTTTAAATCCATAAACAAAGGGTAACCAGAACAACTCAAAAGTGTTAACTCTCCAAAAATATTTTTCTAATCATATTCTTCATCTGATTACATACATGGGTATTTATAGAAGAGTTACAACTGATTTTCTGATTTTCATAAATAATCAAAATAAGCAAACTAATTAACTAATTAAAGAAATAAACTAACTAACATAATTAAGCTAATACACTACTACACGTTTAACTAAGCTGTTGTTGTTCCTAGAATGTAGTTGTATTGCCACTAATTCAGCACACCACTTCTGCCTTGTTCTCCATGTTGCTGTAAATGAGTTTGCTTAATTTTAGGCAACACTTCCTTCATTGCTGCAGCTAGTAACCACGTAAGAAATAAGAAAGAATTAAAGGAGTGCTGTTGCAACAAACTCCTACATTCTAGCTAACTTCATGCCACTACTTGCTGCATGATATTTCCTTGCTTCACGCCATTCCTCTTGCTGATTTCACGCCACCGCAGCACTCATGCACATTATCAAACCTTTGGACAGCAGCACATGTTCATAACACATTACAACTTAGGCTAAGTACATGAGTTTAAACATGTAGCTCTTACAATAGAAATATGTAGCTCCTAGTTACTAGAATTAAATAAAAGAAACTAGCTTATTAGACTCTTAATTAAACTCCTCACAAACTAAGGACTCTAATATTTAAACTCCTAATTTAACAACCATATTGAATTAGCTCATAGAATATATATCATACTCTCCTCCTTTGAAAAAGATTCATCCTCGAATCTGGTTTCTTAGCATTGATAAACCATGAAACAAGATTGCGATAACATCAAACTTGCTGGCATATGAAGAGACGATGGTGCTCCTTTGAAACTCATAAGGTGGCTGCATTAGAGTTCTAAAAATGACTCAATTTCGACGTAGATTAGGACGTCAGTAGCCAAGTCCAAACAACTCGAAAAATTATGACAATTTAACAGGGACTAGTTTCAGCTGTTAGTAGCACGCAGTAAAAAGTTCAAGAAAAAATTCGAACCAAGTAAGTGGCAGTTTAATATTTTCTCCAGCTGCGCCAGATTCAAGCGGTTTGCGACCAACTCGAAACATCTGCTTCCAATCAATAGCAAACGATCTTCAAATCTTGTGAAATTTTAGGACAATAAACTAAACTTGGAGTAGTCTAGTGTAGGTTCATGAACTGCTTGAAAATTCGCTCAAAACTACAAGAACGAATAGAAACAAAATGCACCAGAAACTGGTTGGAGTCGACTGGAATTTTTTTGTATGTTTTTATGTGTTTATAACGGTGTGGATGGTGGGTTGAAGGTAGGATGTTGTGGCTCTGATACCAAATGTTGTATAATTGGAGTCACACTCGAACTATACAAGGATAGAAGGATAGAAAATAACCAAGAGAGATTGAATCCACAAAAACACTCGGTTATGGCAGCTTTAAATTTAACAAGGATTCAGATACACCACCTTGAAAACTCTAAGGATCCTAAGATCACAAATTAGTTTGCCAAAGCTAATTAAGCATAGGCACTTACACTTGATTCTAATCCAAGAAATCAAAGATGAAAGTGAGGGATAGGAATAGCTTTCTAGTTCGATAGCTGGATACAGATGCACCACCAACTAACATAACTAGGTTCCTTTGATCACCATTCAACTTAAGCTATTAGAAACTTGAAATAAGCAAACGCAATTACTCTTAGTTTAAATCCATAAACAAAGGGTAACCAGAACAACACAAAAGTGTTAACTCTCCAAAAATATTTTTCTAATCATATTCTTCATCTGATTACATACATGGGTATTTATAGAAGAGTTACAACTGATTTTCCGATTTTCTAAAATAATCAAAATAAGCTAACTAATTAACTAATTAAAGAAATAAACTAACTAACATAATTAAGCTAATACACTACTACACGTTTAACTAAGATGTTGTAGTTCCTAGAATGTAGTTGTATTGCCACTAATTGAGCACACCACTTCTGCCTTGTTCTCCATGTTGCTGTAAATGAGTTTGCTTAATTTTAGGCGACACTTCCTTCATTGCTGCAGCTAGTAACCACGTAAGAAATAAGAAAGAATTAAAGGAGTGTTGTTGCAACAAACTCCTACGTTCTAGCTAACATCATGCCACTACTTGCTGCATGATATTTCTTTTCTTCACGCCATTCCTCTTGCTGATTTCACGCCACAACAGCACTCATGCACATTATCAAACCTTTGGACAACAGCACATGTTCATAACACATTACAACTTAGGCTAAGTACATGAGTTTAAACAAGTAGCTCTTACAATAGAAATATGTAGCTCCTAGTTACTAGAATTAAATAAAATAAACTAGCTTATTAGACTCTTAATTAAACTCCTCACAAACTAAGGACTCTCATAATTAAACTCCTAATTTAACAACTATATTCAATTAGCTCATAGAATATATATCATACTCTCCTCCTTCGAAAAGATTCGTCCTCGAATCTAGTTTCTTAGCATTGATAAACCATGAAATAAGTTGTGACAACATCAAACTTACTATCATATGAAGAGACGATGGTGCTCCTTTGAAACTCATAAGGTGGAAACAACTCGAAAAATTATTAAAATTTAACAGGGACTAGTTCCAGCTGTTATTAGCACGCAGTAAAAAATTCAAGAAAAAATTCGTACCCAGTAAGTCGCAGTTTAATATTTTCTCCAGCTGCGCCAGATTCAAGCGGTTTGGGACCAACTCGAAACATCTGCTTCCAATCAATAGCAAACGATCTTCAAATCTTGTGAAATTTCAGGACAATAAACTAAACTTGGAGAAGTCTAGTGTAGGTTCAAGAACTGCTTGAAAACTCGCTCACAACTGCAAGAACGAATAGAAACAAAATGCACCAGAAACTGGTTGGAGTCGACTGGAATTTTTTTGTATGTTTTTTTGTATTTATAACGGTGTGGATGGTGGGTTGAAGGTAGGATGTTGTGGCTCTGATACCAAATGTTGTATAATTGGAGTCACACTCGAACTATACAAGGATAGAAGGATAGAAAATAACCAAGAGAGATTGAATCCACAAAAACACTCGGTTATGGCAGCTTTAAATTAAACAAGGATTCAGATACACCACCTTGAAAACTCTAAGGATCCTAAGATAACAAATTAGTTTGCCAAAGCTAATTAAGCATAGGCACTTACACTTGATTCTAATCCAAGAAATCAAAGATGAAAGTGAGGGATAGGAATAGTTTTCTAGTTCGATAGCTGGATACAGATGCACCACCAACTAACATAACTAGGTTCCTTTGATCACCATTCAACTTAAGCTATTAGAAACTTGAAATAAGCAAAGGCAATTACTCTTAGTTTAAATCCATAAACAAAGGTAACCAGAACAACTCAAAAGTGTTAACTCTCCAAAAATATTTTTCTAATCATATTCTTCATCTGATTACATACATGGGTATTTATAGAAGAGTTACAACTGATTTTCTGATTTTCTAAAATAATTAAAATAAGCTAAATAATTAACTAATTAAAGAAATAAACTAACTAACATAATTAAGCTAATACACTACTACACGTTTAACTAAGCTGTTGTTGTTCCTAGAATGTAGCTGTATTGCCACTAATTCAGCACACCACTTCTGCCTTGTTCTCCATGTTGCTGTAAATGAGTTTGCTTAATTTTAGGCAACACTTCCTTCATTGCTGCAGCTAGTAACCACGTAAGAAATAAGAAAGAATTAAAGGAGTGATGTTGCAACAAACTCCTACATTCTAGCTAACTTCATGCCACTAGTTGTTGCATGATATTTCCATGCTTCACGCCATTCCTCTTGCTGATTTCACGCCACAGCAGCACTCATGCACATTATCAAACCTAAGGACAGCAACACATGTTCATATCACAATACAACTAAGCCTAAGTAAATGAGTTTAAACAAGTAGCTCTTACAATAGAAATATGTAGCTCCTAGTTACTAGAATTAAATAAAACAAACTAGCTTATTAGACTCTTAATTAAACTCCTCATAAACTAAGGACTCAAATAATTAAACTCCTAATTTAACAACCATATTGAATTAGCTCATAGAATATATATCATACTCTCCTCCTTTGAAAAAGATTCGTCCTCGAATCTGGTTTCTTAGCATTGATAAACCATGAAATAAGATTGTGACAACATCAAACTTGCTATCATATGAAGAGACGATGGTGCTCCATTGAAACTCATATGGTGGAAACAACTCGAAAAATTATTAAAATTTAACAGGGACTAGTTCCAGCTGTTATTAGCACGCAGTTAAAAGTTCAAGAAAAAATTCGAACCCAGTAAGTGGCAGTTTAATATTTTCTCCAACTGCGCCAGATTCAAGCGGTTTGGGACCAACTCGAAACATCTGCTTCCAATCAATAGCAAACGATCTTCAAATCTTGTGCAATTTTAGGACAATAAACTAAACTTGGAGTAGTCCAGTGTAGGTTCAAGAACTGCTTGAAAACTCGCTCACAACTGCAAGAACGAATTGAAACAAAATGCACAAGAAACTGGTTGGAGTCGACTGTAATTTTTTTGTATGTTTTTTTGTATTTATAACGGTGTGGATGGTGGGTTGAATGTAGGATGTTGTGGCTCTGATACCAAATGTTGTATAATTGGAGTCACACTCGAACTGTACAAGGATAGAAGGATAGAAAATATTCAAGAGAGATTGAATCCACAAAAACACTCGGTTATGGCAGCCTTAAATTTAACAAAGATTCAGATACACCACCTTGAAAACTCTAAGGATCCTAACATCACAAATTAGTTTGCCAAAGCTAATTAAGCATAGGCACTTACACTTGATTCTAATCTAAGAAATCAAAGATGAAAGTGAGGGATAGGAATAGCTTTCTAGTTCGATAGCTGGATACAGATGCACCACCAACTAACATAACTAGGTTCCTTTGATCACCATTCAACTTAAGCTATTAGAAACTTGAAATAAGGAAAGGCAATTACTCTTAGTTTAAATCCATAAACAAAGGGTAACCAGAACAACACAAAAGTGTTAACTCTCCAAAATTATTTTTCTAATCATATTCTTCATCTGATTACATACATGGGTATTTATAGAAGAGTTACAACTGATTTTCTGATTTTCTAAAATAATTAAAATAAGCTAACTAATTAACTAATTAAAGAAATAAACTAACTAACATAATTAAGCTAATACACTTCTACACGTCTAACTAAGTCGTTGTTGTTCCTAGAATGTAGTTGTATTGCCACTAATTCAAGCACACCACTTATGCCTTGTTCTCCATGTTGCCGTAAATGAGTTTGCTTAATTTTAGGCAACACTTCCTTCATTGTTGCAGCTAGTAACCACGTAAGAAATAAGAAATAATTAAAGGAGTGATGTTGCAACAAACTCCTACATTCTAGCTAACTTCATGCCACTACTTGCTGCATGATATTTCCTTGCTACACGCCATTCCTCTTGTTGATTTCACGCCACAGCAGCACTCATGCACATTATCAAACCATTGGACAGCAGCACATGTTCATAACACATTACAACTTAGGCTAAGTACATGAGTTTAAACAAGTAGCTCTTACAATAGAAATATGTAGCTCCTAGTCACTAGAATTAAATAAAACAAACTAGCTTATTAGACTGTTAATTACACTCCTCACAAACTAAGGACTCTAATAATTAAACTCCTAATTTCACAACCATATTGAATTAGCTCATAGAATATATATCACCAAGTTCCTAAGTCATTTTTTGAGGAGCTTATGGAAGATGGTGGGAACTAAGTTACTCTTTAGTACAAGTCATCATTCTCAAACTGAAGTAACTAATAGAACCGTTGGAGCTTTATTGCGTGGCTTGGTAAGTAAGACACAAAAAGATTGGGATGTGAAGTTAGCACACGCCGAATTTGCATACAATCGATCTCATTCTTCTACTACTTCTATCACCATTTGAGGTGGTTTATGGTATCAATCCTTTTCTTCCTATTGATTTTGTGTCACTAACCAAATCTAAAATTTATGTGGATTCAAAGAAAAGGTTGGAAGCATTTAAGAAGACTTGTGAGCAAGTGAAAGCAACAATTGAGAAGATGAATGCTCAATACAAGGAGAGGGCCAACAAGCATCGAAGGCAACCTACATAACTAACACTTCTATTTCACATCATACTTCCCTTCTTGAAAAAAGCTTATCCTCAAGTTTTGATGTAGCCAAGCGATCAGTCATGCGCCAAATCCATGATCCATTAGCATTAGGTCACGGATGAGAAATAGCAATGGAGGCCATGATGCTTTTGGACGTGTGTTACCAAGAATGACCGTATGATAACAAAAATCAGTAGTTGATGCGGCACATGTTGATACCCATCGCTTCTTTGAATCTTTAGTCGCACATGTGACAGCAAATTTCAGAACTTTGGTAGGGGTACAAACCAAAGATTTAATCTTTATGGTCCCTTGAATGTCATATGATGGATCTTGGGAAGTTGTACAATTCAAAGAGACATTCGGTTCAGTTGTTTGAGCCAACGAGGGAATTGTTGCCTTCGATTCTGCCACGTCTTGTTTTAAGAACAAGACAAGTTCTTCCTTCGAAACGTACTCTTCATTGGGGCATTGATGTTCTTCGTGTCCAAGACCTTGACACTTCAAACATTGAATCCATGTCTTTGGGCGCACAGTTGTAATAGATGTCTTCTTAGATTTGAGACACAATATTTCTAGGTTAGATTGATGCACTTTGCATAGCCGAACAAGTATGTCTTGGAACCGAGCAATGATTTCATCCATGAAACAGTCGTGTTTAGGAAACAACAAGCAGATACGATGGCATGGAAGTTTAACGCTGCACAAAACTAGATACTTTTTAAAACGTTAAGAAATTTTGGCACAACAAACCTCAAGATGTTATAAGTCCAATGAGCCAAAAATCATCAAATTCCGATGTCAAACGCCTAATCACGCGCTGTTAAAAGCTGCTGGTGTCAATTTGGGATACCGAAATGTGACGAAGATGTATTTGATTGCTGCGACTTCGTTACTGGTTCAAATGCTCTGAAATTTTAAGACAAGATAGATTTCCTTGTTAGCTTTCCAACGAACTAATAAAATCTGAATTCCGACTTGTAACGTATCTACACGAACAGATTTACCGAACTGACTGCATAATTTAACGGAAATCAGCATATTAGGGTGGAAGGATCAGCAGCCACACCACTTGATGTGGATCTTGAAACAAGAAACGCGAAATTTAGGCCCTTTATGTAGTTTAGTGGCTTTTGTAGATTAAAGATTGAAACTTTACTGAAAATTAGTAGCAAGAATCGAAATCTTGATGTATTTCAACAAGAAATTCGAATAGTAACAAAGGGATATGAAGAATTATGATTGATCCAAATCAAAACTCAACTGGGTTTGGATTCACTCCTGAAACTATGGATTTACTCCTGTAACTTTTTAATTCACACGAATTAAACTCAAAACATAAACTGATTTTTATTAATGCTGAATGGAAATATATATAGGTTTAAAAGAAACCTATTTCAACTAGAAAACATAAATCCTAAAGGATAACTAAAACAAAAAAATCTATCAACTAATTCCACGCGACTAAGGAATACCACACGCCTATGTGAATTAGGAATCCTAATGCAAAGCAAACTCTAATTAAAATAAAGTCCTAATGCAAACGAAATACATAACAAATCAGTTTTTAAAATCCTAAATTACATAGAATTCTAATAGAACTAGAACTCCCCTTCTTGAAAAAACTTGTCCTCAAGTTTTGATTTAGCCAAGCGATCAGCCATGTGCGATATCCATGATCCATTAGCATTAGGTCACGGATGAGAAACAGCAATGGAGGCCATGATGCTTTTGGACGTGTGTTACCAATAATGACAGTATGATAACAAAAATCAGTAGTAGATGCGGCACATGGTGATACCCAACGCTTCTTTGAATATTTAGTCGCACATGTGACAGCAAATTTCGCAACTTTGGTACGGGTACAAACCAAAGATTCAATCTTTATGGTCCCTTGAATGTCATATGATGGATCTTGGGAAGTTGTACAATTCAAAGAGACATTCGGTTCAGTTGTCTGAGCCAACGAGGGAATTGTTGCTTTCGGTTCTGCCACGTCTTGTTTTAAGAACAAGACAAGTTCTTCCTTGGAAACGTACTCTTCATTGGGGCATTGATGTTCTTCGTGTCCAAGACCTTGACACTTCAAACATTGAATCCATGTCTTTGGGCGCACAGTTGTAATAGATGTCTTCTTAGATTCGAGATGCAATATGTCTAGGTTAGATTGATGCACTTTGCATAGCCCAACAAGTATGTATTGGAACCGAGCAATGATTTCATCCATGAAACAGTCGTGTTTAGGAAACAACAAGCAGATACGATGACATGGAAGTTTAACGCTGCACAGAACTAGATACTTTTTAAAACGTTATGAAATTTTGGCACAACAAACCTCAAGATGTTATAAGTCCAATGAGCCAAAAATCATCAAATTCCGATGTCACACGCCTTATCACGAGCTGTTAAAAGCTACTGGTGTCAATTTGGGAGACAGAAATGTGACGCAGATGTATTTGATTGTTGCGACTTCGTTACTGGTTCAAATGCTCTTAAATTTTAAGACAAGATAGATTTCCTTGTTAGCTTTCCAACGAACTAATAAAATCTGAATTCCGACTTGTAACGTATCTACACGAACAAATTTACCGAACTGACTGCATAATTTGACGGAAATCAGCTTATTAGGGTGGAAGGATCAGCAGCCACACCACTTGATGTGGATCTTGAAACAAGAAACGCGAAATTTAGGCCCTTTATGTAGTTTAGTGGCTTTTGTAGATTAAAGATTGAAACTTTACTGAAAATTAGTAGCAAGAATCGAAATCTTGATGTATTTCAACAAGAAATTCGAATAGTAACAAAGGGATATGAAGAATTATGACTGATCCAAATCAAAACTCAACTGGGTTTGGATTCACTCCTGAAACTTTGGATTTACTCCTGTAACTTTTTAATTCACACGAATTAAACTCAAAACATAAACTGATTTTTATTAATGCTGAATGGAAATATATATAGGTTTAAAAGAAACCTATTTCAACTAGAAAACATAAATCCTAAAGGATAACTAAAACAAAAAAATCTATCAACTAATTCCACGCGACTAAGGAATACCACACGCCTATGTGAATTAGGAATCCTAATGCAAAGCAAACTCTAATTAAAATAAAGTCCTAATGCAAACGAAATACATAACAAATCAGTTTTTAAAATCCTAAATTACATAGAATTCTAATAGAACTAGAACTCCCCTTCTTGAAAAAACTTGTCCTCAAGTTTTGATTTAGCCAAGCGATCAGCCATGTGCGATATCCATGATCCATTAGCATTAGGTCACGGATGAGAAACAGCAATGGAGGCCATGATGCTTTTGGACGTGTGTTACCAAGAATGACAGTATGATAACAAAAATCAGTAGTAGATGCGGCACATGGTGATACCCAACGCTTCTTTGAATATTTAGTCGCACATGTGACAGCAAATTTCGGAACTTTGGTACGGGTACAAACCAAATATTCAATCTTTATGGTCCCTTGAATGTCATATGATGGATCTTGGAAAGTTGTACAATTCAAAGAGACATTCGGTTCAGTTGTCTGAGCCAACGAGGGAATTGTTGCTTTCGGTTCTGCCACGTCTTGTTTTAAGAACAAAACAAGTTCTTCCTTGGAAACGTACTCTTCATTGGGGCATTGATGTTCTTCGTGTCCAAGACCTTGACACTTCAAACATTGAATCCATGTCTTTGGGCGCACAGTTGTAATAGATGTCTTCTTAGATTCGAGACGCAATATGTCTAGGTTAGATTGATGCACTTTGCATAGCCCAACAAGTATGTATTGGAACCGAGCAATGATTTCATCCATGAAACAGTCGTGTTTAGGAAACAACAAGCGATACGATGGCATGGAAGTTTAACGCCGCATTTAACTAGATACTTATTAAAACGTTATGAAATTTTGCACAACAAACCTCAAGATGTTAGAAGTCCAATGAGCCAAAAATCATCAAATTCCGATGTCACACGCCTTATTACGCGCTGTTAAAATCTACTGGTGTCAATTTGGGAGACAGAAATGTGACGCAGATGTATTTGATTGCTGCGACTTCGTTACTGGTTTAAATGCTCTTAAATTTTAAGACAAGATAGATTATCTTGTTAGCTTTCCAACGAACTAATAAAATCTGAATTCCGACTTGTAACGTATCTACACGAACAGATTTACCGAACTGACTGCAGAATTTGACGGAAATCAGCAGATTAGGGTGGAAGGATCAGCAGCCACACCACTTGATGTGGATCTTGAAACAAGAAACACGAAATTTTGGCTCTTTATGTAGTTTAGTGGCTTTTGTAGATTAAAGATTGAAACTTTACTGAAAATTAGTAGCAAGAATCGAAATCTTGATGTATTTCAACAAGAAATTCGAATAGTAACAAAGGGATATGAAGAATTATGATTGATCCAAATCAAAACTCAACCGGGTTTGGATTCACTCCGAAACTTTGGATTTACTCCTGTAACTTTTTAATTCACACGAATTAAACTCAAAACATAAACTGATTTTTATTAATGCTGAATGGAAATATATATAGGTTTAAAAGAAACCTATTTCAACTAGAAAACATAAATCCTAAAGGATAACTAAAATAAAAAAATCTATCAACTAATTCCACGCGACTAAGGAATACCACACGCCTATGTGAATTAGGAATCCTAATGCAAAGTAAACTCTAATTAAAATAAAGTCCTAATGCAAACGAAATACATAACAAATCAGTTTTTAAAATCCTAAATTACATAGAATTCTAATAGAACTAGAACTCCCCTTCTTGAAAAAACCTGTCCTCAAGTTTTGATTTAGCCAAGCGATCAGCCATGTGCGATATCCATGATCCATTAGCATTAGGTCACGGATGAGAAACAGCAATGGAGGCCATGATGCTTTTGGACGTGTCTTACCAAGAATGACAGTATGATAACAAAAATCAGTAGTAGATGCGGCACATGGTGATACCCAACGCTTCTTTGAATATTTAGTCGCACATGTGACAGCAAATTTCGGAACTTTGGTAGGGGTACAAACCAAAGATTCAATCTTTATGGTCCCTTGAATGTCATATGATGGATCTTGGGAAGTTGTACAATTCAAAGAGACATTCGGTTCTGTTGTCTGAGCCAACGAGGGAATTGTTGCCTTCGGTTCTGCCACGTCTTGTTTTAAGAACAAGACAAGTTCTTCCTTGGAAACGTACTCTTCATTGGGCCGGGGCATTGACGTTCTTCGTGTCCAAGACCTTGACACTTCAAACATTGAATCCATGTCTTTGGGCGCACAGTTGTAATAGATGTCTTCTTAGATTCGAGACGCAATATGTCTTGGTTAGATTGATGCACTTTGCATAGCCCAACTAGTATGTATTGGAACCGAGCAATGATTTCATCCATGAAACAGTCGTGTTTAGGAAACAACAAGCAGATACGATGGCATGGAAGTTTAACGCTGCACAGAACTAGATTCTTATTAAAACGTTATGAAATTTTGGCACAACAAACCTCAAGATGTTAGAAGCCCAATGAGCCAAAAATCATCATATTCCGATGTAACACGCCATATCACGTGCTGTTAAAAGCTACTGGTGTCAATCTGGGAGACAGAAATGTGACGCAGATGTATTTGATTGCTACGACTTCGTTACTGGTTCAAATGCTCTCAAATTTTAAGACAAGATATATTTCCTTGTTAGCTTTCCAACGAACTAAGAAAATCTGAATTCCGACTTCTAACGTATCCACACGAACAGATTTATCGAACTGGCTGCAGAATTTGACGGAAATCAGCAGATTAGGGTGGAAGGATCAGCAGCCACACCACTTGATGTGGATCTTGAAACAAGAAACACGAAATTTAGGCTCTTTATGTAGTTTAGTTGCTTTTGTAGATAAAGATTTAAACTTTACTGAAAATTAGTAGCAAGAATCGAAATCTTGATGTATTTCAACAAGAAATTCGAATAGTAACAAAGGGATATGAAGAATTATGATTGATCCAAATCAAAACTCAACTGGGTTTGGATTCACTCCTGTAACTTTTTAATTCACACGAATTAAACTCAAAACTCAAACTGATTTTTATTAATGCTGAATGGAAATATATATAGGTTTAGAAGAAACCTACATCAACTAGAAAACATAAATCCTAAAGGATAACTAAAATAAAACAAATCTATCAACTAATTCCACGCGGCTAAGGAATACCACACGCCTATGTGAATTAGGAATCCAAATGCAAAGCAAACTCTAATTAAAATAAAGTCCTAATGCAAACGAAATACTTAACAAATCAGAAATTAAAATTCTAAATTACATAGAATTCTAATAGAACTAGAACTCTATATAACTAACACTTCTATTTCACATCATACTCCCCTTCTTGAAAAAACGTGTCCTCAAGTTTTGATGTAGCCAAGCGATCAGCCATGCGCGATATCCATGATCCATTAGCATTAGGTCACGGATGAGAAACAGCAATGGAGGCCATGATGCTTTTGGACGTGTGTTACCAAGAATGAGAGTATGATAACAAAAATCAGTAGCAGATGCGGCACATGGTGATACCCAACGCTTCTTTAAATCTTTAGTCGCACATGTGACAGCAAATTTCAGAACTTTGGTAGGGGTACAAACCAAAGATTCAATCTTTATGGTTCCTTGAATGTCATATGATGGATCTTGGGAAGTTGTACAATTCAAAGAGACATTTGGTTCAGTTGTTTGAGCCAACGAGGGAATTGTTGCCTTCGGTTCTGACACGTCTTGTTCTAAGAACAATACAAGTTCTTCCTTGGAAACGTACTCTTCATTGGGGCATTGATGTTCTTCGTGTCCAAGACCTTGACACTTCAAACATTGAATCCACGTTTTTTGGCGCACAGTTGTAATAGATGTCTTCTTAGATTCGAGACGCAATTTGTCTAGGTTAGATTGATTCACTTTGCATAGCCCAACAAGTATGTATTGGAACCGAGCAATGATTTCATCCCTGAAACAGTCGTGTTTAGGAAACAACAAGCAGATACGATGGCATGGAAGTTTAACGCCTGCACGAACTAGATACTTATTAAAACGTTATGAAATTTTGGCACAACAAACCTCAAGATGTTAGAAGTCCAATGAGCCAAAAATCATCGTATTCCGATGTAACACGCCTTATCACGCGATGTTAAAAGCTACTGGTGTCAATCTGGGAGACAGAAATGTGACGCAGATGTATTTGATTGCTGCGACTTCGTTACTGGTTCAAATGCTCTCAAAATTTAAGACAAGATATATTTCCTTGTTAGCTTTCCAACGAACTAAGAAAATCTGAATTCCGACTTCTAACGTATCCACACGAACAGATTTATCGAACTGGCTGCAGAATTTGACGGAAATCAGCAGATTAGGGTGGAAGGATCAGCAGCCACACCACTTGATGTGGATCTTGAAACAAGAAACACGAAATTTAGGCTCTTTATGTAGTTTAGTTGCTTTTGTAGATAAAGATTTAAACTTTACTGAAAATTAGTAGCAAGAATCGAAATCTTGATGTATTTCAACAAGAAATTCGAATAGTAACAAAGGGATATGAAGAATTATGATTGATCCAAATCAAAACTCAACTGGGTTTGGATTCACTCCTGTAACTTTTTAATTCACACGAATTAAACTCAAAACTCAAACTGATTTTTATTAATGCTGAATGGAAATATATATAGGTTTAGAAGAAACCTACATCAACTAGAAAACATAAATCCTAAAGGATAACAAAAATAAAACAAATCTATCAACTAATTCCACGTGGCTAAGGAATACCACACGCTTATGTGAATTAGGAATCCAAATGCAAAGTAAACTCTAATTAAAATAAAGTCCTAATGCAAACGAAATACTTAACAAATCAGAAATTAAAATTCTAAATTACATAGAATTCTAATAGAACTAGAACTCTATATAACTAACACTTCTATTTCACATCATACTCCCCTTCTTGAAAAAACTTGTCCTCAAGTTTTGATGTAGCCAAGCGATCAGCCATGCGCGATATCCATGATCCATTAGCATTAGGTCACGGATGAGAAACAGCAATGGAGGCCATGATGCTTTTGGACGTGTGTTACCAAGAATGACAGTATGATAACAAAAATCAGTAGTAGATGCGGCACATGGTGATACCCAACGCTTCTTTAAATCTTTAGTCGCACATGTGACCGCAAATTTCAGAACTTTGGTAGGGGTACAAACCAAAGATTCAATCTTTATGGTTCCTTGAATGTCATATGATGGATCTTGGGAAGTTGTACAATTCAAAGAGACATTTGGTTCAGTTGTTTGAGCCAACGAGGGAATTGTTGCCTTCGGTTCTGACACGTCTTGTTTTAAGAACAATACAAGTTCTTCCTTGGAAACGTACTCTTCATTGGGGCATTGATGTTCTTCGTGTCCAAGACCTTGACACTTCAAACATTGAATCCACGTTTTTTGGCGCACAGTTGTAATAGATGTCTTCTTAGATTCGAGACGCAATTTGTCTAGGTTAGATTGATTCACTTTGCATAGCCCAACAAGTATGTATTGGAACCGAGCAATGATTTCATCCCTGAAACAGTCGTGTTTAGGAAACAACAAGCAGATACGATGGCATGGAAGTTTAACGCTGTACAGAACTAGATACTTATTAAAACGTTATGAAATTTTGGCACAACAAACCTCAAGATGTTAGAAGTCCAATGAGCCAAAAATCATCGTATTCCGATGTAACACGCCTTATCACGCGATGTTAAAAGCTACTGGTGTCAATCTGGGAGACAGAAATGTGACGCAGATGTATTTGATTGCTGCGACTTCGTTACTGGTTCAAATGCTCTCAAAATTTAAGACAAGATATATTTCCTTGTTAGCTTTCCAACGAACTAAGAAAATCTGAATTCCGACTTCTAACGTATCCACACGAACAGATTTATCGAACTGGCTGCAGAATTTGACGGAAATCAGCAGATTAGGGTGGAAGGATCAGCAGCCACACCACTTGATGTGGATCTTGAAACAAGAAACACGAAATTTAGGCTCTTTATGTAGTTTAGTTGCTTTTGTAGATAAAGATTTAAACTTTACTGAAAATTAGTAGCAAGAATCGAAATCTTGATGTATTTCAACAAGAAATTCGAATAGTAACAATGGGATATGAAGAATTATGATTGATCCAAATCAAAACTCAACTGGGTTTGGATTCACTCCTGTAACTTTTTAATTCACACGAATTAAACTCAAAACTCAAACTGATTTTTATTAATGCTGAATGGAAATATATATAGGTTTAGAAGAAACCTACATCAACTAGAAAACATAAATCCTAAAGGATAACTAAAATAAAACAAATCTATCAACTAATTCCACGCGGCTAAGGAATACCACACGCCTATGTGAATTAGGAATCCAAATGCAAAGCAAACTCTAATTAAAATAAAGTCCTAATGCAAACGAAATACTTAACAAATCAGAAATTAAAATTCTAAATTACATAGAATTCTAATAGAACTAGAACTCTATATAACTAACACTTCTATTTCACATCATACTCCCCTTCTTGAAAAAACTTGTCCTCAAGTTTTGATGTAGCCAAGCGATCAGCCATGCGCGATATCCATGATCCATTAGCATTAGGTCACGGATGAGAAACAGCAATGGAGGCCATGATGCTTTTGGACGTGTGTTACCAAGAATGACAGTATGATAACAAAAATCAGTAGCAGATGCGGCACATGGTGATACCCAACGCTTCTTTAAATCTTTAGTCGCACATGTGACCGCATATTTCAGAACTTTGGTAGGGGTACAAACCAAAGATTCAATCTTTATGGTTCCTTGAATGTCATATGATGGATCTTGGGAAGTTGTACAATTCAAAGAGACATTTGGTTCAGTTGTTTGAGCCAACGAGGGAATTGTTGCCTTCGGTTCTGACACGTCTTGTTTTAAGAACAATACAAGTTCTTCCTTGGAAACGTACTCTTCATTGGGGCATTGATGTTCTTCGTCTCGAAGACCTTGACAATTCAAACATTGAATCCACGTTTTTTGGCGCACAGTTGTAATAGATGTCTTCTTAGATTCGAGACGCAATTTGTCTAGGTTAGATTGATTCACTTTGCATAGCCCAACAAGTATGTATTGGAACCGAGCAATGATTTCATCCCTGAAACAGTCGTGTTTAGGAAACAACAAGCAGATACGATGGCATGGAAGTTTAACGCTGCACAGAACTAAATACTTATTAAAACGTTATGAAATTTTGGCACAACAAACCGCAAGATGTTAGAAGTCCAATGAGCCAAAAATCATCATATTCCGATGTAACACACCTTATCACGCGATGTTAAAAGCTACTGGTGTCAATCTGGGAGACAGAAATGTGACGCAGATGTATTTGATTGCTGCGACTTCGTTACTGGTTCAAATGCTCTCAAAATTTAAGACAAGATATATTTCCTTGTTAGCTTTCCAACGAACTAAGAAAATCTGAATTCCGACTTGTAACGTATCCACACGAATAGATTTATCGAACTGGCTGCAGAATTTGACGGAAATCAGCAGATTAGGGTGGAAGGATCATCAGCCACACCACTTGATGTGGGTCTTGAAACAAGAAACACGAAATTTAGGCTCTTTATGTAGTTTAGTTGCTTTTGTAGATAAAGATTTAAACTAAACTGAAAATTAGTAGCAAGAATCGAAATCTTGATGTATTTCAACAAGAAATTCGAATAGTAACAATGGGATATGAAGAATTATGATTGATCCAAATCAAAACTCAACTGGGTTTGGATTCACTCCTGTAACTTTTTAATTCACACGAATTAAACTCAAAACTCAAACTGATTTTTATTAATGCTGAATGGAAATATATATAGGTTTAGAAGAAACCTACATCAACTAGAAAACATAAATCCTAAAGGATAACTAAAATAAAACAAATCTATCAACTAATTCCACGCGGCTAAGGAATACCACACGCCTATGTGAATTAGGAATCCAAATGCAAAGCAAACTCTAATTAAAATAAAGTCCTAATGCAAACGAAATACTTAACTAATCAGCAATTAAAATTTTAAATTACATAGAATTCTAATAGTTATTGAACTCTATATAACTAACACTTCTATTTCACATCATACTCCCCTTCTTGAAAAAACTTGTCCTCAAGTTTTGATGTAGCCAAGCGATCAGCCATGCGCGATATCCATGATCCATTAGCATTAGGTCACGGATGAGAAACAGCAATGGAGGCCATGATGCTTTTGGACGTGTGTTACCAAGAATGAGAGTATGATAACAAAAATCAGTAGTAGATGCGGCACATGGTGATACCGAACGCTTCTTTAAATCTTTAGTCGCACATGTGACAGCAAATTTCAGAACTTTGGTAGGGGTACAAACCAAAGATTCAATCTTTATGGTCCCTTGAATGTCATATGATGGATCTTGGGAAGTTGTACAATTCAAAGAGACATTTGGTTCAGTTGTTTGAGCCAACGAGGGAATTGTTGCCTTCGGTTCTGACACGTCTTGTTTTAAGAACAATACAAGTTCTTCCTTGGAAACGTACTCTTCATTGGGGCATTGATGTTCTTCGTGTCCAAGACCTTGACACTTCAAACATTGAATCCACGTTTTTTGGCGCACAGTTGTAATAGATGTCTTCTTAGATTCGAGACGCAATTTGTCTAGGTTAGATTGATTCACTTTGCATAGCCCAACAAGTATGTATTGGAACCGAGCAATGATTTCATTCCTGAAACAGTCGTGTTTAGGAAACAACAAGCAGATACGATGGCATGGAAGTTTAACGCTGCACAGAACTAGATACTTATTAAAACGTTATGAAATTTTGGCACAACAAACCTCAAGATGTTAGAAGTCCAATGAGCCAAAAATCATCATATTCCGATGTAGCACGCCTTATCACGCGATGTTAAAAGCTACTGGTGTCAATCTGGGAGACAGAAATGTGACGCAGATGTATTTGATTGCTGCGACTTCGTTACTGGTTCAAATGCTCTCAAAATTTAAGACAAGATATATTTCCTTGTTAGCTTTCCAACGAACTAAGAAAATCTGAATTCCGACTTGTAACGTATCCACACGAATAGATTTATCGAACTGGCTGCAGAATTTGACGGAAATCAGCCGATTAGGGTGGAAGGATCAGCAGCCACACCACTTGATGTGGATCTTGAAACAAGAAACACGAAATTTAGGCTCTTTATGTAGTTTAGTTGCTTTTGTAGATAAAGTTTAAACTAATCTGAAAATTAGTAGCAAGAATCGAAATCTTGATGTATTTCAACAAGAAATTCGAATAGTAACAATGGGATATGAAGAATTATGATTAATCCAAATCAAAACTCAACTGGGTTTGGATTCACTCCTGTAACTTTTTAATTCACACGAATTAAACTCAAAACTCAAACTGATTTTTATTAATGCTGAATGGAAATATATATAGGTTTAGAAGAAACCTACATCAACTAGAAAACATCAATCCTAAAGGATAACTAAAATAAAACAAATCTATCAACTAATTCCACGCGGCTAAGGAATACCACACGCCTATGTGAATTAGGAATCCAAATGCAAAGCAAACTCTAATTAAAATAAAGTCCTAATGCAAACGAAATACTTAACTAATCAGCAATTAAAATTTTAAATTACATAGAATTCTAATAGAACTAGAACTCTATATAACTAACACTTCTATTTCACATCATACTCCCCTTCTTGAAAAAACTTGCCCTCAAGTTTTGATGTAGCCAAGCGATCAGCCATGCGCGATATCCATGATCCATTAGCATTAGGTCACGGATGAGAAACAGTAATGGAGGCCATGATGCTTTTGGACGTGTGTTACCAAGAATGAGAGTATGATAACAAAAATCAGTAGTAGATGCGGCACATGGTGATACCGAACGCTTCTTTAAATCTTTAGTCGCACATGTGACAGCAAATTTCAGAACTTTGGTAGGGGTACAAACCAAAGATTCAATCTTCATGGTCCCTTGAATGTCATATGATGGATCTAGGGAAGTTGTACAATTCAAAGAGACATTTGGTTCAGTTGTTTGAGCCAACGAGGGAATTGTTGCCTTCGGTTCTGACACGTCTTGTTTTAAGAACATTACTAGTCCTTCCTTGGAAACGTACTCTTCATTGGGGCATTGATGTTCTTCGTGTCCAAGACCTTGACACTTCAAACATTGAATCCACGTTTTTGGGCGCACAGTTGTAATAGATGTCTTCTTAGATTCGAGACGCAATTTGTCTAGGTTAGATTGATGCACTTTGCATAGCCCAACAAGTATGTATTGGAACCGAGCAATGATTTCATCCATGAAACAGTCGTGTTTAGGAAACAACAAGCAGATACGATGGCATGGAAGTTTAACGTTGCACAGAACTAGATACTTATTAAAACGTTATAAAATTTTGGCACAACAAACCTCAAGATGTTCGAAGTCCAATGAGCCAAAAATCATCATATTCCGATGTAACACGCCTTATCACGTGCTGTTAAAAGCTACTGGTGTCAATCTGGGAGACAGAAATGTTACGCAGATGTATTTGATTGTTGCGACTTCGTTACTGGTTCAAATGCTCTCAAATTTTAAGACAAGATATATTTCCTTGTTAGCTTTCCAACGAACTAAGAAAATCTGAATTCCGACTTGTAACGTATCTACACGAACAGATTTACCGAACTGACTGCATAATTTGACGGAAATCAGCATATTAGGGTGGAAGGATCAGCAGCCACACCACTTGATGTGGATCTTGAAACAAGAAACGCGAAATTTAGGCCCTTTATGTAGTTTAGTGGCTTTTGTAGATTAAAGATTGAAACTTTAATGAAAATTAGTAGCAAGAATCGAAATCTTGATGTATTTCAACAAGAAATTCAAATAGTAACAAAGGGATATGAAGAATTATGATTGATCCAAATCAAAACTCAACTGGGTTTGGATTCACTCCTGAAACTTTGGATTTACTCCTGTAACTTTTTATTTCATACGAATTAAACTCAAAACATAAACTGATTTTTATTAATGCTGAATGGAAATATATATAGGTTTAAAAGAAACCTACATCAACTAGAAAACATAAATCCTAAAGGATAACTAAAACAAAAAAAATCTATCAACTAATTCCACGCGGCTAAGGAACACCACACGCCTATGTGAATTAGGAATCCTAATGCTAAGCAAACTCTAATTAAAATAAAGTCCTAATGCAAACGAAATACATAACAAATCAGAAATTAAAATCCTAAATTACATAGAATTTTAATAGAACTAGAACTCTACATAACTAACACTTCTATTTCACATCATACTCCCCTTCTTGAAAAAACTTGTCCTCAAGTTTTGATGTAGCCAAGCGATCAGCCATGTGCGATATCCATGATCCATTAGCATTAGGTCACGGATGAGAACACAGCAATGGAGGCCATGATGCTTTTGGACGTGTGTTACCAAGAATGACAGTATGACAACAAAAATCAGTAGTAGATGCGGCACATGGTGATACCCAACGCTTCTTTGAATCTTTAGTCGCACATGTGACAGCAAATTTCAGAACTTTGGTAGGGGTACAAACCAAAGATTCAATCTTTATGGTCCCTTGAATGTCATATGATGGATCTTGGGAAGTGGTACAATTCAAAGAGACATTCGGTTCAGTTGTTTGAGCCAACGAGGGAATTGTTGCCTTCGGTTGTGACACGTCTTGTTTTAAGAATAAGACAAGTTATTCCTTGGAAACGTACTCTTCATTGGGGCATTGATGTTCTTCGTGTCTAAGACCTTGACACTTCTAACATTGAATCCATGTCTTTGGGCGCACAGTTGTAATAGATGTCTTCTTAGATTCGAGACGCAATATGTCTAGGTTAGATTGATGCACTTTGCATAGCCCAACAAGTATGTCTTGGAACCGAGCAATGATTTCATCCATGAAACAGTCGTATTTAGGAAACAGCAAGCAGATACGATGGCATGGAAGTTTAACGCTGCACAGAACTAGATACTTATTAGAACGTTTTGAAAGTGTGACACAACAAACCTCAAGATGTTAGAAGTCCAATGAGCCAAAAATCATCCAATTCCGATGTCACACGCCTTATCACGCGCTGTTAAAAGCTACTGGTGTCAATCTGGGGGACAGAAATTTGACGCAGATGTATTTGATTGCTGCGACTTCGTTAGTGGTTCAAATCCTCTCAAATTTTAACACAAGATAGATTTCCTTGTTAGCTTTCCAACGAACTAAGAAAATCTGAATTCTGACTTCTAACGTATCCACACGAACAGATTTACCGAACTGACTGCAGAATTTGACGGAAATCAGCAGATTAGGGTGGAAGGATCAGCAGCCACACCACTTGATGTGGATCTTGAAACAAGAAACACGAAATTTAGGCTCTTTATGTAGTTTAATGCTTTTGTAGATTAAAGATTAAAACTTTACTGAAAATTAGTAGCAAGAATCGAAATCTTGATGTATTTGAACAAGAAATTCGAATAGTAACAAAGGGATATAAAGAATTATAATTGATCCAAATCAAAACTCAACTGGGTTTGAATTCAATCCTGAAACTTTGGATTTACTCCTGTAACTTTTTAATTCACACGAATTAAACTCAAAACTCAAACTGATTTGTATTAATGCTGAATGGAAATATATATAGGTTTAGAAGAAACCTACATCAACTAGAAAACATAAATCCTAAAGGATAACTAAAACAAAAAAAATATATCAACTAATTCCACGCGGCTAAGGAACACCACACGCCTATGTGAATTAAGAATCCTAATGCTAAGCAAACTCTAATTAAAATAAAGTCCTAATGCAAACGAAATACATAACAAATCAAAAATTAAAATCCTAAATTACATAGAATTCTAATAGAACTAGAACTCTACATAACTAACACTTCTATTTCACATCATACTCCCCTTCTTGAAAAAACTTGTCCTCAAGTTTTGATGTAGCCAAGCGATCAGCCATGCGCGATATCCATGATCCATTAGCATTAGGTCACGGATGAGAAACAGCAATGGAGGCCATGATGCTTTTGGACGTGTGTTACCAAGAATGACAGTATGATAACAAAAATCAGTAGTAGATGAGGCACATGGTGATACCCAACGCTTCTTTGAATCTTTAGTCGCACATGTGACAGCAAATTTCAGAACATTGGTAGGGGTACAAACCAAAGATTCAATCTTTATGGTCCCTTGAATGTCATATGATGGATCTTGGGAAGTTGTACAATTCAAAGAGACATTTGGTTCAGTTGTTTGAGCCAACGAGGGAATTGTTGCCTTCGGTTCTGACACGTCTTGTTTTAAGAACAATACAAGTTCTTCCTTGGAAACGTACTCTTCATTGGGGCATTGATGTTCTTCGTGTCCAAGACCTTGACACTTCAAACATTGAATCCACGTTTTTTGGCGCACAGTTGTAATAGATGTCTTCTTAGATTCGAGACGCAATTTGTCTAGGTTAGATTGATTCACTTTGCATAGCCCAACAAGTATGTATTGGAACCGAGCAATGATTTCATTCCTGAAACAGTCGTGTTTAGGAAACAACAAGCAGATACGATGGCATGGAAGTTTAACGCTGCACAGAACTAGATACTTATTAAAACGTTATGAAATTTTGGCACAACAAACCTCAAGATGTTAGAAGTCCAATGAGCCAAAAATCATCATATTCCGATGTAGCACGCCTTATCACGCGATGTTAAAAGCTACTGGTGTCAATCTGGGAGACAGAAATGTGACGCAGATGTATTTGATTGCTGCGACTTCGTTACTGGTTCAAATGCTCTCAAAATTTAAGACAAGATATATTTCCTTGTTAGCTTTCCAACGAACTAAGAAAATCTGAATTCCGACTTGTAACATATCCACACGAATAGATTTATCGATTGGCTGCAGAATTTGACGGAAATCAGCAGATTAGGGTGGAAGGATCAGCAGCCACACCACTTGATGTGGATCTTGAAACAAGAAACACGAAATTTAGGCTCTTTATGTAGTTTAGTTGCTTTTGTAGATAAAGATTTAAACTAAACTGAAAATTAGTAGCAAGAATCGAAATCTTGATGTATTTCAACAAGAAATTCGAATAGTAACAATGGGATATGAAGAATTATGATTAATCCAAATCAAAACTCAACTGGGTTTGGATTTACTCCTGTAACTTTTTAATTCACACGAATTAAACTCAAAACTCAAACTGATTTTTATTAATGCTGAATGGAAATATATATAGGTTTAGAAGAAACCTACATCAACTAGAAAACATAAATCCTAAAGGATAACTAAAATAAAACAAATCTATCAACTAATTCCACGCGGCTAAGGAATACCACACGCCTATGTGAATTAGGAATCCAAATGCAAAGCAAACTCTAATTAAAATAAAGTCCTAATGCAAACGAAATACATAACAAATCAAAAATTAAAATCCTAAATTACATAGAATTCTAATAGAACTAGAACTCTACATAACTAACACTTCTATTTCACATCATACTCCCCTTCTTGAAAAGACTTGTCCTCAAGTTTTGATGTAGCCAAGCGATCAGCCATGCGCGATATCCATGATCCATTAGCATTAGGTCACGGATGAGAAACAGCAATGGAGGCCATGATGCTTTTGGACGTGTGTTACCAAGAATGACAGTATGATAACAAAAATCAGTAGTAGATGCGGCACATGGTGATACCCAACGCTTCTTTGAATCTTTAGTCGCACATGTGACAGCAAATTTCAGAACTTTGGTAGGGGTACAAACCAAAGATTCAATCTTTATGGTCCCTTGAATGTCATATGATGGATCTTGGGAAGTTGTACAATTCAAAGAGACATTCGGTTCAGTTGTTTGAGCCAACGAGGGAATTGTTGCCTTCGGTTGTGACACGTCTTGTTTTAAGAACAAGACAAGTTCTTCCTTGGAAACGTACTCTTCATTGGGGCATTGATGTTCTTCGTGTCCAAGACCTTGACACTTCTAACATTGAATCCATGTCTTTGGGCGCACAGTTGTAATAGATGTCTTCTTAGATTCGAGACGCAATATGTCTAGGTTAGATTGATGCACTTTGCATAGCCCAACAAGTATGTCTTGGAACCGAGCAATGATTTCATCCATGAAACAGTCGTGTTTAGGAAACAGCAAGCAGATACGATGGCATGGAAGTTTAACGCTGCACAGAACTAGATACTTATTAGAACGTTTTGAAAGTGTGACACAACAAACCTCAAGATGTTAGAAGTCCAATGAGCCAAAAATCATCCAATTCCGATGTCACACGCCTTATCACGCGCTGTTAAAAGCTACTGGTGTCAATCTGGGGGACAGAAATTTGACGCAGATGTATTTGATTGCTGCGACTTCGTTAGTGGTTCAAATCCTCTCAAATTTTAACACAAGATAGATTTCCTTGTTAGCTTTCCAACGAACTAAGAAAATCTGAATTCTGACTTCTAACGTATCCACACGAACAGATTTACCGAACTGACTGCAGAATTTGACGGAAATCAGCAGATTAGGGTGGAAGGATCAGCTGCCACACCACTTGATGTGGATCTTGAAACAAGAAACACGAAATTTAGGCTCTTTATGTAGTTTAATGCTTTTGTAGATTAAAGATTAAAACTTTACTGAAAATTAGTAGCAAGAATCGAAATCTTGATGTATTTGAACAAGAAATTCGAATAGTAACAAAGGGATATAAAGAATTATAATTGATCCAAATCAAAACTCAACTGGGTTTGAATTCAATCTCGAAACTTTGGATTTACTCCCTGTAACTTTTTAATTCACACGAATTAAACTCAAAACTCAAACCGATTTGTATTAATGCTTGAATGGAAATATATATAGGTTTAGAAGAAACCTACATCAACTAGAAAACATAAATCCTAAAGGATAACTAAAACAAAAAAAATATATCAACTAATTCCACGCGGCTAAGGAACACCACACGCCTATGTGAATTAAGAATCCTAATGCTAAGCAAACTCTAATTAAAATAAAGTCCTAATGCAAACGAAATACATAACAAATCAAAAATTAAAATCCTAAATTACATAGAATTCTAATAGAACTAGAACTCTACATAACTAACACTTCTATTTCACATCATACTCCCCTTCTTGAAAAAACTTGTCCTCAAGTTTTGATGTAGCCAAGCGATCGACCATGCGCGATATCCATGATCCATTAGCATTAGGTCACGGATGAGAAACAAAGAATGGAGGCCATGATGCTTTTGGACGTGTGTTACCAAGAATGACAAGTATGATAACAAAAATCGGTAGTAGATGAGGCACATGGTGATACCCAACGCTTCTTTGAATCTTTAGTCGCACATGTGACAGCAAATTTCAGAACATTGGTAGGGGTACAAACCAAAGATTCAATCTTTATGGTCCCTTGAATGTCATATGATGGATCTTGGGAAGTTGTACAATTCAAAGAGACATTTGGTTCAGTTGTTTGAGCCAACGAGGGAATTGTTGCCTTCGGTTCTGACACGTCTTGTTTTAAGAACAATACAAGTTCTTCCTTGGAAACGTACTCTTCATTGGGGCATTGATGTTCTTCGTGTCCAAGACCTTGACACTTCAAACATTGAATCCACGTTTTTTGGCGCACAGTTGTAATAGATGTCTTCTTAGATTCGAGACGCAATTTGTCTAGGTTAGATTGATTCACTTTGCATAGCCCAACAAGTATGTATTGGAACCGAGCAATGATTTCATTCCTGAAACAGTCGTGTTTAGGAAACCACAAGCAGATACGATGGCATGGAAGTTTAACGCCTGCACGTAACTAGATACTTATTAAAACGTTATGAAATTTTGGCACAACAAACCTCAAGATGTTAGAAGTCCAATGAGCCAAAAATCATCATATTCCGATGTAGCACGCCTTATCACGCGATGTTAAAAGCTACTGGTGTCAATCCGGGAGACGAAATGTGATGCAGATGTATTTGATTGCTGCGACTTCGTTACTGGTTCAAATGCTCTCAAAATTTAAGACAAGATATATTTCCTTGTTAGCTTTCCAACGAACTAAGAAAATCTGAATTCCGACTTGTAACGTATCCACACGAATAGATTTATCGATTGGCTGCAGAATTTGACGGAAATCAGCAGATTAGGGTGGAAGGATCAGCAGCCACACCACTTGATGTGGATCTTGAAACAAGAAACACGAAATTTAGGCTCTTTATGTAGTTTAGTTGCTTTTGTAGATAAAGATTTAAACTAAACTGAAAATTAGTAGCAAGAATCGAAATCTTGATGTATTTCAACAAGAAATTCGAATAGTAACAAAGGGATATAAAGAATTATGATTGATCAAAATCAAAACTCAACTGGGTTTGAATTCACTCCTGAAACTTTGGATTTACTCCTGTGACTTTTTAATTCACACGAATTAAACTCAAAACTCAAACTGATTTTTATTAATGCTGAATGGAAATATATATAGGTTTAGAAGAAACATACATCAACTAGAAAGCATAAATCCTAAAGGATAACTAAAACAAAAAAAATCTATCAACTAATTCCACGCGACTAAGGAACACCACACGCCTATGTGAATTAGGAATCCTAATGCAAAGCAAACTCTAATTAAAATAAAGTCCTAATGCAAACGAAATACATAACAAATCATAAATTAAAATCCTAAATTACATAGAATTCTAATAGAACTAGAACTCTACATAACTAACACTTCTATTTCACATCATACTCCCCTTCTTGAAAAAACTTGTCCTCAAGTTTTGATGTAGCCAAGCGATCAGCCATGCGCGATATTGATATATTTAATCTACGTAAGATCAAATAATGAAGCGGAAATCGTGAATAACCAAGGTAAATTGTTCGAACAAAAAGTAACAAAGTAACTAGGATAGTGCTTAGATGCTCAATGATAAAGGCTAAGCCACCACAAGGAACAAACTAAGGGTTTTGACGCGTAAAGGCTAAGCCACCAGCAATCAAGATTGTTTGTGTTTGCACACTCAAGTTTTAACAAAACTCACAAAATCAATTATTTCATTCTGATCTATGAATTCGTACATCCTAGCTATTTATAGTCAAAACAAAACCGACTCCTACTATGCTTAGGACAATTCCCTAAGTCATAAACCTAACCAAACTAGAACTCCTAAACATCACATACTTCTACTCGTTTAGCATGTTGGACATCCCTTAGAGTTCTAAACACACACTACTCCTATCAAACATAAACTATAAAGCAATAAAGATAGTTTGAGTCCTAACAGAACTAGAACTCCATCAAGCATGCACAACTATCACACGCCAACATCACACGCCACCTAAGTTGGTTAGCAAACATGCTACCACTTTGGTCGTGATTCCCATGAAGAGTCCTCCATGTAAGTCAATTGAGCCAAGATCAATGCTGACATTCTTGTGTACAAGAGCTAGTAGATTTGCATCACTTTCTCCCGTATCATCCTCCTCTTCTTCGAAAACAATTGTCCTCAATTGAGCCATATCATCATCATGAACATAAGGAGCCAAATCCCCCACATTTATGGTAGAACTCACGTTATAGTCACTCGGGCAAGTCAAGTTTGAAGGCATTGTCATTGACCTTCTCAACAATCTTGAAGGGACCATCGAACGTGGCATGAGCTTGTTTTTTCGAAGGCCGAGGAAACCGCTCCTTCCTTAGATGCAACCAAACCAAATCACCCACCTTGAACACATGTGGTGTACGATGCTTGTTGCCAACCGTTGGTATCGTGCATTCACCTTTTCAATCCGAGCTTTCACCGTGCATGAAGCTTGAGCATTGCTTGCGCCTTCTCCTTAGCATCAATGTGATAGACCTCATCATTAGGGAAAGGAATAAGGTCAATAGGCACCCGTGGGTTTGCGCCATACACAACCTCGAATGGAGAACACCTCGTGGCATATGTAGGTGACCTATTATAAGCAAATTCAGCATAGGCAAGCTTCACATCCCAATCCTTGGTACTCTTGCTAACAAGCCCTCTAAGTAAAGCGCCCAAAGTCCGATTGGTGACTTCGGTTTGCCCATCAGTTTGAGGGTGATGTGACGTGCTAAAACATAGCTTAGTACCAAGTAGTTTCCACAACGTCTTCCAAAAGTAGCTCATAAACTTAGTATCCCTATCACTCACAATAGTTTTAGGCACACCATGGAGACGAATTATCTCCTTACAATATAAATCAGCCACCTTAGAAGCATCATCAGTTTTATGACAAGCAATAAAATGTGCCATTTTAGAAAATCTATCAATGACAACCATTATAGAATCCTTGCCTCTTTGTGTTCTAGGCAATCCCACAATAAAATCCATAGCAACATCATCCCAAGGACAAATTGGAACAGGTAAAGGAGTGTACATACCTTGATGAAAAGTGCTCTTGGACTTTTGACACGTAGCACATCGTGAGATAACCCCGTGAACATCTCCTTGCATCTTTGGCCAATAAAAATGCTCTTGAAGAATAGCCAAAGTCTTGTTCATACCAAAGTGACCAAAGAAGTCCTCCCCCATGAGCTTCCCTCACTAGTAACTCCCCTAATAGAACAAGAAGGTATGCATAAACGATCCCCCTTGAAAAGAAAACCATCATGCACCACATAAGAGCCGTAGGATCCCTTGGAACACGCCCCAAAAATCTCGCCAAATTTCTCATCCGTCTTATAGTACTCCTTCACCAATTCAAACCCAAGTAGTCGTGTACTCAACACCCCAAGTAATGAATGGCGCCTAGACAAAGCATCTCGCCACCACATTTGCCTTGCCTTCTTTATATTTTGATGAGAAATTGAAAGATTGCAAAAACTCAACCCATTTAGCATGTCTCGGATTTAGCTTTTGCTTGCCCATGTATATACTTCAATGCCTCGTGATCCGAATGAAGCACAAAGTGACTTGGACGAAGGTAATGACTCCAATGATCAAGTGCACGAACAATTGCATAAAATTCTTTGTCATATGTAGAGTAATTGAGTTTAGCACCACCCAATTTCTCACTAAAGTATGCAATGGGACGTTTCTTTTGGATGAGGGACTTGCCCTATACCAACCCCACTAGCATCACACTCTACTTCAAAAGGTTGTGAAAAATCCGGTAATGCTAGAATGGGTGTATTACACAACAAGTCCTTGATGCTCTCAAATGCACGTTTTGGCTGCCTTAGTCCATGTAAATTTTCCTTGCTTGATACATTCGAGTCATAGGAGCTACTACACTACTAAAATTGCGCACAAATCTTCTATAAAAAGAAGCCAAGCCATGAAAAGAACGTACCTCCGAAATTGTAGTGGGAATAGGCCAACTCTTTATTGCCTCAACTTTCGAAGGATCAATCGAAACGCCATCTTTAGAAACGATGTAGCCCAAGAATGTAACACTAGGAACTAGAAAATAGCACTTTTCTAACTTCCCATATAGCTTTTGTGCACGTAACACCTCAAAAACCTCGCGAAGATGCGTGAGATGCTCCACCACACTCCTACTATATACAAGGATGTCATCAAGATAAACCACCACACACCTCCCTAAGAATGGTTTCAACACCTCATTCATCAATCTCATGAAAGTACTAGGTGCATTAGTAAGTCCAAATGGCATGACAAGCCACTCATATAACCCCATCTTAGTCTTAAAGGCGGTCTTCCACTCATCTCCTTCTCGCATTCTTATTTGATGATAACCACTCCTCAAATCAATTTTGGAGAAAATAGTAGAACCATGCAACTCATCCAATAAGTCATCCAATCTAGGAATGGGGAATCTATACTTCACGGTAATGTTGTTTACAGCCCGCTATCAATGCACATACGCCAAGTACCATCTTTCTTAGGCACCAACAAAGCGGGGACTCGCACATGGGCTCATACTCTCTCTAACATAACCCCTAGCCATCAACTCCTCAATTTGTCGTTGTAACTCTTTTGTCTCCCGAGGATTGCACCTATAAGCGGCTTTGTTAGGAAGTGACGCCCCGGAACAAGGTCAATCCGATGTTCTATGCCGCGAATGGGGGTAAACCCGGGGGTAGGTCTTGAGGGAACACGTCCATGTACTCGTCAAGTACTTGCTCTAAATCCTTAGGTATCTCGTACCCTTTGCTGTCCCCCGTCAACTTCCTTGGCAACCAACACAAAACCCGTACCTTCCCCTTCTAACTCCCTCTCAATCTCCTTAGCACTCACCAAGAATGACCCCGTAGATATAGGAGAGGATGTTAAAGGTTTTAGGGCGATCCTTTTACCTCCCAACGTGACAATACACACATTTGATCGCCCATCATACTTCACAAAGCGGTCATATTGCCATGGTCTCCCTAACAAGATATGGCAAGCATCCATATTGCATACATCACACAAAACATCGTCCTTAAACTTGCCAATTTCAAACGTTATTAAGGCTTGTTTGGTAACTTTTATTCCATTGTCATTACTAAGCCAGTTGAGTTTATAAGGACGTGGATGAGTAGAAGTAGGCCATTTTAACTTGTCAATTAAGGTTGTAGACACGACATTAGCACAACTACCATTATCAATAATGAGATCACATACCCTTTGCTTCACTAAACAAGCGAGTGAAGAAGATCTTGTCCCTTTGCGTGTCATCCAAAGGTGCTGGTTGTATATGCAATGTGCGTCGAACAATAAGTTGGTGGCCTCCCATAACCTAGGTTCTTCCTCCGAATCTACCTCATACTCACCCTCCATAGTACGCTCTTTAGATGGATCACTATCAACCTCCTCTTCTTCAACGTGACCCTTGGCATAGTCTGCGTCTATTTCTTGTATGTCTCTTAAGGTCATGACCCGATTGTTGGGACAATCCTTCAAGATGTGGCCATACCCCTTGCACTTGAAACAAATTCGCCTCTCCTCATTAGCCATGGGCGTAGGAGCCTTCCCTTTGTCTCCCTTGAATTTATCAAATTTTGGGGTGAACTTCGAACCACTAGCTTCTCCCTTTGTGTTCCCTACGGTTTTATCAATGTGCTTCACAAACGGTTTAAAGTTGGAATTTTTCTTGGCCTTGACATACTTTTCGGCTCTCAAAGCCACTTGAACCACCTCCTCAAAGCTCCAATAAGGTTGGAGATCCACCTTCTTCGCAATGTGCTTATCCAACCCCGAAATAAATCGAGCTATCTTGTGCTCGGCTTTCTCCTCTACACCACAAAGCATGTTAATCTTTTCAAATTCAGCTACATATTCCTCCACACTCAATGCGTTTTGTCGAAGTACTTGCAACCTTCGATACATGTCTTGTGAAAAATCGGCAGGAAGAAAGCGGTTTTTCATCCTCACTTGTAACTTCTCCCATGAACGTAGGCTAGGTTTGCCATCTTTCCTCCTTTTAGCCTTCAAGTTCTCATACCACAAACTTGCATAACCTGTTAATTTAAGGAATGACCACCTTAAATCGCTTGGCATCATCATAGTCCTTGTAATCAAAGACTCGTTCCATCCTTTGCAACCACTCTAAGAATTTTTCGGGCTTCGTGTTTCCATCAAACTCGGGCATGTCGAGCCTTAATCCCCTATCATCGTCTCTTGGCTGTCTCCTTGGCCGAGGGTTGAACTCTTCTTCCTCTGAACTAGAACCGTGTTGATTAGTTCTAGGACTCCTAACAGGACTAGGAGTATTCCTACGTTGGTTCCCACCTTGGCCTTGTTGTAGTAACCGCATAATTTCGTCCATGCGTTGGGTGAGATCCTCTATTTGCCTATCCCTACGTAAGTCCTTGGCTTGTTCGAGTGTAAGACCCCTAGGCACTCGACCCCCCACGTCTCCTTGTTCCTCCTCCATAATAAAATCCGACCAGAAGTTGGATTAACGGATGAAACTTGAGCACCAAGTAACGGATGAACAAGCGTGTATGATTCAAGTCTTGAACGTTTTCAACGATCTTGAAGTAATTTTTTTCACCACTCCACAAATTTAATCAAACACCTTTGATGAAACTTTGTGAAAATTTTAAAATCTTGAGAAAAACATTTGATCTTGAAGGGTTTCTTGAAGATCAACTACTCCTCCTTAGGCGAACAAAAACCGGAAAAAAAAAAATCGAACCTTGCGTGGATGAATGTGGATGAATGGCTGCGCTTGTATGATGTGATGATGGTGAATGGATGTAACCAAAGCTCTTGATACCAGATGATATATTTAATCTACTAAAAGACTAAATTAGGGTGCGGAAATTAATAAAAATAAAAGATAGTACTTAGTTGATTTCCGATAAAGAATTTAATCACCACGAATCTCAAACTAAGGGTTGGATAGTTCTTAGATGCTCAATGATAAAGGCTAAGCCACCACAAGGAACAAACTAAGGGTTTTGACGCGTAAAGGCTAAGCCACCAGCAATCAAGATTATTTGTGTTTGCACACTCAAGTTTTAACAAAACTCACAAAATCAATTATTTCATTCTGATCTATGAATTCGTACATCCTAGCTATTTGATGATATATTTAATCTACGTAAGATCAAATAATGAAGCGGAAATCGTGAATAACCAAGGTAAATTGTTCGAACAAAAAGTAACAAAGTAACTAGGATAGTGCTTAGATGCTCAATGATAAAGGCTAAGCCACCACAAGGAACAAACTAAGGGTTTTGACGCGTAAAGGCTAAGCCACCAGCAATCAAGATTGTTTGTGTTTGCACACTCAAGTTTTAACAAAACTCACAAAATCAATTATTTCATTCTGATCTATGAATTCGTACATCCTAGCTATTTATAGTCAAAACAAAACCGACTCCTACTATGCTTAGGACAATTCCCTAAGTCATAAACCTAACCAAACTAGAACTCCTAAACATCACATACTTCTACTCGTTTAGCATGTTGGACATCCCTTAGAGTTCTAAACACACACTACTCCTATCAAACATAAACTATAAAGCAATAAAGATAGTTTGAGTCCTAACAGAACTAGAACTCCATCAAGCATGCACAACTATCACACGCCAACATCACACGCCACCTAAGTTGGTTAGCAAACATGCTACCACTTTGGTCGTGATTCCCATGAAGAGTCCTCCATGTAAGTCAATTGAGCCAAGATCAATGCTGACATTCTTGTGTACAAGAGCTAGTAGATTTGCATCACTTTCTCCCGTATCAGATATCCATGATCCATTAGCATTAGGTCACTGATGAGAAACAACAATGGAGGCCATGATGCTTTTGGACGTGTGTTACCAAGAATGACAGTATGATAACAAAAATCAGTAGTAGATGCGGCACATGGTGAAACCCAACACTTCTTTGAATCTTTAGTCGCACATGTGACAGCAAATTTCAGAACTTTGGTAGGGGTACAAACCAAAGATTTAATCTTTATGGTCCCTTGAATGTCATATGATGGATCTTGGGAAGTTGTACAATTCAGAGAGACATTCGGTTCAGTTGTTTGAGCCAACGAGGGAATCGTTGCCTTCGGTTGTGACACGTCTTGTTTTAAGAACAAGACAAGTTCTTCCTTGGAAACGTACTCTTCATTGGGGCATTGATGTTCTTCGTGTCCAAGACCTTGACACTTCTAACATTGAATCCATGTCTTTGGGCGCACAGTTGTAATAGATGTCTTCTTAGATTCGAGACGCAATATGTCTAGGTTAGATTGATGCACTTTGCATAGCCCAACAAGTATGTGTTGGAACCGAGCAATGAATTCATCCATGAAACAGTCGTGTTTAGGAAACAGCAAGCAGATACGATGGTATGGAAGTTTAACGCTGCACAGAACTAGATACTTATTAGAACGTTTTGAAAGTTTGACACAACAAACCTCAAGATGTTAGAAGTCCAATGAGCCAAAAATCATCGAATTCCAATGTCACACTATTATCACGCGCTGTTAAAAGCTACTGGTGTCAATCTGGGGGACAGAAATTTGACGCAGATGTATTTGATTGCTGCGACTTCGTTACTGGTTCAAATCCTCTCAAATTTTAACACAAGATAGATTTCCTTGTTAGCTTTCCAACGAACTAAGAAAATCTGAATTCTAACTTGTAACGTATCCACACGAACAGATTTACCGAACTGACTGCAGAATTTGACGGAAATCAGTAGATTAGGGTGGAAGGATCAGCAGCCACACCACTTGATGTGGATCTTGAAACAAGAAACACGAAATTTAGGCTCTTTATGTAGTTTAGTGCTTTTGTAGATTAAAGATTAAAACTTTACTGAAAATTAGTAGCAAGAATCGAAATCTTGATGTATTTCAACAAGAAATTCGAATAGTAACAAAGGGATATAAAGAATTATGATTGATCCAAATCAAAACTAAACTGGGTTTGAATTCACTCCTGAAACTTTGGATTTACTCCTGTAACTTTTTAATTCACACGAATTAAACTCAAAACTCAAACTGATTTTTATTAATGCTGAATGGAAATATATATAGGTTTAGAAGAAACCTACATCAACTAGAAAACATAAATCCTAAAGGATAACTAAAACAAAAAAAATATATCAACTAATTCCACGCGGCTAAGGAACACCACACGCCTATGTGAATTAGGAATCCTAATGCTAAGCAAACTCTAATTAAAATAAAGTCCTAATGCAAACGAAATACATAACAAATCAGAAATTAAAATCCTAAATTACATAGAATTCTAATAGAACTAGAACTCTACATAACTAACACTTCTATTTCACATCATACTCCCCTTCTTGAAAAAATTTATCCTCAAGTTTTGATGTAGCCAAGCGATCAGCCATGCGCGATATCCATGATCCATTAGCATTAGGTCACGGATAAGAAACAGCAATGGAGGTCATGATGCTTTTGGACGTGTGTTACCAAGAATGACAGTATGATAACAAAATTCAGTAGTAGATGCGGCACATGGTGATACCCAACGCTTCTTTGAATCTTTAGTCGCACATGTGACAGCAAATTTCAGAACTTTGGTAGGGGTACAAACCAAAGATTCAATCTTTATGGTCCCTTGAATGTCATATGATGGATCTTGGGAAGTTGTACAATTCAAAGAGACATTCGGTTCAGTTGTTTGAGCCAACGATGGAATTGTTGCCTTCGGTTGTGACACGTCTTGTTTTAAGAACAAGACAAGTTCTTCCTTGGAAACGTACTCTTCATTGGGGCATTGATGTTCTTCGTGTCCAAGACCTTGACACTTCTAACATTGAATCCATGTCTTTGGGCGCACAGTTGTAATAGATGTCTTCTTAGATTCGAGACGCAATATGTCTAGGTTAGATTGATGCACTTTGCATAGCCCAATAAGTATGTCTTGGAACCGAGCAATGATTTCATCCATGAAACAGTCGTGTTTAGGAAACAGCAAGCAGATACGATGGCATGGAAGTTTAATGCTGCAGAGAACTAGATACTTATTAGAACGTTTTGAAAGTTTGACACAACAAACCTCAAGATGTTAGAAGTCCAATGAGCCAAAAATCATCGAATTCCGATGTCACACGCCTTATCACGCGCTGTTAAAAGCTACTGGTGTCAATCTGGGGGACAGAAATTTGACGCAGATGTATTTGATTGCTGCGACTTCGTTACTTGTTCAAATCCTCTCAAATATTAACACAAGATAGATTTACTTGTTATCTTTCCAACGAACTAAGAAAATCTGAATTCGGACTTGTAACGTATCCACACGAACAGATTTACCGACCTGACTGCAGAATTTGACGGAAATCAGCAGATTAGGGTGGAAGGATCAGCAGCCACACCACTTGATGTGGATCTTGAAACAAGAAACACGAAATTTAGGCTCTTTATGTAGTTTAATGCTTTTGTAGATTAAAGATTAAAACTTTACTGAAAATTAGTAGCAAGAATCGAAATCTTGATGTATTTCAACAAGAAATTCGAATAGTAACAAAGGGATATAAAGAATTATGATTGATCCAAATCAAAACTCAACTGGGTTTGAATTCACTCCTGAAACTTTGGATTTACTCCTGTGACTTTTTAATTCACACGAATTAAACTCAAAACTCAAACTGATTTTTATTAATGCTGAATGGAAATATATATAGGTTTAGAAGAAACATACATCAACTAGAAAGCATAAATCCTAAAGGATAACTAAAACAAAAAAAAATCTATCAACTAATTCCACGCGGCTAAGGAACACCACACGCCTATGTGAATTAGGAATCCTAATGCTAAGCAAACTCTAATTAAAATAAAGTCCTAATGCAAACGAAATACATAACAAATCAGAAATTAAAATCCTAAATTACATAGAATTCTAATAGAACTAGAACTCTACATAACTAACACTTCTATTTCACATCATACTCCCCTTCTTGAAAGAACTTGTCCTCAAGTTTTGATGTAGCCAAGCGATCAGCCATACGCGATATCCATGATCCATTAGCATTAGGTCACGGATGAGAAACAGCAATGGAGGCCATGATGCTTTTGGACGTGTGTTACCAAGAATGACAGTATGATAATAAAAATCAGTAGTAGATGCGGCACATGGTGAAACCCAACACTTCTTTGAATCTTTAGTCGCACATGTGACAGCAAATTTCAGAACTTTGGTAGGGGTACAAACTAAAGATTCAATCTTTATGGTCCCTTGAATGTCATATGATGGATCTTGGGAAGTTGTACAATTCAAAGAGACATTCGGTTCAGTTGTTTGAGCCAACGAGGGAATCGTTGCCTTCGGTTGTGACACGTCTTGTTTTAAGAACAAGACAAGTTCTTCCTTGGAAACGTACTCTTGATTGGGGCATTGATGTTCTTCGTGTCCAAGACCTTGACACTTCTAACATTGAATCCATGTCTTTGGGCGCACAGTTCTAATAGATGTCTTCTTAGATTCGAGACGCAATATGTCTAGGTTAGATTGATGCACTTTGCATAGCCCAATAAGTATGTCTTGGAACCGAGCAATGATTTCATCCATGAAACAGTCGTGTTTAGGAAACAGCAAGCAGATACGATGGCATGGAAGTTTAACGCTGTACAGAACTAGATACTTGTTAGAACGTTTTGAAAGTTTGACACAACAAACCTCAAGATGTTAGAAGTCCAATGAGCCAAAAATCATCGAATTCCGATGTCACACGCCTTATCACGCGCTGTTAAAAGCTACTGGTGTCAATCTGGGGGAACGAAATTTGACGCATATGTATTTGATTGTTGCGACTTCGTTACTGGTTCAAATCCTCTCAAATTTTAACACAAGATAGATTTCCTTGTTAGCTTTCCAACGAACTAAGAAAATCTGAATTCTGAATTGTAACGTATCCACACGAACAGATTTACCGAACTGACTGCAGAATTTGACGGAAATCAGCAGATTAGGGTGGAAGGATCAGCAGCCACACCACTTGATGTGGATCTTGAAACAAGAAACACGAAATTTAGGCTCTTTATGTAGTTTAGTGATTTTGTAGATTAAAGATTGAAACTTTACTGAAAATTAGTAGCAAGAATCGAAATCTTGATGTATTTCAACAAGAAATTCGAATAGTAACAAAGGGATATAAAGAATTATGATTGATCCAAATCAAAACTCAACTCAGTTTGAATTCACTCCTGAAACTTTGGATTTACTCCTGTAACTTTTTAATTCACACGAATTAAACTCAAAACTCAAACTGATTTTTATTAATGCTGAATGGAAATATATATAGGTTTAGAAGAAACCTACATCAACTAGAAAACATAAATCCTAAAGGATAACTAAAACAAAAAAAAATCTATCAACTAATTCCACGCGGCTAAGGAACACCACACGCCTATGTGAATTAGGAATCCTAATGCCAAGCAAACTCTAATTAAAATAAAGTCCTAATGCAAACGAAATACATAACAAATCAGAAATTAAAATCCTAAATTACATAGAATTCTAATAGCAATAGAACTCTACATAACTAACACTTCTATTTCACATCATACTCCCCTTCTTGGAAAAACTTGTCCTCAAGTTTTGATGTAGCCAAGCGATCAGCCATGCGCGATATCCACGATCCATTAGCATTAGGTCACGGATGAGAAACAGCAATGGAGGCCATGTTGCTTTTGTACGTGTGTTACCAAGAATGACAGTATGATACCAAAAATCAGTAGTAGATGCGGCACATGGTGGTACCCAACGCTTCTTTGAATCTTTAGTCGCACATGTGACAGCAAATTTCAGAACTTTGGTAGGGGTACAAACCAAAGATTCAATCTTTATGGTCCCTTGAATGTCATATGATGGATCTTGGGAAGTTGTACAATTCAAAGAGACATTCGGTTCAGTTGTTTGAGCCACCGAGGGAATCGTTGCCTTCGGTTGTGACACGTCTTGTTTTAAGAACAAGATAAGTTCTTCCTTGGAAACGTACTCTTCATTGGGGCATTGATGTTCTTCGTGTCCAAGACCTTGACACTTCTAACATTGAATACATGTCTTTGGGCGCACAGTTGTAATAGATGTCTTCTTAGATTCGAGACGCAATATGTCTAGGTTAGATTGATGCACTTTGCATAGCCCAACAAGTATGTCTTGGAACAGAGCAATGATTTCATCCATGAAACAGTCGTGTTTAGGAAACAGCAAGCAGATACGATGGCATGGAAGTTTAACGCTGCACAGAACTAGATACTTATTAGAACGTTTTGAAAGTTTGACACAACAAACCTCAAGATTTTAGAAGTCCAATGAGCCAAAAATCATCGAATTCCGATGTCACACGCTTTATCACGCGCCGTTAAAAACTACCGGTGTCAACTGCGGGGACAGAAATTTGACGCAGATGTATTTGATTGCTGCGACTTCGTTACTGGTTCAAATCCTCTCAAATTTTAACACAAGATAGATTTCCTTGTTAGCTTTCCAACGAACTTAGACAATCTGAATTCTGACTTGTAACGTATCCACACGAACAGATTTACCGAACTGACTGCGGAATTTGACGGAAATCAGCAGATTAGGGTGGAAGGATCAGCAGCCACACCACTTGATGTGGATCTTGAAACAAGAAACACGAAATTTAGGCTCTTTATGTAGTTTAGTGCTTTTGTACATTAAAGATTGAAACTTTACTGAAAATTAGTAGCAAGAATCGAAATCTTGATGTATTTCAACAAGAAATTCGAATAGTAACAAAGGGATATAAAGAATTATGATTGATCCAAATCAAAACTCAACCGGGTTTGAATTCACTCCCGAAACTTTGGATTTACTTCTGTAACTTTTTAATTCACACGAATTAAACTCAAAACTCAAACTGATTTTTATTAATGCTGAATGGAAATATATATAGGTTTAGAAGAAACCTACATCAACTAGAAAACATAAATCCTAAAGGATAACTAAAACAAAAAAAAATCTATCAACTAATTCCACGCGGCTAAGGAACACCACACGCCTATGTGAATTAGGAATCCTAATGCTAAGCAAACTCTAATTAAAATAAAGTCCTAATGCAAACGAAATACATAACAAATCAGAAATTAAAATCCTAAATTACATAGAATTCTAATAGAACTAGAACTCTACATAACTAACACTTCTATTTCACATCATACTCCCCTTCTTGAAAAAAACTTGTCCTCAAGTTTTGATGTAGCCAAGCGATCAGCCATGCGCGATATCCATGATCCATTAGCATTAGGTCACGGATGAGAAACAACAATGGAGGCCATGATGCTTTTGGACGTGTGTTACCAAGAATGACAGTATGATAACAAAAAGCAGTAGTAGATGCGGCACATGGTGATACCCAACGCTTCTTTGAATCTTTAGTCGCACATGTGACAGCAAATTTCAGAACTTTGGTAGGGGTACAAACCAAAGATTCAATCTTTATGGTCCCTTGAATGTCATATGATGGATCTTGGGAAGTTGTACAATTCAAAGAGACATTCGGTTCAGTTGCTTGAGCCAACGAGGGAATTGTTGCCTTCGGTTGTGACACGTCTTGTTTTAAGAACAAGACAAGTTCTTCCTTGGAAACGTACTCTTCATTGGGGCATTGATGTTCTTCGTGTCCAAGACCTTGACACTTCTAACATTGAATCCATGTCTTTGGGCGCACAGTTGTAATAGATGTCTTCTTAGATTCGAGACGCAATATGTCTAGGTTAGATTGATGCACTTTGCATAGCCCAACAAGTATGTCTTGGAACAGAGCAATGATTTCATCCATGAAACAGTCGTGTTTAGGAAACAAAGCAAGCGATACGATGGCATGGAAGTTTAACGCTGCACAGAACTAGATACTTATTAGAACGTTTTGAAAGTTTGACACAACAAACCTCAAGATTTTAGAAGTCCAATGAGCCAAAAATCATCGAATTCCGATGTCACACGCATTATCACGCGCTGTTAAAAACTACTGGTGTCAATCTGGGGGACAGAAATTTGACGCAGATGTATTTGATTGCTGCGACTTCGTTACTGGTTCAAATCCTCTCAAATTTTAACACAAGATAGATTTCCTTGTTAGCTTTCCAACGAACTTAGACAATCTGAATTCTGACTTGTAACGTATCCACACGAACAGATTTACCGAACTGACTGCGGAATTTGACGGAAATCAGCAGATTAGGGTGGAAGGATCAGCAGCCACACCACTTGATGTGGATCTTGAAACAAGAAACACGAAATTTAGGCTCTTTATGTAGTTTAGTGCTTTTGTACATTAAAGATTGAAACTTTACTGAAAATTAGTAGCAAGAATCGAAATCTTGATGTATTTCAACAAGAAATTCGAATAGTAACAAAGGGATATAAAGAATTATGATTGATCCAAATCAAAACTCAACCGGGTTTGAATTCACTCCCGAAACTTTGGATTTACTTCACGTAACTTTTTAATTCACACGAATTAAACTCAAAACTCAAACCGATTTTTATTAATGCTTGAATGGAAATATATATAGGTTTAGAAGAAACCTACATCAACTAGAAAACATAAATCCTAAAGGATAACTAAAACAAAAAAAAATCTATCAACTAATTCCACGCGGCTAAGGAACACCACACGCCTATGTGAATTAGGAATCCTAATGCTAAGCAAACTCTAATTAAAATAAAGTCCTAATGCAAACGAAATACATAACAAATCAGAAATTAAAATCCTAAATTACATAGAATTCTAATAGAACTAGAACTCTACATAACTAACACTTCTATTTCACATCATACTCCCCTTCTTGAAAAAACTTGTCCTCAAGTTTTGATGTAGCCAAGCGATCAGCCATGCGCGATATCCATGATCCATTAGCATTAGGTCACGGATGAGAAACAACAATGGAGGCCATGATGCTTTTGGACGTGTGTTACCAAGAATGACAGTATGATAACAAAAAGCAGTAGTAGATGCGGCACATGGTGATACCCAACGCTTCTTTGAATCTTTAGTCGCACATGTGACAGCAAATTTCAGAACTTTGGTAGGGGTACAAACCAAAGATTCAATCTTTATGGTCCCTTGAATGTCATATGATGGATCTTGGGAAGTTGTACAATTCAAAGAGACATTCGGTTCAGTTGCTTGAGCCAACGAGGGAATTGTTGCCTTCGGTTGTGACACGTCTTGTTTTAAGAACAAGACAAGTTCTTCCTTGGAAACGTACTCTTCATTGGGGCATTGATGTTCTTCGTGTCCAAGACCTTGACACTTCTAACATTGAATCCATGTCTTTGGGCGCACAGTTGTAATAGATGTCTTCTTAGATTCGAGACGCAATATGTCTAGGATAGATTGATGCACTTTGCATAGCCCAACAAGTATGTCTTGGAACCGAGCAATGATTTCATCCATGAAACAGTCGTGTTTAGGAAACAGCAAGCAGATACGATGGCATGGAAGTTTAACGCTGCACAGAACTAGATACTTATTAGAACGTTTTGAAAGTTTGACACAACAAACCTCAAGATGTTAGAAGTCCAATGAGCCAAAAATCATCGAATTCCGATGTCACACGCCTTATCACGCGCTGTTAAAAGCTACTGGTGTCAATCTGGGGGACAGAAATTTGACGCAGATGTATTTGATTGCTGCGACTTCGTTACTGGTTCAAATCCTCTCAAATTTTAACACAAGATAGATTTCCTTGTTAGCTTTCCAACGAACTTAGACAATCTGAATTCTGACTTGTAACGTATCCACACGAACAAATTTACCGAACTGACTGCAGAATTTGACGGAAATCAGCAGATTAGGGTGGAAGGATCAGCAGCCACACCACTTGATGTGGATCTTGAAACAAGAAACACGAAATTTAGGCTCTTTATGTAGTTTAGTGCTTTTGTAGATTAAAGATTGAAACTTTACTGAAAATTAGTGGCAAGAATCAAAATCTTGATGTATTTCAACAAGAAATTCGAATAGTAAAAAGGGATATGAAGAATTATGATTGATCCAAATCAAAACTCAATTGGGTTTGGATTCACTCCATAAACTTTGGATTTACTCCTGTAAATTTTTAATTCACATGAATTAAACTAAAAACTCAAACTGATTTTTATTAATGCTGAATGGAAATATATATAGGTTTAGAAGAAACCTACATCAACTAGAAAAACGTAAATCCTAAAGGATAACTAAAACAAAAAAATCTATCACCTAATTCCACGCGGCTATGGAACACCACACGCCTATGTGAATTAGGAATCCTAATGCTAAGCAAACTCTAATTAAAATAAAATCCTAATGCAAACGAAATACTTAACAAATCAGAAATTAAAATCCTAAATTACATAGAATTCTAATAGAACAAGAACTCTACATAACTAACACTTCTATTTCAAATCATACTCCCCTTCTTGAAAAAACTTGTCCTCAAGTCTTGATGTAGCCAAGCGATCAGCCATGCGCGATATCCATGATCCATTAGCATTAGGTCACGGATGAGAAACAGCAATGGAGGCCATGATGCTTTTGGACGTGTAATACTAAGAATGACAGTATGATAACAAAAATCAGTAGTAGATGCGGCACATGGTGATACCCAACGCTTCTTTGAATCTTTAGTCGCACATGTGACAGCAAATTTCAGAACTTTGGTAGGGTTACAAACCAAAGATTCAATCTTTATGGTCCCTTGAATGTCATATGATGGATCTTGGGAAGTTGTACAATTCAAAGAGACATTCGGTTCAGTTGTTTGAGCCAACGAGCGAGTTGTTGCCTTTGGTTGTGACACGTCTTGTTTTAAGAACAAGACAAGTTCTTCCTTGGAAACGTACTCTTCATTGGGGCATTGATGTTCTTCGTGTCCAAGACCTTGACACTTCTAACATTGAATCCATGTCTTCTTAGATTCAAGAAGCAATATGTCTAGGTGGGCGGGCGCGGATGTTGTCGTCGTTGCACCGCGCCCGTCCAAAGATAAAATTTCTCCTACTCTCTTCTACACTAAGGTAGTATAGTGGAAGTAGGGGTCGTATCCACAGGGAAACAGGGACGAGTTTATATTCAGCGTGATTCGAAACCTAGATTAAGCTAAGGGCCGAGAAACCTAATTACAAAGGGGGGTTTCGGGTTGATTATACGAACAAACTAAGACTAACTAGCATATAAACAAAACGAGAAATCAATTATGGAAAGATCTTGAATCCGATTAACATCCACTTCAATTCATTATCGATCCTTGAACATCCACTCTAATTATTTCCATAATTATCTATTGTCGAGAATTAATCTCGTGTTCTCCTTATTCTTAGTTGAATAGCACGATCAGCGTGACTATAAAACCCTAACTAAAGGATAACCTAGTCCGATCTGCGTCTAAGTTCAATCCAATAGCAGCAATAAACACAGAGAACCAATAGACCTGCTAATGTCATACACGCGATAAACATTCAACAGTTGATTCAATTTCCCTAAGAAATAACCAAGATGATCAGCATCTAAATTACTCCCTAGTTTGCTACCAATTGATAAAAGAATAAAACAATCCGATTCTATTCTTAAATCTAGCATTAGATTAATCACACAATCAAACTAGTAACGTTCCTAGCATAATTATGCAATAATCATAAATCACAAGCATAGAAATTGAACCATAATCAAGGAAAAGAGAAAGAGAGGAAAGATCTCACAATAACGGTTGAAGCTTCTTGTTAATTGATCCAAGAACAGTTCAAGCTACAATCCGATAGCAAAAACCAAACCCATAGTTGAAATCCCTAAAAACTAAACTAAGAAATGAGAACTAAAACTAGGAAATGAAAAACAAAGAAATGGAAATGAAGAACAAAGAGGAACGAAGATGGAAAGATGAAAAGAGAATCATGAAGAAGGAAGGATGAGGAGAGGAGCTCTCCCCTCAAGCTAGCCACTCCAAGGTCTACATTTCAGCTCTCCTCTTCGCACTTCTCTTCATCTCTCCTCAAAAGTTAGGTTTTAGGAGCTTTAAAACCCCGCACAAAATCGTGGCCCCAAGCCGACTTAACGAGCCGCGAGTCGCGCCACCGATCGCGAGTCGCGAAGATCGCACCGCCAAACCGCACAAAATGGCTCGGACAAGGGTCGCGAGTCGCGACATTCCTCGCGAGTCGCGAGGGCATGCCGCTCGCGAGGTGCGAGTAAGCTCTCGCGAGTCGCGAGCGCTCGTGGCCGGGCGGCGTGCTGGGCCAGGCGCGTATGGCGGGTCCGTGGCGAGTGGGCCGTGCGAGCCGAAGCTTGCGGTAGTGCGATTAGCTATTCTCGCCGGGCGAGGCCGCCGGGCCGCCGAGCCGCTGGAGGGGCGAGGCTTGCGATGCTTGGTTGGTGATGACGCCGGGCTCGCTTAGGCTTGCGGTGGAGCGTAGCTTGCGGTGATGCTTGGGTTGCGGTGATGCTTGGGTTGCGATGATGCTTGGCTTGCTCGGCTCACATGCATTTCACCTTGGAAGCTCGGAATCCATGACATTAACACAACTTATATCGCAAAACTCCGAACTTCCGCTAAGGATGATTTATATGCAAACCTTAACAATTACGAACAAATCCCTTAGCAATGTGCACCTAAAATACCACAAGAACATCGTATAACTTGAGCGTATCAAATACCCCCCACACTTGAACTTTACTCGACCTCGAGTAAACTCAAAAATGAGAAATACCAATTAAATCATCGCCCAAGCTATCGAAACCAACCTACACTCCCCATCAACTACATCATCATCATCACATCTTAACAAAATACGCTCAAAACCTAAACGTAAGGGATGATGATTCCCCCACACTTAGATTCAAGCTCACCTGAAATATACAAAGACGCGACAACAATAATAACCAAGAACCAAAATGTGAGCTCAAATCCCGAAGGATCTCAAAGGAATTGAACTCACTCCAACGCCACAATCAAAATGACAGGCTCGCCTAAAACCTCAAAAAGATAAACAACTACTACTACTACGACCAACCTAGATAAGCAAGCCATGGAACAAAGACAAAAAGGGATAAATTCCATGCTTACTCCCAAAAACAATCAACCAAAAGAAAGCGAAAGCCAAAATAAATAGATCTTCACAAAACAAAGGATGAATTCACTAACCCAACCCGAAAACGCTTTCCACCTTATGACACCAACTCCGGCAAATGAGTTTTCAAAATTCAAAATTCTCTCTTTCATCTCTCATTTTGCCTAGGAGCCCTTTCGGGTTTTCATCCTAGCTTCACACATTTCTTTTTGGTTGCACCTCACCATCTTACCCGCTCAATATAAGCCACTTTTTTGCATAGGTTGCCCTTTCGGGTTTTCAACCTATCCGGGCCCCCAATTTTTGCCTGAGTCGCCCACCCTTGTGGGTTTTCAACTCAGCGGGTTTCATTTCATCACTTTTTTTTTTTTTATTCTTTTTCATTTTTTTTTTCATTTTCATTTTTTTTTTCAAATTGAAAGTAATATATACAACATAGATACATGAGAATGAGAATACCCTCCCCCCTACTTAAACTACACATTATCCTCAATGTGTCGACAATGAGAAGAAAAAGGAAACTGAAAATGGGGGGGGAATAGAAAATCGAGCAAATCGAAGATCAAATGCTCAAGACTCATGACCAAACAATCCGTCAAATTCAAATTTCTTAACAACACCATCTCAAATCTCCGAAATCAACTCACAACCCTCTCCCTCAAATCACTCAAACAAATGGCAAATTCAAAAGTTTTGAATTTTTGAGATTTGCTCCTAGCTTAAGAGATCGAAAAGATACAATAATCTCACTCCTCTAGTGTTACCAACTCCTAGCTATTGAACTCCTCCCAACGGGTTTTCTTTTGTGGACTTGGGCTCAAAGTGGATTAAGATTTGTTGTGGTTCTTTTGAGTGAGTGGGCGGTGGGTGAAAGAAAATTTATTTTGGTGGTGGAAATTTGATGAGAAAATAAAGGAAAGGAAAGAAAATAAAAAGGGTCTCCGGTTGCCTCCCGAGAAGCGCTGTTGTTTAAAGTCGTTAGCTCGACTTAGTACCTTAAGCTTAATCACTGGGTTGTGCTCCATGTGTGACAATGGTAGTTCCATGTCAATCTCCACTTCAAGTACGTGCAAAATTGATTGAGAAGGACTCTTGCAATGCATTGTTAGTATCTAGCTTACTACATCATGGTTGAGCATATAACATCAGATTATATCCAAAACCTAGCATTAAGTCAACAACAAACATCAACTAGTAGTACTCATAGCTAATCCAAGTCATGACCATTAATATAAATGTTTAAAGCTAGACAATAACCAAGATATAAAGTATGAGTCAATCAACCATTCCCAAGAGAGTGGCCAACCAAAAACAAAGAGCACAAGCAATACCATCCAAAAATCACGCAAAATACAAACAAGTAACACCGTTTCCCCGGCAACGGCGCCAAAATTTGGGCGGGCGCGGATGTTGTCGTCGTTGCACCGCGCCCGTCCAAAGATAAAATTTCTCCTACTCTCTTCTACACTAAGGTAGTATAGTGGAAGTAGGGGTCGTATCCACAGGGAAACAGGGACGAGTTTATATTCAGCGTGATTCGAAACCTAGATTAAGCTAAGGGCCGAGAAACCTAATTACAAAGGGGGGTTTCGGGTTGATTATACGAACAAACTAAGACTAACTAGCATATAAACAAAACGAGAAATCAATTATGGAAAGATCTTGAATCCGATTAACATCCACTTCAATTCATTATCGATCCTTGAACATCCACTCTAATTATTTCCATAATTATCTATTGTCGAGAATTAATCTCGTGTTCTCCTTATTCTTAGTTGAATAGCACGATCAGCGTGACTATAAAACCCTAACTAAAGGATAACCTAGTCCGATCTGCGTCTAAGTTCAATCCAATAGCAGCAATAAACACAGAGAACCAATAGACCTGCTAATGTCATACACGCGATAAACATTCAACAATTGATTCAATTTCCCTAAGAAATAACCAAGATGATCAGCATCTAAATTACTCCCTAGTTTGCTACCAATTGATAAAAGAATAAAATAATCCGATTCTATTCTTAAATCTAGCATTAGATTAATCACACAATCAAACTAGTAACGTTCCTAGCATAATTATGCAATAATCATAAATCACAAGCATAGAAATTGAACCATAATCAAGGAAAAGAGAAAGAGAGGAAAGATCTCACAATAACGGTTGAAGCTTCTTGTTAATTGATCCAAGAACAGTTCAAGCTACAATCCGATAGCAAAAACCAAACCCATAGTTGAAATCCCTAAAAACTAAACTAAGAAATGAGAACTAAAACTAGGAAATGAAAAACAAAGAAATGGAAATGAAGAACAAAGAGGAACGAAGATGGAAAGATGAAAAGAGAATCATGAAGAAGGAAGGATGAGGAGAGGAGCTCTCCCCTCAAGCTAGCCACTCCAAGGTCTACATTTCAGCTCTCCTCTTCGCACTTCTCTTCATCTCTCCTCAAAAGTTAGGTTTTAGGAGCTTTAAAACCCCGCACAAAATCGTGGCCCCAAGCCGACTTAACAGTCGCGAGTCGCGCCACTGATCACGAGTCGCGAAGATCGCACTGCCAAACCGAACAAAATGGCCTGGACAAGGGTCGCGAGTCGCGACATTCCTCGCGAGTCGCGAGGGCATGCTGCTCGCGAGGTGCGAGTAAGCTCGCGAGTCGCGAGCGCCGTGGCCGGGCAGCGTGTCGGCCGTGCGCGCGCCGGGCCGTGCGAGCGCCGGGCCGTGCGAGCCGAAGCTTGCGGTAGTGCGATGGCCGTGCCGCCGGGCGAGGTTGCCGGGCCGCCGAGCCGCCGGGAGGGGCGAGGCTTGCGATGCTTGGTCGGGTGATGACGCCTGGGCTCGCTTAGGCTTGCGGTGGAGCGTAGCTTGCGGTGATGCTTGGGTTGCGGTGATGCTTGGGTTGCGATGATGCTTGGCTTGCTCGACTCACATGTATTTCACCTTGGAAGCTCGGAATCCATGACATTAACACAACTTATATCACAAAACTCCGAACTTCCGCTAAGGATGATTTATATGCAAACCTTAACAATTACGAACAAATCCCTTAGCAATGTGCACCTAAAATACCACAAGAACATCGTATAACTTGAGCGTATCACTAGGTTAGATTGATGCACTTTGCATAGCCCAACAAGTATGTCTTGGAACCGAGCAATGATTTCATCCATGAAACAGTCGTGTTTAGGAAACAGCAAGCAGATACGATGGCATGGAAGTTTAACGCTGCACAGAACTAGATACTTATTATAACGTTTTGAAAGTTTCACACAACAAACCTCAAGATGTTAGAAGTCCAATGAGCTAAAAATCATCGAATTCCGAAGTCACACGCCTTATCACGCGCTGGTAAAACTACTGGTGTCAATTTGTGGGACAGAAATTTGACGCAGATGTATTTGATTGCTGCGACTTCGTTACTTGTTCAAATCCTCTCAAATTTTAACACAAGATAGATTTCCTTGTTAGCTTTCCAACGAACTTAGACAATCTGAATTCTGACTTGTAACGTATCCACACGAACAGATTTACCAAACTGACTGCAGAATTTGACGGAAATCAGCAGATTAGGGTGGAAGGATTAGCAGCCACACCACTTGATGTGGATCTTAAAACAAGAAACACAAAATTTAGGCTCTTTATGTAGTTTAGTGCTTTTGTAGATTAAAGATTGAAACTTTACTGAAAATTAGTAGCAAGAATCGAAATCTTGATGTATTTCAACAAGAAATTTGAATAGTAACAAAGGGATATAAAGAATTATGATTGATCCAAATCAAAACTCAACTGGGTTTGAATTCACTCCTGAAACTTTGGATTTACTGCTGTAACTTTTTAATTCACACGAATTAAACTCAAAACTCAAAACTCAAACTGATTTTTATTAATGCTTATGGAAATATATATAGGTTTAGAAGAAAACTACATAAACTAGAAAACATAAATCCTAAAGGATAACTAAAACAAAAAAATCTATCAACTAATTCCACGCGGCTAAGGAACACCACACGCCAATGTGAATTAGGAAACCTAATGCTAAGCAAACTCTAATTAAAATAAAGTCCTAATGCAAACGAAATACTTAACAAATCAGAATTTAAAATCCTAAATTACATAGAATTCTAATAGAACTAGAACTCTACATAACTAACACTTCTATTTCACATCATACTCCCCTTCTTGAAAAAACTTGTCCTCAAGTTTTGATGTAGCCAAGCGATCAGCCATGCACGATATCAATGATCCATTAGCATTAGGTCACGGATGAGAAACAAAGAATGGAGGCCATGATGCTTTTGGACGTGTGTTACCAAGAATGACAAGTATGATTACAAAAATCAATAGTAGATGCGGCACATGGTGATACCCAACGCTTCTTTGAATCTTTAGTCGCACATGTGACAAAGCAAATTGGGAACTTTGGTAGGGGTACAAACCAAAGATTCAATCTTTATGGTCCCTTGAATGTCATATGATGGATCTTGGGAAGTTGTACAATTCAAAGAGACATTCGGTTCAGTTGTTTGAGCCAACGAGGGAATTGTTGCCTTCGGTTGTGACACGTCTTGTTTTAAGAACAAGACAAGTTCTTCCTTGGAAACGTACTCTTCATTGGGGCATTGATGTTCTTCGTGTCCAAGACCTTGACACTTCTAACATTGAATCCATGTCTTTGGGCGCACAGTTGTAATAGATGTCTTCTTAGATTCAAGACGCAATTTGTCTAGGTTAGATTGATGCACTTTGCATAGCCCAACAAGTATGTCTTGGAACCGAGCAATGATTTCATCCATGAAACAGTCGTGTTTAGGAAACAGCAAGCAGATACGATGGCATGGAAGTTTAACGCTGCACTGAACTAGATACTTATTAGAACGTTTTGAAAGTTTGACACAACAAACCTCAAGATGTTAGAAGTCCAATGAGCTAAAAATCATCGAATTCCGAAGTCACACGCCTTATCACGCGCTGTTAAAAGCTACTGGTGTCAATCTGTGGGACAGAAATTTGACGCAGATGTATTTGATTGCTGCGACTTCGTTACTTGTTCAAATCCTCTCAAATTTTAACACAAGATAGATTTCCTTGTTAGCTTTCCGAACAACTTAGACAATCTGAATTCTGACTTATAACGTATCCACACGAACAGATTTACCGAACTGACTGCAGAATTTGACGGAAATCAGCAGATTAGGGTGGAAGGATCAGCAGCCACACCACTTGATGTGGATCTTGAAACAAGTGATACGAAATCAGTTGCTAATTCCGAAATTCTACTAAGTACTAATCTCAATCACAACAAAGGAGAGATTCACGGTTTAAAGATTAGTACTAGTTTAATCATGTTGAGCAACGAAGGAAAGGAAGTTAATTAAGCTAGTTAGTTTAATTAACGTTTTTGTAATTTTCGGTTTTTGTAAACCCGGAATTATTTTGTTTAGCGTAAGTGTAAATTGGTCGAACCGTACTTGGGGTTGCGAACCATACTTGGGACGTGTAATGGGCACTCATGGAGATCTTTTGAAGCTTCCCTTGCAAGCTAAGACAAGCCCTCCACTTGCTTGAAGAAAACCGTCCCACTTTGCCCCAAAGTCAACAAAACACACAACAACACTATTCCTCCTTACATCCTTGTTGGATTAAGAGATATTTGTTGTTTAATTGATTTGTTTAATTACTTTGGTGCTTAGTTATTTTGGCTAATGTTTTAAGCCTTCTTTAGCTTGTACTTGATATATGTAATGGATCAAGGAATGAAAAATCAGTTTTAGTTTTGAATTAAACATTGTGTTTATTCGGTTTTTTTGGAGATTGAAAAATCCGAAATTCCTCTTGCAATTAAGAAGTGATCTTAATTTCGAAACCCTTGAGTTAAGTGAGTTAAACTTAATTTAAGAGAGAGTTAATATAATTAGTGAGTTTAAACTAATTAAATCCACTCTCTAAAACCTCCTAAATCAGTTTCTAAGTAAGATAAACTTCAAAACCGATTTAGAATCCTTAAGCATAAATAAGTGAGTAAAGCTTATCGAGCTTAGGTTACATTTTCATATACGATTTCGCGTCAAGTGGTATCCAGAGCTAAGTTATGAAATGGACGATGAAATGAATGATAATGCTAGAAGAGATGCGATGCTAGAAGCTCTAGCTAAGCAAAACGAAGCATTACACGACATGATGGCAAAGATAACCTTAGAATTGTTTAAGAAGAAACCCAATGAGGAAGAAAGGAGTTCTAGGGCTGATGATAGGGGTTTGAAAATAGAAGTTCCGGATTTTGACGGAGCTAGTGATCCGGAATTATACATTGAATGGGAACGTTCTTTGGAGCGTTTTTTTGATTACAAAGACACTCCGAATGATAAGAAATACAAGGTTGCTGTTTTGAAGCTAACCAAATATGCATCCATTTGGTTAGAAGGCTTCAAGAGGCAAAGGGTGAAGGAGAACAAATCCAAGATTGCTACTTGGGAGAAATTGAAGAAGCAATTGCGGAAGCGTTTTGTTCCTACTAACTACAAGCAAAATCAGTATGTTAGATGGTCCACACTCAAACAAGGCACCACGTCCATGGATGAGTACATCAAGGAATTCGAAAAGCTTTCCATTGTTTGTGAAATAGAAGAAATGGAGGAGCAAAAATTGGGCGGATTCTTGGGAGGCCTAAATGAGGATGTGCGTGAGAAGGTGGAGGTATACCCATACCTTTCTTTCGATGAGGCTTGCAAAGTGGCTCTCAAAATTGACAGCCAAAAGAAGAAAGCAACAACAAGTAAGTCTTATTCAAAGCCATTTAGTACTTTTAAAGCTAATACTAGTACTAGCAACTTTGATAAGAACAAAAAATCAGATTTCATTCCAAAAGAGAAGGAGAAAGTTGTAGATGATAAAGCCTTTAAAATGAAATGTTTTAAGTGTCAAGGTTATGGTCATTACCAATCGACTTGTCCTACGAAAAGAGTCATGACTATAAGGGACATAGAGGAGATAGACGAATTGGAGAGGTTATACCTCTTAGAAAAGCAACATGATAAATCTGATTTAGGAAACGAAAGTGATGAGGACGTGTGTAATCCGGAAATGGAGGGTGAAATGTTGGTTCTTAGAAGATCCTTGTACTCTAATGTCGTGGCTGAAAATGAGGAACAAAGAGAAACCATTTTTCATTCGAAATGCTTAGTGAATAAGAAGCTATGCACGTTAATCATTGATGGTGGTAGTTGTACAAATGTGGCTTCAATCGAACTCGTAGAGAAGTTAGCATTACCTACTACTAAACATCCACATCCTTATAAACCGAAATGGTTAGATGATGATAGTGAAGTAAGGGTGAAGAATAGAGTTTTAATCACGTTTTCCATTGGAAATTATGAAGATGAAATTCTATGTGATGTAATTCCTATGACTCGCGTGCCATATTCTACTTGGTAGACCGTGGCAATTTGATCGAAAAGTAATGCATGATGGTTGTTCGAATGTGTATAAGGTAAACAAGAATGGTAAAATCAAAACCTTAGTACCATTGCCCCCTTCAAAAATCCGAGACACTACACCTAAACAAAAAAAGAACCTCGTGTGTGGTAGTGTTTTTGGGGAGAAAAAGATTCGAGAGGGAGTTGGGAACAAATCAGGTCGTGTATGTTCTAATTGCTAAGGAGGTGAACGAGGGAATGGAAGTTGAAGATTCGGATTTGAGGGAGTTATTGGAGGGATTTGGAGACGTGTTTCCTAATGACCTACCAAATGGCCTACCCCCTAAACGTGGAATTGAGCATCAAATTGATCTCATTCCCGGAGCACCACTTCCAAATAAACCTTCCTATAGATGCAATCCGAAAGAAAGTGAGGAGTTACAAAGCCAAATCAGTGAATTGATGAAGAAAGGCTACGTGAGAGAGAGTAAAAGTCCATGTCTTTGTTCCTGGCTTTACTTGTGCCAAAAAAGGACGGAACATGGAGGATGTGTATTGATAGCCGTGCTTTGTGAACAATATAACCATCAAATACGATTTCCCATCCCTAGGTTAGATGACATGTTAGATGAGTTAAGTGGATCCAATTTGTTTTCGAAAATTGATTTGAGAAGTGGATACCACCAAATATGCATGAGAGAGGGAGATGAGTGGAAGACGGCTTTCAAAACGAAGTATGGGTTGTATGAATGGATGGTTATGCCGTTTGGTCTCACAAATGCCCCTAGTACGTTCATGATATTGATGAATGAAGTACTTAGGCCGTTTTTGGGAAAGTTCGTGGTGGTGTATTTGGATGATATTCTTGTCTATAGTTCTAACAAGGAGGATCATTTGGAGCATTTGCAACGATTGTTCGAAGTTCTAAGAGAGCAAAAACTGTACGGGAAGCTAGAAAAGTGCACGTTTATGCAAAGGGAGATTGGCTTCCTTGGTTTCATCATTTCGATGAAGGCGTGAAGGTGGATCCATCCAAAGTAGAAGCAATTTCTTCTTGGCCGGTTCCCACCACTATCACCGAGGTGAGATCTTTTCATGGTTTAGCTTCATTTTATAGGAGGTTTATAAATAATTTCAAGCACATTATTAGCTCCTATAACCTGAATGTACTAAACATGGAAAATTTACATGGAGTGACGCACTCAAAAGGCGTTTGAACTTGTAAAGGAGAAAATGTGTAACACGCCTATTTTAGCTTTACCCGATTTCACTAAACCATTTGAAGTTGAGTGTGACGCCGTGGAACGGGTATTGGGGGCTGTTCTAATTCAATGTGGCAAACCTATTGCTTATTTTAGCGAGAAACTAAATCGAGCCAAGTTGAATTATTCCACGTATGATAAAGAGTTTTACGCCATGGTTAGAGCTCTTAATCATTGGAGTCACTATTTGCGACCACAAGCTTTTGTTCTCCATTCGGATCATGAATCATTGAAATATATTCATGGCCAACATAAGCTTAGTGCTCGTCATGCTAAATGGGTGGAATTCTTACAATCTTTCAATTTTGTTGCCAAGTACAAGGCCGGAAAAGCCAACATTGTAGCTGATGCTTTATCTCGGAGACACGTATTGCTTAACATGGTGGATTCCAAGGTACTTGGGTTTGAGTTGATTAAAGAATTCTATGTTCTTGATGAGGAGACACGTGACCTGTTCGTGGCTACCAAGGATGGTCCAAAAGACCATTATCATCAAATGGAAGGGTTTTTGTTTAAAGGGAACAAACTTTGTGTTCCTAAATGTCCCGTTCGTGATTTGCTAATTAGAGAAGCTCATGGAGGTGGGTTAGCTGGCCATTTTGGCGTTAACAAGACTATGGAGTTGTTACAAGAACATTTTTCGTGGCCTCATATGCTCAAAGAAGTACATGCTTGTTTTGGCTCGTTGTGGTGTTTGTCAAAGGGCTAAAAGCACGTTCCATAAGGGGTTGTACACTCCTTTACCAACACCGGAGAGACCATGGGAGGATGTCAGTATGGATTTCATTGTGGCTCTTCCTAGGACACAAAGAGGGAAGGATTCGGTCATGGTGGTAGTGGACCGTTTCTCAAAAATGGCACACTTCGTGCCTTGTCACAAAACGGAAGATGCTCTTAATGTTTCTTGTTTATATTTCAGTGGAAATTGTTCGCTTGCATGGAGTGCCAAGAACTATTGTCTCGGATCGAGATAGTAAGTTTTTGAGTCATTTTTGGAGGTCCCTATGGAGGATGATGGGTACTAAGTTGCTGTTTAGTACTTCACATCACCCCCAAACAACAGATGGTCAAACCGAAGTGACCAATCGAACTCTAGGCACCTTGTTAAGGGGCTTAGTGAGCAAGACGGGAAAGGATTGGGATGTCAAGTTATGCCATGCGGAGTTTGCTTACAATAGAACTCCAACTTTTGCAACAAAACATTCACCGTTCGAAGTGGTATATGGGGTAAATCCGTATGTACCTATTGATCTTATTTCGTTGCCTAAAGACTCTTATGTCCATGGAGATGCTAGGCAACAAGCTGAAACAATGGTGAAAGTTCACAAAGAAATACGCACCAATATCGAGAAGACAAATGAGATGTACAAAAGGAAAGCAAACAAAAGTCGGAAACCGAGGTTGTTTGCTCCGGAAGATTTGGTGTGGGTTCACTTGAGGAAGGAGAGGTTTCCAAGTAAAAGAAAGCATAAACTCATGCCCCGAGCTGAAGGACCTTTCAAGGTTCTTGAACGTTATGGAGACAATGCTTACAAGATAGACCTTCCCGGAGACTATGGCGTGGCAAAGCAACATTCAACGTAGGGGACTTATCCCCTATTTAGAAGATGAAGATGTGCAAGAATTGAGGACAATTCCTTTTGAAGAAGGAGAGGATGATACGAAATCAGTTGCTAATTCCGAAATTCTACTAAGTACTAATCTCAATCACAACAAAGGAGAGATTCACGGTTTAAAGATTAGTACTAGTTTAATCATGTTGAGCAACGAAGGAAAGGAAGTTAATTAAGCTAGTTAGTTTAATTAACGTTTTTGTAATTTTCGGTTTTTGTAAACCCGGAATTATTTTGTTTAGCGTAAGTGTAAATTGGTCGAACCGTACTTGGGGTTGCGAACCATACTTGGGACGTGTAATGGGCACTCATGGAGATCTTTTGAAGCTTCCCTTGCAAGCTAAGACAAGCCCTCCACTTGCTTGAAGAAAACCGTCCCACTTTGCCCCAAAGTCAACAAAACACACAACAACACTATTCCTCCTTACATCCTTGTTGGATTAAGAGATATTTGTTGTTTAATTGATTTGTTTAATTACTTTGGTGCTTAGTTATTTTGGCTAATGTTTTAAGCCTTCTTTAGCTTGTACTTGATATATGTAATGGATCAAGGAATGAAAAATCAGTTTTAGTTTTGAATTAAACATTGTGTTTATTCGGTTTTTTTGGAGATTGAAAAATCCGAAATTCCTCTTGCAATTAAGAAGTGATCTTAATTTCGAAACCCTTGAGTTAAGTGAGTTAAACTTAATTTAAGAGAGAGTTAATATAATTAGTGAGTTTAAACTAATTAAATCCACTCTCAAAAACCTCCTAAATCAGTTTCTAAGTAAGATAAACTTCAAAACCGATTTAGAATCCTTAAGCATAAATAAGTGAGTAAAGCTTATCGAGCTTAGGTTACATTTTCATATACGATTTCGCGTCAACAAGAAACACGAAATTTAGGCTCTTTATGTAGTTTAGTGCTTTTGTAGATTAAAGATTGAAACTTTACTGAAAATTAGTAGCAAGAATCGAAATCTTGATGTATTTCAACAAGAAATTCGAATAGTAACAAAGGGATATAAAGAATTATGATTGATCCAAATCAAAACTCAACTGGGTTTGAATTCACTCCTGAAACTTTGGATTTACTCCTGTAACTTTTTAATTCACACGAATTAAACTCAAAACTCAAGCTGATTTTTATTAATGCTGAATGGAAATATATATAGGTTTTGAAGAAACCTACATCAACTAGAAAACATAAATCCTAAAGGATAACTAAAACAAAAAAAATCTATCAACTAATTCCACGCGGCTAAGGAACACCACACGCCTATGTGAATTAGGAATCCTAATGCCAAGCAAACTCTAATTAAAATAAAGTCCAAATGCAAACGAAATACATAACAAATCAGAAATTAAAATCCTAAATTACATAAAATTCTAATAGAACTAGAACTCTACATAACTAACACTTCTATTTCACATCATACTCCCCTTCTTGAAAAAACTTGTCCTCAAGTTTTGATGTAGCCAAGCGATCAGCCATGCACGATATCCATGATCCATTAGCATTAGGTAACGGATGAGAAACAGCAATGGAGGCCATGATGGTTTTGGACGTGTGTTACCAAGAATGACAGTATGATAACAAAAATCAGTAGTAGATGCGGCACATGGTGATACCCGACGCTTCTTTGAATCTTTAGTCGCACATGTGACAGCAAATTTCAGAACTTTGGTAGGGGTACAAACCAAAGATTCAATCTTTATGGTCCCTTGAATGTCATATGATGGATCTTGGGAAGTTGTACAATTCAAAGAGACATTCGGTTCAGTTGTTTGAGCCAACGAGGGAATTGTTGCCTTCGGTTGTGACACGTCTTGTTTTAAGAACAAGACAAGTTCTTCCTTGGAAACGTACTCTTCATTGGGGCATTGATGTTCTTCGTGTCCAAGACCTTGACACTTCTAACATTGAATCCATGTCTTTGGGCGCACAGTTGTAATAGATGTCTTCTTAGATTCAAGACGCAATATGTCTAGGTTAGATTGATGCACTTTCCATAGCCCAACAAGTATGTCTTGGAACCGAGCAATGATTTCATCCATGAAACAGTCGTGTTTAGGAAACTGCAAGCGAATACGATGGCATGGAAGTTTAACGCTGTCTGAGAACTAGATACTTATTAGAACGTTTTGAAAGTTTGACACAACAAACCTCAAGATGTTAGAAGTCCAATGAGCTAAAAATCATCGAATTCCGAAGTCACACACCTTATCACGCGCTGTTAAAAGCTACTGGTGTCAATCTGTGGGACAGAAATTTGACGCAGATGTATTTGATTGCTGCGACTTTGTTACTTGTTCAAATCCTCTCAAATTTTAACACAAGATAGATTTCCTTGTTAGCTTTCCAACGAACTTAGACAATCTGAATTCTGACTTGTAACGTATGCACACGAACAGATTTACCGAACTGACTGCAGAATTTGACGGAAATCGGCAGATTAGGGTGGAAGGATCAGCAGCCACACCACTTGATGTGGATCTTGAAACAAGAAACACGAAATTTAGGCTCTTTATGTAGTTTAATGCTTTTGTAGATTAAAGATTAAAACTTTACTGAAAATTAGTAGCAAGAATCGAAATCTTGATGTATTTCAACAAGAAATTCGAATAGTAACAAAGGGATATAAAGAATTATGATTGATCCAAATCAAAACTCAACTGGGTTTGAATTCACTCCTGAAACTTTGGATTTACTCCTGTAACTTTTTAATTCACACGAATTAAACTCAAAACTCAAACTCGATTTTTATTAATGCTTGAATGGAAATTTATATAGGTTTAGAAGAAACCTACATCAACTAGAAAACATAAATCCATAAGGATAACTAAAACAAAAAAAATCTATCAACTAATTCCACGCGGCTAAGGAACACCACACGCCTATGTGAATTAGGAATCCTAATGCTACGCAAACTCTAATTAAAATAAAGTCCTAATGCAAATGAAATACTTAACAAATCAGAAATTAAAATCCTAAATTACATAGAATTCTAATAGAACTAGAACTCTACATAACTAACACTTCTATTTCACATCATACTCCCCTTCTTGAAAAAAACTTGTCCTCAAGTTTTGATGTAGCCAAGCGATCGACCATGTGCGATATCCATGATCCATTAGCATTAGGTCACGGATGAGAAACAGCAATGGAGGCCATGATGCTTTTGGACGTTTGTTACCAAGAATGACAGTATGATAACAAAAATCAGTAGTAGATACGGCACATGGTGATACCCAACGCTTCTTTGAATCTTTAGTCGCACATGTGACAGCAAATTTCAGAACTTTGGTAGGGGTACAAACCAAAGATTCAATCTTTATGGTCCCTTGAATGTCATATGATGGATCTTGGGAAGTTGTACAATTCAAAGAGACATTCGGTTCAGTTGTTTGAGCCAACGAGGGAATTGTTGCCTTCGGTTGTGACACGTCTTGTTTTAAGAACAAGACAAGTTCTTCCTTGGAAACGTACTCTTCATTGGGGCATTGATGTTCTCCGTGTCCAAGACCTTGACACTTCTAACATTGAATCCATGTCTTTGGGCGCACAGTTGTAATTAATGTCTTCTTAGATTCGAGACGCAATATGTCTAGGTTAGATTGATGCACTTTGCATAGCCCAACAAGTATGTCTTGGAACCGAGCAATGATTTCATCCATGATTCAGTCGTGTTTAGGAAAAAAGAAGCGAGATACAATGGCATGGAAGTTTAACGCTGCACAGAACTAGATACTTATTAGAACGTTTTGAAAGTTTGACACAGCAAACCTCAAGATGTTAGAAGTCCAATGAGCCAAAAATCATCGAATTCCGATGTCACACGCCTTATCACGCGCAGTTAAAAGCTACTGGTGTCAATCTGTGGGACAGAAATTTGACGTAGATGTATTTGATTGCTGCGACATGGTTACTGGTTTAAATCCTCTCAAATTTTAACACAAGATAGATTTCCTTGTTAGCTTTCCAAGGAACTTAGACAATCTGAATTCCGACTTGTAATGTATCCACACGAACAGATTTACCAAACTGACTGCAGAATTTGACGGAAATCAGCAGATTAGGGTGGAAGGATCAGCAGCCACACCACTTGATGTGGATGTTGAAACAAGAAACACGAAATTTAGGCTCTTTATGTAGTTTAGTGGCTTTCGTAGATTAAAGATTGAAACTTTACTGAAAATTAGTAGCAAGAATCGAAATCTTGATGTATTTCAACAAGAAATTCGAATAGTAACAAAGGGATATGAAGAATTATGATTGATCCAAATCAAAACTCAATTGGGTTTGGATTCACTACAGAAACTTTGGATTTACTCCTGTAAATTTTTAATTCACATGAATTAAACTCAAAACTCAAACTGATTTTTATTAATGCTGAATGGAAATATATATAGGTTTAGAAGAAACCTACATCAACTAGAAAAACATAAATCCTAAAGGATAACTAAAACAAAAAAAATCTTTCAACTAATTCCACGCGGCTAAGGAACACCACACGCCTATGTGAATTAGGAATCCTAATGCTAAGCAAACTCTAATTAAAATAAAGTCCTAATGCAAACGAAATACTTAACAAATCAGAAATTAAAATCCTAAATTACATAGAATTTTAATAGAACTAGAACTCTACATAACTAACACTTCTATTTCAAATCATACTCCCCTTCTTGAAAAAACTTGTCCTCAAGTCTTGATGTAGCCAAGCGATCAGCCATGCGCGATATCCATGATCCATTAGCATTAGGTCACTGATGAGAAACAAAGAATGGAGGCCATGATGCTTTTGGACGTGTAATACCAAGAATGACAGTATGATAACAAAAATCAGTAGTAGATGCGGCACATGGTGATACCCAACGCTTCTTTGAATCTTTAGTCGCACATGTGACAGCAAATTTCAGAACTTTGGTAGGGGTACAAACCAAAGATTCAATCTTTATGGTCCCTTGAATGTCATATGATGGATCTTGGGAAGTTGTACAATTCAAAGTGACATTCGGTTCAGTTGTTTGAGCCAACGAGGGAATTGTTGCCTTCGGTTCTGACACGTCTTGTTTTAAGAACAAAACAAGTTCTTCCTTGAAAACGTACTCTTCATTGGGGCATTGATGTTCTCAAGTGTCCAAGACCTTGACACTTCTAACATTGAATCCATGTCTTTGGGTGCACAGTTGTAATAGATGTCTTCTTAGATTCGAGACGCAATATGTCTAGGTTAGATTGATGTACTTTGCATAGCCCAACAAGTATGTCTTGGAACCGAGCAATGATTTCATCCATCAAACAGTCGTGTTTAGGAAACAGCAAGCAGATACGATGGCATGGAAGTTTAACGCTGCACAAAACTAGATACCTATTAGAACGTTTTGAAAGTTTGACACAACAAACTTCAAGATGTTAGAAGTCCAATGAGCCAAAAATCATCGAATTCCGATGTCACACGCCTTATCACGCGCTGTTAAAAGCTACAGGTGTCAATCTGGGGGACAGAAATTTGACGTAGATGTATTTGATTGCTGCGACATCGTTACTGGTTTAAATCCTCTCAAATTTTAACACAAGATAGATTTCCTTGTTAGCTTTCCAACGAACTTAGACAATCTGAATTCCGACTTGTAATGTATCCACACGAATAGATTTACCGAACTGACTGCAGAATTTGACGGAAATCAGCAGATTAGGGTGGAAGGATCAGCAGCCACACCACTTGATGTGGATGTTGAAACAAGAAACACGAAATTTAGGCTCTTTATGTAGTTTAGTGGCTTTCGTAGATTAAAGATTGAAACTTTACTGAAAATTAGTAGCAAGAATCGAAATCTTGATGTATTTCAACAAGAAATTCGAATAGTAACAAAGGGATATGAAGAATTATGATTGATCCAAATCAAAACTCAATTGGTTTGGATTCACTCCGAAAACTTTGGATTTACTCCTGTAAATTTTTAATTCACATGAATTAAACTCAAAACTCAAACCGATTTTTATTAATGCTTCGAATGGAAATATATATAGGTTTAGAAGAAACCTACATCAACTAGAAAAACATAAATCCTAAAGGATAACTAAAACAAAAAAAATCTTTCAACTAATTCCACGCGGCTAAGGAACACCACACGCCTATGTGAATTAGGAATCCTAATGCTAAGCAAACTCTAATTAAAATAAAGTCCTAATGCAAACGAAATACTTAACAAATCAGAAATTAAAATCCTAAATTACATAGAATTCTAATAGAACTAGAACTCTACATAACTAACACTTCTATTTCAAATCATACTCCCCTTCTTGAAAAAACTTGTCCTCAAGTCTTGATGTAGCCAAGCGATCAGCCATGCGCGATATCCATGATCCATTAGCATTAGGTCACGGATGAGAAACAGCAATGGAGGCCATGATGCTTTTGGACGTGTAATACCAAGAATGACAGTATGATAACAAAAATCAGTAGTAGATGCGGCACATGGTGATACCCAACGCTTCTTTGAATCTTTAGTCGCACATGTGACATCAAATTTCAGAACTTTGGTAGGGGTACAAGCCAAAGATTCAATCTTTATGGTCCCTTGAATGGCATATGATGGATCTTGGGAAGTTGTACAATTCAAAGAGACATTCGGTTCAGTTGTTTGAGCCAACGAGGGAATTTTTGCCTTCGGTTCTGACACGTCTTGTTTTAAGAACAAGACAAGTTCTTCCTTGAAAACGTACTCTTCATTGGGGCATTGATGTTCTCAAGTGTCCAAGACCTTGACACTTCTAACATTGAATCCATGTCTTTGGGTGCACAGTTGTAATAGATGTCTTCTTAGATTCGAGACGCAATATGTCTAGGTTAGATTGATGTACTTTGCATAGCCCAACAAGTATGTCTTGGAACCGAGCAATGATTTCATCCATGAAACAGTCGTGTTTAGGAAACAAAGAAGCGATACGATGGCATGGAAGTTTAACGCTGCACAGAACTAGATACTTTTTAGAACGTTTTGAAAGTTTGACACAACAAACCTCAAGATGTTAGAAGTCCAATGAGCCAAAAATCATCGAATTCCGATGTCACACGCCTTATCACGCGCTGTTAAAAGCTACAGGTGTCAATCTGGGGGACAGAAATTTGACGTAGATGTATTTGATTGCTGCGACTTCGTTACTGGTTTAAATCTTCTCAAATTTTAACACAAGATAGATTTCCTTGTTAGCTTTCCAACGAACTTAGACAATCTGAATTCCGACTTGTAATGTATCCACACGAACAGATTTACCGAACTGACTGCAGAATTTGACGGAAATCAGTAGATTAGGGTGGAAGGATCAGCAGCCACACCACTTGATGTGGATCTTGAAACAAGAAACACGAAATTTAGGCTCTTTATGTAGTTTAGTGGCTTTCGTAGATTAAAGATTGAAACTTTACTGAAAATTAGTAGCAAGAATCGAAATCTTGATGTATTTCAACAAGAAATTCGAATAGTAACAAAGGGATATGAAGAATTATGATTGATCCAAATCAAATCTCAATTGGGTTTGGATTCACTCCAGAAACTTTGGATTTACTCCTGTAAATTTTTAATTCACATGAATTAAACTCAAAACTCAAACTGATTTTTATTAATGCTGAATGGAAATATATATAGGTTTAGAAGAAACCTACATCAACTAGAAAAACATAAATCCTAAAGGATAACTAAAACAAAAAAAATCTATCAACTAATTCCACGCAGCTAAGGAACACCACACGCCTATGTGAATTAGGAATCCTAATGCTAAGCAAACTCTAATTAAAATAAAGTCCTAATGCAAACGAAATACTTAACAAATCAGAAATTAAAATCCTAAATTACATAGAATTCTAATAGAACAAGAACTCTACATAACTAACACTTCTATTTCAAATCATACTCCCCTTCTTGAAAAAACTTGTCCTCAAGTCTTGATGTAGCCAAGCGATCAGCCATGCGCGATATCCATGATCCATTTGCATTAGGTCACGTATGACAAACAGCAATGGAGGCCATGATGCTTTTGGACGTGTAATACCAATAATGACAGTATGATAACAAAAATCAGTAGTAGATGCGGCACATGGTGATACCCAACGCTTCTTTGAATCTTTAGTCGCACATGTGACAGCAAATTTCAGAACTTTGGTAGGGGTACAACCCAAAGATTCAATCTTTATGGTCCCTTGAATGTCATATGATGGATCTTGGGAAGTTGTACAATTCAAAGAGACATTCGGTTCAGTTGTTTGATCCAACGAGGGAATTGTTGCCTTCGGTTCTGATACGTCTTGTTTTAAGAACAAAACAAGTTCTTCCTTGAAAACGTACTCTTCATTGGGGCATTGATGTTCTTAAGTGTCCAAGACCTTGACACTTCTAACATTGAATCCATGTCTTTGGGTGCACAGTTGTAATAGATGTCTTCTTAGATTCGAGATGCAATATGTCTAGGTTAGATTGATGTACTTTGCATAGCCCAACAAGTATGTATTGGAACCGAGCAATGATTTCATCCATGAAACAGTCGTGTTTAGGAAACAAAGAAGCGGATACGATGGCATGGAAGTTTAACGCTGCACGGAACTAGATACTTTTTAGAACGTTTTGAAAGTTTGACACAACAAACCTCAAGATGTTAGAAGTCCAATGAGCCAAAAATCATCGAATTCCGATGTCACACGCCTTATCACGCGCTGTTAAAAGCTATAGGTGTCAATCTGGGGGACAGAAATTTGACGTAGATGTATTTGATTACTGCGACTTCGTTACTGGTTTAAATCCTCTCAAATTTTAACACAAGATAGATTTCCTTGTTAGCTTTCCAACGAACTTAGACAATCTGAATTCCGACTTGTAATATATCCACACGAACAGATTTACCGAACTGACTGCAGAATTTGACGGAAATCAGTAGATTAGGGTGGAAGGATCGCCTGACCACACCACTTGATGTGGATCTTGAAACAAGAAACACGAAATTTAGGCTCTTTATGTAGTTTAGTGGCTTTCGTAGATTAAAGATTGAAACTTTACTGAAAATTAGTAGCAAGAATCGAAATCTTGATGTATTTCAACAAGAAATTCGAATAGTAACAAAGGGATATGAAGAATTATGATTGATCCAAATCAAAACTCAATTGGGTTTGGATTCACTCCAGAAACTTTGGATTTACTACTGTAAATTTTTAATTCACATGAATTAAACTCAAAACTCAAACCGATTTTTATTAATGCTTGAATGGAAATATATATAGGTTTAGAAGAAACCTACATCAACTAGAAAAACATAAATCCTAAAGGATAACTAAAACAAAAAAAATCTTTCAACTAATTCCACGCGGCTAAGGAACACCACACGCCTATGTGAATTAGGAATCCTAATGCTAAGCAAACTCTAATAAAAATAAAGTCCTAATGCGAACGAAATACTTAACAAATCAGAAATTAAAATCCTAAATTACATAGAATTCTAATAGAACTAGAACTCTACATAACTAACACTTCTATTTCAAATCATACTCCCCTTCTTGAAAAAACTTGTCCTCAAGTCTTGATGTAGCCAAGCGATCAGCCATGCGCGATATCCATGATCCATTAGCATTAGGTCACGGATGAGAAACAGCAATGGAGGCCAAGATGCTTTTGGACGTGTAATACCAAGAATGACAGTATGATAACAAAAATCAGTAGTAGATGCGGCACATGGTGATACCCAACGCTTCTTTGAATCTTTAGTCGCACATGTGACAGCAAATTTCAGAACTTTGGTAGGGGTACAAGCCAAAGATTCAATCTTTATGGTCCCTTGAATGGCATATGATGGATCTTGGGAAGTTGTACAATTCAAAGAGACATTCGGTTCAGTTGTTTGAGCCAACGAGGGAATTGTTGCCTTCGGTTCTGACACGTCTTGTTTTAAGAACAAGACAAGTTCTTCCATGAAAACGTACTCTTCATTGGGGCATTGATGTTCTCAAGTGTCCAAGACCTTGACACTTCTAACATTGAATCCATGTCTTTGGGTACACAGTTGTAATAGATGTCTTCTTAGATTCGAGACGCAATATGTCTAGGTTAGATTGATGTACTTTGCATAGCCCAACAAGTATGTCTTGGAACCGAGCAATGATTTCATCCATGAAACAGTCGTGTTTAGGAAACAGCAAGCAGATACGATGGCATGGAAGTTTAACGCTGCACAGAACTAGATACTTTTTAGAACGTTTTGAAAGTTTGACACAACAAACCTCAAGATGTTAGAAGTCGAATGAGCCAAAAATCATCGAATTCCGATGTCACACGCCTTATCACGCGCTGTTAAAAGCTACAGGTGTCAATCTGGGGGACAGAAATTTGACGTAGATGTATTTGATTGCTGCGACTTCGTTACTGGTTTAAATCCTCTCAAATTTTAACACAAGATAGATTTCCTTGTTAGCTTTCCAACGAACTTAGACAATCTGAATTCCGACTTGTAATGTATCCACACGAACAGATTTACCGAACTGACTGCAGAATTTGACGGAAATCAGTAGATTAGGGTGGAAGGATCGCCTGACCACACCACTTGATGTGGATCTTGAAACAAGAAACACGAAATTTAGGCTCTTTATGTAGTTTAGTGGCTTTCGTAGATTAAAGATTGAAACTTTACTGAAAATTAGTAGCAAGAATCGAAATCTTGATGTATTTCAACAAGAAATTCGAATAGTAACAAAGGGATATGAAGAATTATGATTGATCCAAATCAAAACTCAATTGGGTTTGGATTCACTCCGATAAACTTTGGATTTACTCCTGTAAATTTTTAATTCACATGAATTAAACTCAAAACTCAAACCGATTTTTATTAATGCTTGAATGGAAATATATATAGGTTTAGAAGAAACCTACATCAACTAGAAAAACATAAATCCTAAAGGATAACTAAAACAAAAAAAATCTTTCAACTAATTCCACGCGGCTAAGGAACACCACACGCCTATGTGAATTAGGAATCCTAATGCTAAGCAAACTCTAATTAAAATAAAGTCCTAATGCAAACGAAATACTTAACAAATCAGAAATTAAAATCCTAAATTACATAGAATTCTAATAGAACTAGAACTCTACATAACTAACACTTCTATTTCAAATCATACTCCCCTTCTTGAAAAAACTTGTCCTCAAGTCTTGATGTAGCCAAGCGATCAGCCATGCGCGATATCCATGATCCATTAGCATTAGGTCACGGATGAGAAACAGCAATGGAGGCCATGATGCTTTTGGACGTGTAATACCAAGAATGACAGTATGATAACAAAAATCAGTAGTAGATGCGGCACATGGTGATACCCAACGCTTCTTTGAATCTTTAGTCGCACATGTGACATCAAATTTCAGAACTTTGGTAGGGGTACAAGCCAAAGATTCAATCTTTATGGTCCCTTGAATGGCATATGATGGATCTTGGGAAGTTGTACAATTCAAAGAGACATTCGGTTCGATTGTTTGAGCCAACGAGGGAATTGTTGCCTTCGGTTCTGACACGTCTTGTTTTAAGAACAAGACAAGTTCTTCCTTGAAAACGTACTCTTCATTGGGGCATTGATGTTCTCAAGTGTCCAAGACCTTGACACTTCTAACATTGAATCCATGTCTTTGGGTGCACAGTTGTAATAGATGTCTTCTTAGATTCGAGACGCAATATGTCTAGGTTAGATTGATGTACTTTGCATAGCCCAACAAGTATGTCTTGGAACCGAGCAATGATTTCATCCATGAAACAGTCGTGTTTAGGAAACAAAGAAGCAGATACGATGGCATGGAAGTTTAACGCTGCACAGAACTAGATACTTTTTAGAACGTTTTGAAAGTTTGACACAACAAACCTCAAGATGTTAGAAGTCGAATGAGCCAAAAATCATCGAATTCCGATGTCACACGCCTTATCACGCGCTGTTAAAAGCTACAGGTGTCAATCTGGGGGACAGAAATTTGACGTAGATGTATTTGATTGCTGCGACTTCGTTACTGGTTTAAATCCTCTCAAATTTTAACACAAGATAGATTTCCTTGTTAGCTTTCCAACGAACTTAGACAATCTGAATTCCGACTTGTAATGTATCCACACGAACAGATTTACCGAACTGACTGCAGAATTTGACGGAAATCAGTAGATTAGGGTGGAAGGATCAGCAGCCACACCACTTGATGTGGATCTTGAAACAAGAAACACGAAATTTAGGCTCTTTATGTAGTTTAGTGGCTTTCGTAGATTAAAGATTGAAACTTTACTGAAAATTAGTAGCAAGAATCGAAATCTTGATGTATTTCAACAAGAAATTCGAATAGTAACAAAGGGATATGAAGAATTATGATTGATCCAAATCAAAACTCAATTGGGTTTGGATTCACTCCAGAAACTTTGGATTTACTCCTGTAAATTTTTAATTCACATGAATTAAACTCAAAACTCAAACTGATTTTTATTAATGCTGAATGGAAATATATATAGGTTTAGAAGAAACCTACATCAACTAGAAAAACATAAATCCTAAAGGATAACTAAAACAAAAAAAATCTTTCAACTAATTCCACGCGGCTAAGGAACACCACACGCCTATGTGAATTAGGAATCCTAATGCTAAGCAAACTCTAATTAAAATAAAGTCCTAATGCAAACGAAATACTTAACAAATCAGAAATTAAAATCCTAAATTACATAGAATTCTAATAGAACTAGAACTCTACATAACTAACACTTCTATTTCAAATCATACTCCCCTTCTTGAAAAAACTTGTCCTCAAGTCTTGATGTAGCCAAGCGATCAGCCATGCGCGATATCCATGATCCATTAGCATTAGGTCACGGATGAGAAACAACAATGGAGGCCATGATGCTTTTGGACGTGTAATACCAAGAATGACAGTATGATAACAAAAATCAGTAGTAGATGCGGCACATGGTGATACCCAACGCTTCTTTGAATCTTTAGTCGCACATGTGACATCAAATTTCAGAACTTTGGTAGGGGTACAAGCCAAAGATTCAATCTTTATGGTCCCTTGAATGGCATATGATGGATCTTGGGAAGTTGTACAATTCAAAGAGACATTCGGTTCAGTTGTTTGAGCCAACGAGGGAATTGTTGCCTTCGGTTCTGACACGTCTTGTTTTAAGAACAAGACAAGTTCTTCCTTGAAAACGTACTCTTCATTGGGGCATTGATGTTCTCAAGTGTCCAAGACCTTGACACTTCTAACATTGAATCCATGTCTTTGGGTGCACAGTTGTAATAGATGTCTTCTTAGATTCGAGACGCAATATGTCTAGGTTAGATTGATGTACTTTGCATAGCCCAACAAGTATGTCTTGGAACCGAGCAATGATTTCATCCATGAAACAGTCGTGTTTAGGAAACAGCAAGCAGATACGATGGCATGGAAGTTTAACGCTGCACAGAACTAGATACTTTTTAGAACGTTTTGAAAGTTTGACACAACAAACCTCAAGATGTTAGAAGTCCAATGAGCCAAAAATCATCGAATTCCGATGTCACACGCCTTATCAAGCGCTGTTAAAAGCTACAGGTGTCAATCTGGGGGACAGAAATTTGACGTAGATGTATTTGATTACTGCGACTTCGTTACTGGTTTAAATCTTCTCAAATTTTAACACAAGATAGATTTCCTTGTTAGCTTTCCAACGAACTTAGACAATCTGAATTCCGACTTGTAATGTATCCACACGAACAGATTTACCGAACTGACTGCAGAATTTGACGGAAATCAGTAGATTAGGGTGGAAGGATCAGCAGCCACACCACTTGATGTGGATCTTGAAACAAGAAACACGAAATTTAGGCTCTTTATGTAGTTTAGTGGCTTTCGTAGATTAAAGATTGAAACTTTACTGAAAATTAGTAGCAAGAATCGAAATCTTGATGTATTTCAACAAGAAATTCGAATAGTAACAAAGGGATATGAAGAATTATGATTGATCCAAATCAAAACTCAATTGGGTTTGGATTCACTCCAGAAACTTTGGATTTACTCCTGTAAATTTTTAATTCACATGAATTAAACTCAAAACTCAAACTGATTTTTATTAATGCTGAATGGAAATATATATAGGTTTAGAAGAAACCTACATCAACTAGAAAAACATAAATCCTAAAGGATAACTAAAACAAAAAAAATCTTTCAACTAATTCCACGCGGCTAAGGAACACCACACGCCTATGTGAATTAGGAATCCTAATGCTAAGCAAACTCTAATTAAAATAAAGTCCTAATGCAAACGAAATACTTAACAAATCAGAAATTAAAATCCTAAATTACATAGAATTCTAATAGAACTAGAACTCTACATAACTAACACTTCTATTTCAAATCATACTCCCCTTCTTGAAAAAACTTGTCCTCAAGTCTTGATGTAGCCAAGCGATCGACCATGCGCGATATCCATGATCCATTAGCATTAGGTCACGGATGAGAAACAAAGAATGGAGGCCATGATGCTTTTGGACGTGTAATACCAAGAATGACAGTATGATAACAAAAATCAGTAGTAGATGCGGCACATGGTGATACCCAACGCTTCTTTGAATCTTTAGTCGCACATGTGACATCAAATTTCAGAACTTTGGTAGGGGTACAAGCCAAAGATTCAATCTTTATGGTCCCTTGAATGGCATATGATGGATCTTGGGAAGTTGTACAATTCAAAGAGACATTCGGTTCAGTTGTTTGAGCCAACGAGGGAATTGTTGCCTTCGGTTCTGACACGTCTTGTTTTAAGAACAAGACAAGTTCTTCCTTGAAAACGTACTCTTCATTGGGGCATTGATGTTCTCAAGTGTCCAAGACCTTGACACTTCTAACATTGAATCCATGTCTTTGGGTGCACAGTTGTAATAGATGTCTTCTTAGATTCGAGACGCAATATGTCTAGGTTAGATTGATGTACTTTGCATAGCCCAACAAGTATGTCTTGGAACCGAGCAATGATTTCATCCATGAAACAGTCGTGTTTAGGAAACAACAAGCAGATACGATGGCATGGAAGTTTAACGCTGCACAGAATTAGATACTTTTTAGAACGTTTTGAAAGTTTGACACAACAAACCTCAAGATGTTAGAAGTCCAATGAGCCAAAAATCATCGAATTCCGATGTCACACGCCTTATCACGCGCTGTTAAAAGCTACAGGTGTCAATCTGGGGGACAGAAATTTGACGTAGATGTATTTGATTGCTGCGACTTCGTTACTGGTTTAAATCTTCTCAAATTTTAACACAAGATAGATTTCCTTGTTAGCTTTCCAACGAACTTAGACAATCTGAATTCCGACTTGTAATGTATCCACACGAACAGATTTACCGAACTGACTGCAGAATTTGACGGAAATCGGTAGATTAGGGTGGAAGGATCAGCTGACCACACCACTTGATGTGGATCTTGAAACAAGAAACACGAAATTTAGGCTCTTTATGTAGTTTAGTGGCTTTCGTAGATTAAAGATTGAAACTTTACTGAAAATTAGTAGCAAGAATCGAAATCTTGATGTATTTCAACAAGAAATTCGAATAGTAACAAAGGGATATGAAGAATTATGATTGATCCAAATCAAAACTCAATTGGGTTTGGATTCACTCCAGAAACATTGGATTTACTCCTGTAAATTTTTAATTCACATGAATTAAACTCAAAACTCAAACTGATTTTTATTAATGCTGAATGGAAATATATATAGGTTTAGAAGAAACCTACATCAACTAGAAAAACATAAATCCTAAAGGATAACTAAAACAAAAAAAATCTTTCAACTAATTCCACGCGGCTAAGGAACACCACACGCCTATGTGAATTAGGAATCCTAATGCTAAGCAAACTCTAATTAAAATAAAGTCCTAATGCAAACGAAATACTTAACAAATCAGAAATTAAAATCCTAAATTACATAGAATTCTAATAGAACTAGAACTCTACATAACTAACACTTCTATTTCAAATCATACTCCCCTTCTTGAAAAAACTTGTCCTCAAGTCTTGATGTAGCCAAGCGATCAGCCATGCGCGATATCCATGATCCATTAGCATTAGGTCACGGATGAGAAACAGCAATGGAGGCCATAATGCTTTTGGACGTGTAATACCAAGAATGACAGTATGATAACAAAAATCAGAAGTAGATGCGGCACATGGTGATACCCAACGCTTCTTTGAATCTTTAGTCGCACATGTGACAAACAAATTTGGGAACTTTGGTAGGGGTACAAGCCAAAGATTCAATCTTTATGGTCCCTTGAATGGCATATGATGGATCTTGGGAAGTTGTACAATTCAAAGAGACATTCGGTTCAGTTGTTTGAGCCAACGAGGGAATTGTTGCCTTCGGTTCTGACACGTCTTGTTTTAAGAACAAGACAAGTTCTTCCTTGAAAACGTACTCTTCATTGGGGCATTGATGTTCTCAAGTGTCCAAGACCTTGACACTTCTAACATTGAATCCATGTCTTTGGGTGCACAGTTGTAATAGATGTCTTCTTAGATTCGAGACGTAATATGTCTAGGTTAGATTGATGTACTTTGCATAGCCCAACAAGTATGTCTTGGAACCGAGCAATGATTTCATCCATGAAACAGTCGTGTTTAGGAAACAGCAAGCAGATACGATGGCATGGAAGTTTAACGCTGCACAGAACTAGATACTTATTAGAACGTTTTGAAAGTTTGACACAACAAACTTCAAGATGTTAGAAGTCCAATGAGCCAAAAATCATCGAATTCCGATGTCACACGCCTTATCACGCGCTGTTAAAAGCTGCTGGTGTCAATCAGGGGGACATAAATTTGACGCAGATGTATTTGATTGCTGTGACTTCGTTACTGGTTCAAATCCTCTCAAATTTTAACACAAGATAGATTTCCTTGTTAGCTTTCCAACGAACTAGACAATCTGAATTCCGACTTGTAACGTATCCACACGAACAGATTTACCGAACTGACTGCAGAATTTGACGGAAATCAGCAGATTAGGGTGGAAGGATCAGCAGCCACACCACTTGATGTGGATCTTGAAACAAGAAACACGAAATTTAGGCTCTTTATGTAGTTTAGTGGCTTTTGTAGATTAAAGATTGAAACTTTACTGAAAATTAGAAGCAAGAATCGAAATCTTGATGTATTTCAACAAGAAATTCGAATAGTAACAAAGGGATATGAAGAATTATGATTGATCCAAATCAAAACTCAATTGGGTTTGGATTCACTCCAGAAACTTTGGATTTACTCCTGTAAATTTTTAATTCACATGAATTAAACTCAAAACTCAAACTGATTTTTATTAATGCTGAATGGAAATATATATAGGTTTAGAAGAAACCTAGATCAACTAGAAAAACATAAATCCTAAAGGATAACTAAAACAAAAAAAATCTATCAACTAATTCCACGCAGCTAAGGAACACCACACGCCTATGTGAATTAGGAATCCTAATGCTAAGCAAACTCTAATTAAAATAAAGTCCTAATGCAAACGAAATACTTAACAAATCAGAAATTAAAATCCTAAATTACATAGAATTCTAATAGAACTAGAACTCTACATAACTAACACTTCTATTTCAAATCATACTCCCCTTCTTGAAAAAACTTGTCCTCAAGTCTTAATGTAGCCAAGCGATCAGCCATGCGCGATATCCATGATCCATTTGCATTAGGTCACGTATGACAAACAGCAATGGAGGCCATGATGCTTTTGGACGTGTAATACCAATAATGACAGTGTGATAACAAAAATCAGTAGTAGATGCGGCACATGGTGATACCCAACGCTTCTTTGAATCTTTAGTCGCACATGTGACAAACAAATTTCGGAACTTTGGTAGGGGTACAACCCAAAGATTCAATCTTTATGGTCCCTTGAATGTCATATGATGGATCTTGGGAAGTTGTACAATTCAAAGAGACATTCGGTTCAGTTGTTTGAGCCAACGAGGGAATTGTTGCCTTCGGTTCTGATACGTCTTGTTTTAAGAACAAAACAAGTTCTTCCTTGAAAACGTACTCTTCATTGGGGCATTGATGTTCTCAAGTGTCCAAGACCTTGACACTTCTAACATTGAATCCATGTCTTTGGGTGCACAGTTGTAATAGATGTCTTCTTAGATTCGAGACGCAATATGTCTAGGTTAGATTGATGTACTTTGCATAGCCCAACAAGTATGTCTTGGAACCGAGCAATGATTTCATCCATGAAACAGATCGTGTTTAGGAAACAAAGAAGCGATACGATGGCATGGAAGTTTAACGCTGCACAGAACTAGATACTTATTAGAACGTTTTGAAAGTTTGACACAACAAACCTCAAGATGTTAGAAGTCCAATGAGCCAAAAATCATCGAATTCCGATGTCACACGCCTTATCACACGCTGTTAAAAGCTACAGGTGTCAATCTGGGGGACAGAAATTTGACGTAGATGTATTTGATTGCTGCGACTTCGTTACTGGTTTAAATCCTCTCAAATTTTGACACAAGATAGATTTCCTTGTTAGCTTTCCAACGAACTTAGACAATCTGAATTCCGACTTGTAATGTATCCACACGAACAGATTTACCGAACTGACTGCAGAATTTGACGGAAATCAGTAGATTAGGGTGGAAGGATCAGCAGCCACACCACTTGATGTGGATCTTGAAACAAGAAACACGAAATTTAGGCTCTTTATGTAGTTTAGTGGCTTTTGTAGATTAAAGATTGAAACTTTACTGAAAATTAGTAGCAAGAATCGAAAACTTGATGTATTTCAACAAGAAATTCGAATAGTAACAAAGGGATATGAAGAATTATGATTGATCCAAATCAAAACTCAACTGGGTTTGGATTCACTCCAGAAACTTTGGATTTACTCCTGTAACTTTTTAATTCACACGAATTAAACTCAAAACTCAAACGGATTTTTATTAATGCTGAATGGAAATATATATAGGTTTAGAAGAAACCTACATCAACTAGAAAAACATAAATCCTAAAGGATAACTAAAACAAAAAAAATTTATCAACTAATTCCACGCGGCTAAGGAACACCACACGCCTATGTGAATTAGGAATCCTAATGCTAAGCAAACTCTAATTAAAATAAAGTCCTAATGCAAACGAAATACTTAACAAATCAGAAATTAAAATCCAAAATTACATAGAATTCTAATAGAACTAGAACTCTACATAACTAACACTTCTATTTCATATCATACTCCCCTTCTTGAAAAAACTTGTCCTCAAGTCTTGATGTAGCCAAGCGATCAGCCATGCGCGATATCCATGATCCATTAGCATTAGGTCACGTATGACAAACAAGAATGGAGGCCATGATGCTTTTGGACGTGTAATACCAAGAATGACAGTATGATAACAAAAATCAGTAGTAGATGCGGCACATGGTGATACCCAACGCTTCTTTGAATCTTTAGTCGCACATGTGACAGCAAATTTCAGAACTTTGGTAGGGGTACAACCCGAAGATTCAATCTTTATGGTCCCTTGAATGTCATATGATGGATCTTGGGAAGTTGTACAATTCAAAGAGACATCCGGTTCAGTTGTTTGAGCCATCGAGGGAATTGTTGCCTTCGGTTCTGACACGTCTTGTTTTAAGAACAAAACAAGTTCTTCCTTGAAAACGTACTCTTCATTGGGGCATTGATGTTCTCAAGTGTCCAAGACCTTGACACTTCTAACATTGAATCCATGTCTTTGGGTGCACAGTTGTAATAGATGTCTTCTTAGATTCGAGACGCAATATGTCTAGGTTAGATTGATGTACTTTGCATAGCCCAACAAGTATGTCTTGGAACCGAGCAATGATTTCATCCATGAAACAGTCGTGTTTAGGAAACAGCAACTAGATACGATGGCATGGAAGTTTAACGCTGCACAGAACTAGATACTTTTTAGAACGTTTTGAAAGTTTGACACAACAAACCTCAAGATGTTAGAAGTCCAATGAGCCAAAAATCATCGAATTCCGATGTCACACGCCTTATCACACGCTGTTAAAAGCTACTGGTGTCAATCTGGGGGACAGAAATTTGACGTAGATGTATTTGATTGCTGCGACTTCGTTACTGGTTTAAATCCTCTTAAATTTTAACACAATATAGATTTCCTTGTTAGCTTTCCAACGAACTTAGACAATCTGAATTCCGACTTATAATGTATCCACACGAACAGATTTACCGAACTGACTGCAGAATTTGACGGAAATCAGTAGATTAGGGTGGAAGGATCAGCAGCCACACCACTTGATGTGGATCTTGAAACAAGAAACACGAAATTTAGGCTCTTTATGTAGTTTAGTGGCTTTTGTAGATTAAAGATTGAAACTTTACTGAAAATTAGTAGCAAGAATCGAAATCTTGATGTATTTCAACAAGAAATTCGAATAGTAACAAAGGGATATGAAGAATTATGATTGATCCAAATCAAAACTCAACTGGGTTTGGATTCACTCCAGAAACTTTGGATTTACTCCTGTAACTTTTTAATTCACACGAATTAAACTCAAAACTCAAACTGATTTTTATTAATGCTGAATGGAAATATATATAGGTTTAGAAGAAACCTACATCAACTAGAAAAACATAAATCCTAAAGGATAACTAAAACAAAAAAAATTTATCAACTAATTCCACGCGGCTAAGGAACACCACACGCCTATGTGAATTAGGAATCCTAATGCTAAGCAAACTCTAATTAAAATAAAGTCCTAATGCAAACGAAATACTTAACAAATCAGAAATTAAAATCCTAAATTACATAGAATTCTAATAGAACTAGAACTCTACATAACTAACACTTCTATTTCACATCATACTCCCCTTCATGAAAAAACTTGTGCTCAAGTTTTGATGTAGCCAAACGATCAGCCATGTGCGATATCCATGATCCATTAGCATTAGGTCACGGATGAGAAACAGCAATGGAGGCCATGATGGTTTTGGACGTGTGTTACCAAGACTGACAGTATGATAACAAAAATCAGTAGTAGATGTGGCACATGGTGATACCCAACGCTTCTTTGAATCTTTAGACGCACATGTGACAGCAAATTTCAGAACTTTGGTAGGGGTACAAACCAAAGATTCAATCCTTATGGTCCCTTGAATGGCATATGATGGATCTTGGGAAGTTGTACAATTCAAAGAGACATTCGGTTCAGTTGTTTGAGCCAACGAGGGAATTGTTGCCTTCGGTTGTGACACGTCTTGTTTTAAGAACAAGACAAGTTCTTCCTTGGAAACGTACTCTTCATTGGGGCATTGATGTTCTTCGTGTCCAAGACCTTGACACTTCTAACATTGAATCCATGTCTTTGGGCGCACAGTTGTAATAGATGTCTTCTTAGATTCGAGACGCAATATGTCTAGGTTAGATTGATGCACTTTGCATAGCCCAACAAGTATGTCTTGGAACCGAGCAATGATTTCATTCATGAAACAGTCGTGTTTAGGAAACAAAGAAGCCGATACGATGGCATGGAAGTTTAACGCTGCACAGAACTAGATACTTATTAGAACGTTTTGAAAGTTTGACACAACAAACCTCAAGATGTTAGAAGTCCAATGAGCCAAAAATCATCGAATTCCGATGTCACACGACTTATCACGCGCTGTTAAAAGCTACTGGTGTCAATCTGGGGGACAGAAATTTGACGCAGATGTATTTGATTGCTGTGACTTCGTTACTGGTTCAAATCCTCTCAAATTTTAACACAAGATAGATTTCCATGTTAGCTTTCCAACGAACTAGACAATCTGAATTCCGACTTGTAACGTATCGACACGAACAGATTTACCGAACTGACTGCAGAATTTGACGGAAATCAGCAGATTAGGGTGGAAGGATCAGCAGCCACACCACTTGATGTGGATCTTGAAACAAGAAACACGAAATTTAGGCTCTTTATGTAGTTTAGTGGCTTTTGTAGATTAAAGATTGAAACTTTGCTGAAAATTAGAAGCAAGAATCGAAATCTTGATGTATTTCAACAAGAAATTCGAATAGTAACAAAGGGATATGAAGAATTATGATTGATCCAAATCAAAACTCAATTGGGTTTGGATTCACTCCAGAAACTTTGGATTTACTCCTGTAAATTTTTTATTCACATGAATTAAACTCAAAACTCAAACTGATTTTTATTAATGCTGAATGGAAATATATATAGGTTTAGAAGAAACCTAGATCAACTAGAAAAACATAAATCCTAAAGGATAACTAAAACAAAAAAAATCTATCAACTAATTCCACGCAGCTAAGGAACACCACACGCCTATGTGAATTAGGAATCCTAATGCTAAGCAAACTCTAATTAAAATAAAGTCCTAATGCAAACGAAATACTTAACAAATCAGAAATTAAAATCCTAAATTACATAGAATTCTAATAGAACTAGAACTCTACATAACTAACACTTCTATTTCAAATCATACTCCCCTTCTTGAAAAAACTTGTCCTCAAGTCTTAATGTAGCCAAGCGATCAGCCATGCGCGATATCCATGATCCATTTGCATTAGGTCACGTATGACAAACAGCAATGGAGGCCATGATGCTTTTGGACGTGTAATACCAATAATGACAGTATGATAACAAAAATCAGTAGTAGATGCGGCACATGGTGATACCCAACGCTTCTTTGAATCTTTAGTCGCACATGTGACAGCAAATTTCAGAACTTTGGTAGGGGTACAACCCAAAGATTCAATCTTTATGGTCCCTTGAATGTCATATGATGGATCTTGGGAAGTTGTACAATTCAAAGAGACATTCGGTTCAGTTGTTTGAGCCAACGAGGGAATTATTGCCTTCGGTTCTGATACGTCTTGTTTTAAGAACAAAACAAGTTCTTCCTTGAAAACGTACTCTTCATTGGGGCATTGATGTTCTCAAGTGTCCAAGACCTTGACACTTCTAACATTGAATCCATGTCTTTGGGTGCACAGTTGTAATAGATGTCTTCTTAGATTCGAGACGCAATATGTCTAGGTTAGATTGATGTACTTTGCATAGCCCAACAAGTATGTCTTGGAACCGAGCAATGATTTCATCCATGAAACAGTCGTGTTTAGGAAACAGCAAGCAGATACGATGGCATGGAAGTTTAACGCTGCACAGAACTAGATATTTTTTAGAACGTTTTGAAAGTTTGACACAACAAACCTCAAGATGTTAGAAGTCCAATGAGCCAAAAATCATCGAATTCCGATGTCACACGCCTTATCACGCGCTGTTAAAAGCTACAGGTGTCAATCTGGGGGACAGAAATTTGACGTAGATGTATTTGATTGCTGCGACTTCGTTACTGGTTTAAATCCTCTCAAATTTTAACACAAGATAGATTTCCTTGTTAGCTTTCCAACGAACTTAGACAATCTGAATTCCGACTTGTAATGTATCCACACGAACAGATTTACCGAACTGACTGCAGAATTTGACGGAAATCAGTAGATTAGGGTGGAAGGATCAGCAGCCACACCACTTGATGTGGATCTTGAAACAAGAAACACGAAATTTAGGCTCTTTATGTAGTTTAGTGGCTTTTGTAGATTAAAGATTGAAACTTTACTGAAAATTAGTAGCAAGAATCGAAATCTTGATGTATTTCAACAAGAAATTCGAATAGTAACAAAGGGATATGAAGAATTATGATTGATCCAAATCAAAACTCAATTGGGTTTGGATTCACTCCAGAAACTTTGGATTTACTCCTGTAAATTTTTTATTCACATGAATTAATCTCAAAACTCAAACTGATTTTTATTAATGCTGAATGGAAATATATATAGGTTTAGAAGAAACCTACATCAACTAGAAAAACATAAATCCTAAAGGATAACTAAAACAAAAAAAATCTATCAACTAATTCCACGCGGCTAAGGAACACCACACGCCTATGTGAATTAGGAATCCTAATGCTAAGCAAACTCTAATTAAAATAAAGTCCTAATGCAAACGAAATACTTAACAAATCAGAAATTAAAATCCTAAATTACATAGAATTCTAATAGAACTAGAACTCTACATAACTAACACTTCTATTTCATATCATACTCCCCTTCTTGAAAAAACTTGTCCTCAAGTCTTGATGTAGCCTAGCGATCAGCCATGCGCGATATCCATGATCCATTAGCATTAGGTCACGTATGACAAACAGCAATGGAGGCCATGATGCTTTTGGACGTGTAATACCAAGAATGACAGTATGATAACAAAAATCAGTAGTAGATGCGGCACATGGTGATACCCAACGCTTCTTTGAATCTTTAGTCGCACATGTGACAGCAAATTTCAGAACTTTGGTAGGGGTACAACCCAAAGATTCAATCTTTATGGTCCCTTGAATGTCATATGATGGATCTTGGGAAGTTGTACAATTCAAAGAGACATTCGGTTCAGTTGTTTGAGCCAACGAGGGAATTGTTGCCTTCGGTTCTGACACGTCTTGTTTTAAGAATAAAACAAGTTCTTCCTTGAAAACGTACTCTTCATTGGGGCATTGATGTTCTCAAGTGTCCAAGACCTTGACACTTCTAACATTGAATCCATGTCTTTGGGTGCACAGTTGTAATAGATGTCTTCTTAGATTCGAGACGCAATATGTCTAGGTTAGATTGATGTACTTTGCATAGCCCAACAAGTATGTCTTGGAACCGAGCAATGATTTCATCCATGAAACAGTCGTGTTTTGGAAACAGCAAGCAGATACGATGGCATGGAAGTTTAACGCTGCACAGAACTAGATACTTATTAGAACGTTTTGAAAGTTTGACACAACAAACCTCAAGATGTTAGAAATCCAATGAGCCAAAAATCATCGAATTCCGATGTCACACGCCTTATCACACGCTGTTAAAAGCTACTGGTGTCAATCTGGGGGACAGAAATTTGACGTAGATGTATTCGATTGCTGCGACTTCGTTACTGGTTTAAATCCTCTTAAATTTTAACACAAGATAGATTTCCTTGTTAGCTTTCCAACGAACTTAGACAATCTGAATTCCGACTTGTAATGTATCCACACGAACAGATTTACCGAACTGACTGCAGAATTTGACGGAAATCAGTAGATTAGGGTGGAAGGATCAGCAGCCACACCACTTGATGTGGATCTTGAAACAAGAAACACGAAATTTAGGCTCTTTATGTAGTTTAGTGGCTTTTGTAGATTAAAGATTGAAACTTTACTGAAAATTAGTAGCAAGAATCGAAATCTTGATGTATTTCAACAAGAAATTCGAATAGTAACAAAGGGATATGAAGAATTATGATTGATCCAAATCAAAACTCAACCGGGTTTGGATTCACTCCGTAAACTTTGGATTTACTCCTGTAACTTTTTAATTCACACGAATTAAACTCAAAACTCAAACTGATTTTTATTAATGCTGAATGGAAATATATATAGGTTTAGAAGAAACCTACATCAACTAGAAAAACATAAATCCTAAAGGATAACTAAAACAAAAAAAAATTATCAACTAATTCCACGCGGCTAAGGAACACCACACGCCTATGTGAATTAGGAATCCTAATGCTAAGCAAACTCTAATTAAAATAAAGTCATAATGCAAACGAAATACTTAACAAATCAGAAATTAAAATCCTAAATTACATAGAATTCTAATAGAACTAGAACTCTACATAACTAACACTTCTATTTCACATCATACTCCCCTTCATGAAAAAACTTGTCCACAAGTTTTGATGTAGCCAAACGATCGACCATGTGCGATATCCATGATCCATTAGCATTAGGTCACGGATGAGAAACAAAGAATGGAGGCCATGATGGTTTTGGACGTGTGTTACCAAGAATGACAGTATGATAACAAAAATCAGTAGTAGATGTGGCAAATGGTGATACCCAACGCTTCTTTGAATCTTTAGACGCACATGTGACAACAAATTTCAGAACTTTGGTAGGGGTACAAACCAAAGATTCAATCCTTATGGTCCCTTGAATGGCATATGATGGATCTTGGGAAGTTGTACAATTCAAAGAGACATTCGGTTCAGTTGTTTGAGCCAACGAGGGAATTGTTGCCGTCGGTTGTGACACGTCTTGTTTTAAGAATAAGACAAGTTCTTCCTTGGAAACGTACTCTTCATTGGGGCATTGATGTTCTTCGTGTCCAAGACCTTGACACTTCTAACATTGAATCCATGTCTTTGGGCGCACAGTTGTAATAGATGACTTCTTAGATTCGAGACGCAATATGTCTAGGTTAGATTGATGCACTTTGCATAGCCCAACAAGTATGTCTTGGAACCGAGCAATGATTTCATTCATGAAACAGTCGTGTTTAGGAAACAGCAAGCTGATACGATGGCATGGAAGTTTAACGCTGCACAGAACTAGATACTTATTAGAACGTTTTGAAAGTTTGACACAACAAACCTCAAGATGTTAGAAGTCCAATGAGCCAAAAATCATCGAATTCCGATGTCACACGCCTTATCACGCGCTGTTAAAAGCTACCGGTGTCAATCTGGGGGACAGAAATTTGACGCAGATATATTTGATTGCTGTGACTTCGTTACTGGTTTAAATCCTCTCAAATTTTAACACAAGATAGATTTTCTTGTTAGCTTTCCAACGAACTTAGACAATCTAAATTCCGACTTGTAACGTATCCACACGAACAGATTTACCGAACTGACTGCAGAATTTGACGGAAATTAGCAAATTAGGGTGGAAGGATCAGCAGCGACACCACTTGATGTGGATCTTGAAACAAGAAACACGAAATTTAGGCTCTTTATGTAGTTTAGTGGCATTTGTAGATTAAAGATTGAAACTTTACTGAAAATTAGTAGCAAGAATCGAAATCTTGATGTATTTCAACAAGAAATTCGAATAGTAACAAAGGGATATGAAGAATTATGATTGATCCAAATCAAAACTCAACTGGGTTTGGATTCACTCCGTAAACTTTGGATTTACTCCCTGTAACTTTTTAATTCACACGAATTAAACTCAAAACTCAAACCGATTTTTATTAATGCTGAATGGAAATATATATAGGTTTAGAAGAAACCTACATCAACTAGAAAAACATAAATCCTAAAGGATAACTAAAACAAAAAAAATCTATCAACTAATTCCACGCGGCTAAGGAACACCACACGCCTATGTGAATTAGGAATCCTAATGCTAAGCAAACTCTAATTGAAATAAAGTCCTAATGCAAACGAAATACTTAACAAATCAGAAATTAAAATCCTAAATTACATAGAATTCTAATAGAACTAGAACTCTACATAACTAACACTTCTATTTCACATCATACTCCCCTTCGTGAAAAAACTTATCCTCAAGTTTTGATGTAGCCAAGCGATCAGCCATGCGCGATATCCAAGATCCATTAGCATTAGGTCACGGATGAGAAACAACAATGGAGGCCATGATGCTTTTGGACGTGTGTTACCAAGAATGACAGTATGATAACAAAAATCAGTAGTAGATGCGGCACATGGTGATACCCAACGCTTCGTTGAATCTTTAGTCGCACATGTGACAGCAAATTTCAGAACTTTGGTAGGGGGTACAAACCAAAGATTCAATCTTTATGGTCCCTTGAATGTCATATGATGGATCTTGGGAAGTTGTACATTTCAAAGAGACATTCGGTTCAGTTGTTTGAGCCAACGAGGGAATTGTTGCCTTCGGTTCTGACACGTCTTGTTTTAAGAACAAGACAAGTTCTTCCTTGGAAACGTACTCTTCATTGGGGCATTGATGTTCTTCGTGTCCAAGACCTTGACACTTCTAACATTGAATCCATGTCTTTGGGCGCACAGCTGTAATAGATGTCTTCTTAGATTCGAGACGCAATATGTCTAGGTTAGATTGATGCACTTTGCATAGCCCAGTCTTGGAACCGAGCAATGATTTCATCCATGAAACAGTCGTGTTTAGGAAACAGCAAGCAGATACGATGGCATGGAAGTTTAACGCTGCACAGAACTAGATACTTATTAGAACGTTTTGAAAGCTTGACACAACAAACCTCAAGATGTTATAAGTCCAATGAGCCAAAAATCATCGAATTCCGATGTCAGACACCTTATCACGCGCTGTTAAAAGCTACTGGTGTCAATCTGGGGGACAGAAATTTAACGTAGATGTATTTGATTGCTGCGACTTCGTTACTGGTTTAAATCCTCTCAAATTTTAACACAAGATAGATTTCCTTGTTAGCTTTCCAACGAACTTAGACAATCTGAATTCCGACTTGTAATGTATCCACACGAACAGATTTACTGAACTGACTGCAGAATTTGACGGAAATCAGCAGATTAGGGTGGAAGGATCAGCAGCCACACCACTTGATGTGGATCTTGAAACAAGAAACACGAAATTTTGGCTCTTTATGTAGTTTAGTGGCTTTTGTAGATTAAAGATTGAAACTTTACTGAAAATTAGTAGCAAGAATCGAAATCTTGTTGTATTTCAACAAGAAATTCGAATAGTAACAAAGGGATATGAAGAATTATGATTGATCCAAATCAAAACTCAACTGGGTTTGGATTCACTCCAGAAACTTTGGATTTACTCCTGTAACTTTTTAATTCACACGAATTAAACTCAAAACTCAAACTGATTTTTAATAATGCTGAATGGAAATATATATAGGTTTAGAAGAAACCTACATCAACTAGAAAAACATAAATCCTAAAGGATAACTAAAACAAAAAAAAATCTATCAACTAATTCCACGCGGCTAAGGAACACCACACGCCTATGTGAATTAGGAATCCTAATGCGAAGCAAACTCTAATTAAAATAAAGTCCTAATGCAAACGAAATACTTAACAAATCAGAAATTAAAATCCTAAATTACATAGAATTCTAATAGAACTAGAACTCTACATAACTAACACTTCTATTTCACATCATACTCCCCTTCGTGAAAACACTTATCCTCAAGTTTTGATGTAGCCAAGCGATCAGCCATGCGCGATATCCATGATCCTTTAGCATTAGGTCACGGATGAGAAACAGCAATGGAGGCCATGATGCTTTTGGACCTGTGTTACCAAGAATGACAGTATGACAACAAAAATCAGTAGTAGATGCGGCACATGGTGATACCCAACGCTTCTTTGAATCTTTAGTCGCACATGTGACAACAAATTTCAGAACTTTGGTAGGGAGTACAAACCAAAGATTCAATCTTTATGGTCCCTTGAATGTCATATGATGGATCTTGGGAAGTTGTACAATTCAAAGAGACATTTGGTTCAGTTGTTTGAGCCAACGAGGGAATTGTTGCCTTCGGTTCTGACACGTCTTGTTTTAAGAACAAGACAAGTTCTTCCTTGGAAACGTACTCTTCATTGGGGCATTGATGTTCTTCGTGTCCAAGACCTTGACACTTCTAACATTGAATCCATGTCTTTGGGCGCACAGTTGTAATAGATGTCTTCTTAGATTCGAGACGCAATATGTCTAGGTTAGATTGATGCACTTTGCATAGCCCAACAAGTATGTCTTGGAACCGAGCAATGATTTCATCCATGAAACAGTCGTGTTTAGGAAACAGCAAGCAGATACGATGGCATGGAAGTTTAACGCTGCACGGAACTAGATTCTAATTAGAACGTTTTGAAAGCTTGACACAACAAACCTCAAGATGTTAGAAGTCCAATGAGCCAAAAATCATCGAATTCCGATGTCACACGCCTTATCACGCGCTGTTAAAAGCTACTGGTGTCAATCTGGGGGACAGAAATTTGACGCAGATGTATTTGATTGCTGCGACTTCGTTACTGGTTCAAATCCTCTCAAATTTTAACACAAGATAGATTTCCTTGTTAGCTTTCCAACGAACTTAGACAATCTGAATTCCGACTTGTAACGTATCCACAGGAACAGATTTACCGAACTGACTGCAGAATTTGACGGAAATCAGCAGATTAGGGTGGAAGGATCAACAGCCACACCACTTGATGTGGATCTTGAAACAAGAAACACGAAATTTAGGCTCTTTATGTAGTTTAGTGGCTTTTGTAGATTAAAGATTGAAACTTTACTGAAAATTAGTAGCAAGAATCGAAATCTTGATGTATTTCAACAAGAAATTCGAATAGTAACAAAGGGATATGAAGAATTATGATTGATCCAAATCAAAACTCAACTGGGTTTGGATTCACTCCAGAAACTTTGGATTTACTCCTGCAACTTTTTAATGCACACGAATTAAACTCAAAACTCAAACTGATTTTTATTAATGCTGATTGGAAATATATATTGGTTTAGAAGAAACCTACATCAACTAGAAAAACATAAATCCTAAAGGATAACTAAAACAAAAAAAATCTATCAACTAATTCCACGCGGCTAAGGAACACCACACGCCTATGTGAATTAGGAATCCTAATGCTAAGCAAACTCTAATTAAAATAAAGTCCTAATCCAAACGAAATACTTAACAAATCAGAAATTAAAATCCTAAATGACATAGAATTCTAATAGAACTAGAACTCTACATAACTAACACTTCTATTTCACATCATACTCCCCTTCGTGAAAAAACTTATCCTCAAGATTTGATGTAGCCAAGCGATCAGCCATGCGCGATATCCATGATCCATTAGCATTAGGTCACGGATGAGAAACAACAATGGAGGCCATGATGCTTTTGGACGTGTGTTACCAAGAATGACAGTATGATAACAAAAATCAGTAGTAGATGCGGCACATGGTGATACCCAACGCTTCTTTGAATCTTTAGTCGCACATGTGACAGTAAATGTCAGAACTTTGGTAGGGGGTACAAACCAAAGATTCAATCTTTATGGTCCCTTGAATGTCATATGATGGATCTTGGGATGTTGTACAATTCAAAGAGACATTCGGTTCAGTTGGTTGAGCCAACGAGGGAATTGTTGCCTTCGGTTCTGACACGTCTTGTTTTAAGAACAAGACAAGTTCTTCCTTGGAAACGTACTCTTCATTGGGGCATTGATGTTCTTCGTGTCCAAGACCTTGACACTTCTAACATTGAATCCATGTCTTTGGGCGCACAGTTGTAATAGATGTCTTCTTAGATTCGAGACGCAATATGTCTAGGTTAGATTGATGCACTTTGCATAGCCCAACAAGTATGTCTTGGAACCAAGCAATGTTTTCATCCATGAAACAGTCGTGTTTAGGAAACAGCAAGCAGATACGATGGCATGGAAGTTTAACGCTGCACAGAACTAGATACTCATTAGAACGTTTTGAAAGTTTGACACAACAAACCTCAAGATGTTAGAAGTCCAATGAGCCAAAAATCATCGAATTCCGATGTCACACGCCTTATCACGCGCTGTTAAAACTGTTAGAACATATAGATGCATATAGCGGAATTTCAGGAAACAAATTTCCTAACATCTATCACAAGATCGCATGCATAACATAAATATGAATCATATTATAAGAAAAAGAATGTACAACCTTTGTAGCGTGTTTTCCACCGGATTGCAAGTGCTAGAGATCATAGAACAGCAATTGATGTCCCTCTACTTAGTCCACGAGCACCAATTGAATTCCCACGTTTGCTAGAACGGAAGAGGATGAACAGATTTCACTCTCTTGCTTTTTAGGGAGGGTGGCCGGATTTCCAAAGGGAAAATAATAGGGTTTCTTCTCTCTCTTTTCAGTTTGAATGTTACTGTCAAAATGAACGTTCTTTTTCTCTCTGCTATTATAACCTTTTATAATAGTAGGAGAATAAAATAAGAGAGAGACCTAACCTAACCCTACTTTCTCCTATTGGCCGGTTTCCTTACTTCAATTAGTTACTACAATGTGTGACCTCATAGGATTAGGTTAACTTAGTTGTAGGTACAATCAATATTGTTCTACTAACCAACATTTATTCTCTAGCAAGTAAATGTGATAACTAAACTAACGTAATTAATTATCTCTATAATAATTCCTTTTATATTTAGTAATTGCTGGGATGTCTAAGGACATATTCCTTCAATCTCCCACTTGTCCGAAGACAAGAGCGCAATGCTAAATTCCTTAAGTCAGTTAATGCCAAATTTGATAACACCATGTTATTCTCAAATTTATGTTCCTTGATCGCCGAGTTCGAATCGCTCAAATAAGGATTAACTCTTTAATCCTATTCCGCATGGCCATGCAATTTTCCGATTCTCGCTCATCAAGAGGCCCAGACACCATTCCTATTTAATAGGAGGACTTATCCACTCTTGTATGACCATAACTCCCACTCAATTCTTAGCCCACCTGATCACTGCCTTTATAACCTCCTTTTACGGTGCGGCGTTTAACAGTGTCAAAGTTAAACTAATTATGTTGTGGTTATTAAGACATACTCATGTCTAAGGAATCCACTAAATATAGTAGTTCGATTCTACTTTTAGAATCTAATTAGGTCAAGTCTCAATGTATCAAATATACATCCATATAATCAATTAGACATCTCTATGTCTCCATAGCCCATGGAACTGCGCTATCAATTAATTATATACTAGTCTTTTAAATAAATCACTTATGTCCAATTTAGTGATTTAGACTAGGGACTTTAAATAAATTGTGATTTTTCAGTTCACTTTATAGGGTTCCAATATCAAAACGTTTTCGATAATCCTATTTAAAAACACACATTATTTGGACATTTTATTTAATACTAAACAAACAATTAAATAAGAACGGAATTTTATTGATAAACATTTCAAAGCATAATAAATGTCTTTACAATTGTAAACATGAAGTAAACAACCTAAAGCCATTCTCCCATATGCTTAAGCCCCATAGACCTAGTATGACACTCATGCTTAGGTTGAGCAAGCGGTTTAGTCAGAGGATCTGCTACGTTATCCTCAGTATGAACCTTGCTTACTTTCACATCCTCTCTACCAACGATTTCTCTAATGAGATGGAATTTCCTGAGCACATGTTTAGACCTTTGATGCGATCCGGGTTCCTTAGGCGAGCAATGGCACCATTGTTGTCACAATACAACTCAATGCCATTCTCAATGCTAGGAACTACACCAAGCTCACCAATGAACTTTTTGATCCAAACAGCTTCCTTTCTTTGCATCATTCGCTGCAATATACTCGGCCTCTGTTGTAGAATCCGCGATGGTACTCGCTTAGAGCTCTTCCAGCTCACGGCTCCTCCATTGAGACAAAATATGAAACCAGATTGCGATCGGAAATCATCTTTGTCACTCGAAAGCTTGCAGTCGGTGTATCCAAGTAACAACCAACTCATCATCTCCACCATAAACCAAAAAATTATCCATAGTCCTTCGCAAGTACTTAAGGATGTTTTTTCGCCGCAATCCAAGTGCGCATCTCCCGGATTTGACCGGTATCTGCTGCATATACTCAAAGCATATGCAACATCCTGGTCGAGTGCATATCATGGCATACATAATGGATCCTACGGCGAAGCATAGGGAACATTACTCATACGCTTGACCTCATCGGGACTCGAAGGACACCGAGTCTTGCCAAGTGCAATGCCATGTTGCATGGGAATGAAACCTCTTTTGGAGTTTTCCAGCTTGAACCTTGCAAGAACTTTATCAATATAAGTTTCCTGACTGAGCCCAATTAGCCTTTTCCATCTATCTCTATAGATCTTTATTCCCAATACGTACTCTGCCTCTCCTAGGTCTTTCATAGAGAAACAATTTTTAAGCCATTCCTTGATCGACTCAAGCATGGTCTTATCATTTCCTATGAGAAGTATGTCATCCACATACAAGACCGTAAAAGTAATACTACTCCCACTTAACTTCTTGTATACACAAGATTCCTCTTCATTTCGAGGAAAGCCAAATTTCTTGACTGCCTCATCAAATCTGAGGATCCAACTCCTTGATGCTTGCTTTAGTCCATAAATGGACTTCTTAAGCTTGCATACCCTCCCTGGATTTTCTAGATCTTCAAAACCTTGAGGTTGTGTCATGTACACATCCTCTTTCAAGAACCCATTCAAGAAAGCGGTTTTGACATCCATCTGCCATATTTCATAGTCATGAAAGGCAGCAATCGCAAGGATTATCCTAATGGACTTCAAAGATGGCTCTTGGTGAGAAGGTTTCATCATAGTCTATACCATGAATTTGTTTGAAACCTTTCGCCACCAACCTTGCTTTGAAAACACTAATGTTTCCATCCTTGTCTGCTTTTCAACTTGAAAATCCATTTGCATCCAATGGGTTTTACCCCATCAGGCAAATCAACCAAGTCCCATACTTGATTTTCAGACATGGAATCCATTTCAGATTTCATGGCCTCAAGCCATCTTTCGGAGTCTTGACTCTCCAAAGCATCTTTGTAGCTAGTAGGTTCTTCTGATTCTAAAATCGTTATTTCAGAACTTTCAGTCAAAAGGAAATCAATATATCTCTTTGACGGAATGATGGTCCTACTAGACCTACGTTGGGGAACAAAGGAAGAAGTTTCTACCTCATTAGGTTGAGTGACTTCGCACCGGAGTATCTCCAAGTGGGACGGTAGGAGGTACGAGAATTGAATGCACCGCCTCCTAAGCATTTTCATGCCGGGCCGCCTCTGATGAGGTGTTAACCTCATCCATATGTTGCTCATCTCGAATTTCTTCGAGATATACATTTCTCCCACTTGTTTTTCTGGAAATAAACTCCTTTTCCAGAAAGACACCATTACGAGCAACAAACACTTTGTTTTCGTTTTGGTTGTAGAAGTAGTATCCCTTAGTCTCTTTTGGGTAACCCACAAAGAGACATTTATCGGATTTGGGTGAAAGCTTATCAGAAAGTAAACGTTTTACATAGGCTTCACAACCCCATACCCTTAAAAAAGACAATTTTGGAACGTTTCCAGTCCACATTTCATATGGTGTCTTTTCCACTGCTTTGGATGGTGCTCTGTTAAGTGTGAATGCCGCTGTTTCAAGCGCAAATCCCCAGAATGAAATAGGAAGATCAGCAAGACTCATCATGGATCGAACCATATCAAGTAGAGTTCGATTCCTTCTTTCATAAACGCCATTTAACTGTGGTGTTCCTGGTGGAGTCCATTGTGAAAGTATTCCACAATCCTTCAAATGATCACCAAATTCTTGAGATAAATATTCGCCACCACGATCGGATCGTAATGCCTTAATTTTCTTCCCAAGTTGGTTTTGTACTTCATTCTGGAATTCCTTAAATTTTTCAAAGGATTACGACTTATGCCGCATGAGGTAAACATATCCAAATCTGCTCACATCATCGGTAAAAGTAATGAAGTAATTGTACCCTCCCCTCGCCAACGTACTCATGGGTCCGCACACATCAGTTTGTATGAGGGCTAAAAGATCATTGGCCCTTTCACTTGAACCTGTGAAAGGTGACTTTGTCATTTTCCCCATTAAGCAAAACTCACAAGTATCAAGTGATTCGAAATCAAATGATTTGAGAAGTCCATCTTTATGAAGCTTCTCAATACGCTTTGAACTTATGTGGCCTAATCGACAATGCCATAGGTATGTCGGGTTCGAATCATTTGTTTTAGGTTTCTTGCTGTCTATGTTATAGATGTGGGTTTCTAAGTCTAGCACATATAAACCATTTGATAACTTAGCTGAGACATAGAATAGATCATTCAAATAAGCAGAACAACAATTATTCTTAATTTGAAATGAAAAACCTTCCGAATTCAAAACCGGAATCGAAACAATATTCTTGGTTATAGTTGGAACATAATAACAATTATAAAGTTCTAATACTAAACCGTAAGGTAAAAGTAGACTACAATCTCCCCACGCCCAAAGCAAAGAACTCGTGCTCCATTGCCCACGCGGAGGTCCACTTCTCCTTTGCTCAATGATCTACTTCTTTTTAGTGCCTGCACATTACAAATAATGTGAGATCCACACGCAGTATCAAATACCCATGAAGTAGAAGTAGATAAGTTAATCTCTATAACATAAATACCTGAAGTTGAAGCACCACTCTTCTTATCCTCTAGATACTTGGGGCGGTTCCTCTTCCAAAGGGCCAATCTTATGGCAGTGGAAGCACTCATGTAGTGCTTGCTACTTTTGCCTTAGGAGTGGCCTTTGGCTTAGAAGTATCATCAGTGGCAACAACCTTGCCCTTGTTCTTCTTTAGAGGTGCCCCCTTTTTCTTGAATTGCTTGCCTTTCCTAACCATTAGAACATCCCTATGTTCAGGTTCAGCTGGCAAGCTCCTTTCAGCCTGAGTAAGCATACCATGCAACTCTTGCAAGGTAGCCTCCCCTCCTTGCATGTAAAAGTTCAACTGAAAGTTTTGAAAATTTTCAGGCAAGGATTTGATCACAATATCAGTTGCTAGTTCTGAGGGATAAGGGAAGCCCAATTTTTCCATTATCTGAAAGTGTCCAATCATATTGAACACATGCGGACCAACGGGTTTTCCTTTCCCAACTTGCACTCCAGTAACTTACAATGAGCTTCAAACATTTCCAGCCTCGCGTTTTTCTGAAACATAGTTTTCAGCTGTTGGAGGATGGAATAGGCGTCCAGACTATCAAAACGTTTTTGAAATTCTGGTTCCATGCAAGCAAGCATCAAACATGTTACTTGCATAGAATTTGCCTCTATGGTTTGTCTTGCTCTCCTTTCAGCTGGAGTAGCAGTGTCTAGCAGGGGTTCAGGGAGAGGATTATCAAGAACACTTTCCTTTCCTTCAGCTCTGAGAACGATTCTCACAGCCATTTCCCATTCTAGGAAGTTATGAGCAGTTAGTTTGTCCTTTTCGAGTAAATAGCGCAAATTAAAACCGGGGTGGTTATTGTTGTTTGAACCAGACATGATAACTACAACAAAAGAATAATAAAGCAAGATTCAATCAATGTTTATCAAGAAAGCAGCAATTAAACAAATTTTAATTAACTACTACCCTTTATTCAAAATAAGAGTCCCCTATTGAATAAAGAAACACCAAGATCCCCTCCCACTACAATCAAACGGACTTTGGCCCTGCCTTTAATGTATAATAGTTGAGGTAAGTAAACACTTTACTAATTATAACTAATTATAATTCTTGGTAGACAGGTTAACAACTCCTTGTTTACTCCTATCTCTTAGCTTCAAAACCCAAAACTTTGTCTTTTGATGATTTTGTTGAGTTAAACCAAACATTAACATGTAAGTTTCAAAAACCCACCCTACTATCCCCGGATAAAATGAGCAACACCCTGCTTTGGCAGAACCTATTACTCACTATCTAAGGCGTTATAGGTGTTGTTTGGAAAAGCAATTAAACTCAATATTACATGTTGGGGACCTAAGTTTACTATGTTGGTTAATTTAAAGTGAACACATAACATAAATAACCACACATATATAAACTTAAGCAAGCATTTAAACATGATAAATGAATGAATATAAGTATAATTAAAAGTGATCCTAGTATGGCCCCTAAACTTAGGAAAACTAATCTTCATGAATTCCTCCTTGAATCTTCATGTATCTCATCCTTGATTCTCCATGGAACTTCATTCTTGATTACATATAATTTATAATTTAAATAACTAAAATTTAAATTACAAAAATACAAACGATACGCAGATCGTATTTAATTTACATAAAATTTAACGATGCGCAGATCGTATTTTCTATCTTAGTTTTGGGCCATACTAGTCACAACATGCAAAACATAATATCAAACATATTATATTAAGCATCCATGCATTTATAATATCATAGTTAAAATAAATACAAAATATTTACTCATTAACAATTAATAAGCAAATAAAACATGATATTTACAAGTTAACAATTAAAAGTAAACATGCTACTTAGTTAAACTTAAAAAATAACTAAAAGAATAATTTTCTATTATTTGCATTCAATTAGGACTTAGATATGGAATTAATCAAATTAATTATTAATTTGCATTATTGGAATTTTAATTATGCTCAACCCAAAAAAAATAGGAAAAGGGTTTTTTTTTTAAAAAAAATTTTAAAACTGCTATCAAATAGCAGTAACAAAGAGAGATAATCCAGCAAAACAAAATTGAAAAATAACCCACGTATCCCTAAAATACAGCCAACAAGAAAACCGCCACAAACCAGCCGAAAGTATCGGCCTCCCTCCTGAAGCTCAGAACTGACTTCCGCCGACCAGCCAGCATGCGCGGCAGACAAGGCCGCCCGCACTTGGTCGTGGATCGGGCAGCAATCTGCCGACAAGTCCGCTACCGCAGCAAGCGAAGGCCGAAGCCCAGCCACCGCAGAACCCTCCTTCTACCCGCGCACAACGCCGACGCAGACCACCGTGGAAGCACCGGTGAGATGTGCCACCCAACCATGGTTGCCGAAAATCCTGTGTTTTTAATTTGTAACAATTACATGAATTAAAACTGAATTTTGATTGTGCTCATTTTGTTCAAAATTGGGGTTAAATTCCTCTCAAATTATGTAACAATTACATATTTCAATCTGAATTTTTATGTGCAAACTTAGGGTTCCTTTGATTTAGGCAAATAATTTCGAATTCAACAACAAAACTAAAACAGATTTTTAAGTTCGGTTGTTTAGATTTTGATGATTAATCTTTATTAAACGTGAATATCTAACAAGAATTCAAAATTTAACATGAAAAACCTGAAAATTTGAAAGGAAAAACAACAGTTGTTCTTCTAAAATTCAGTTCATGTATGGCATCTAGATTGATTTTATTTAACGAATTAAAATCTAAATTTTAATGTTGTTATTTAGATTTTATGCTTTAATCTCCATTAAACATAAATCTAACTATAAAATTGTTCAACAGTAGAGTTGCCGAAAAGTTTGAGCGTAATTATAATTTAAAACCAATTTTCAACAATTTCCAATTAATTAATATCACCATATTAATCATGCAAATTAATCCATAAATAAATCCCTCCCTTAATTGAATGAAAATAATCAAAATAGCACATGAACATGATCATAAAATCTTATGCAAGAGGCAAAAACTGATACCACTGTTTAAACATATAGATGCATATAGCGGAATTTCGAGAAACAAATTTCCTAACATCTATCACAAGATCGCATGCATAACATAAATATGAATCATATTATAAGAAAAAGAATGTACAACCTTTGTAGCGTGTTTTCCACTCGGATTGCAAGTGCTAGAGATCAAAGAACAACAATTGATGTCCCTCTACTTAGTCCACGAGCACCAATTGAATTCCCACGTTTGCTAGAACGGAAGAGGATGAACAGATTTCACTCTCTTGCTTTTTAGGGAGGGTGGCCGGATTTCCAAAGGGAAAATAATAGGGTTTCTTCTCTCTCTTTTCAGTTTGAATGTTACTGTCAAAATGAACGTTCTTTTTCTCTCTGCTATTATAACCTTTTATAATAGTAGGAGAATAAAATAAGAGAGAGACCTAACCTAACCCTACTTTCTCCTATTGGCCGGTTTCCTTACTTCAATTAGTTACTACAATGTGTGACCTCATAGGATTAGGTTAACTTAGTTGTAGGTACAATCAATATTGTTCTACTAACCAACATTTATTCTCTAGCAAGTAAATGTGATAACTAAACTAACGTAATTAATTATCTCTATAATAATTCCTTTTATATTTAGTTGCTGGGATGTCTAAGGACATATTCCTTCAAAAACTACTAGTGTCAATCTGGGGGACAGAAATTTGACTCAGATGTATTTGATTTCTGCGACTTCGTTACTGGTTCAAATCCTCTCAAATTTTAACACAAGATAGAGTTCCTTGTTAGCTTTCCAACGAACTAAGAAAATCTGAATTCCGACATGTAACGTATCCACACGAACAGATTTACCGAACTGACTGCAGAATTTGACGGTAATCAGCAGTTTAGGGTGGAAGGATCAGCAGCCACACCACTTGATGTGGATCTTGAAATAAGAAACACGAAATTTAGGCTCTTTATGTAGTTTAGTGGCTTTTGTAGATTAAAGATTGAAACTTTACTGAAAATTAGTAGCAAGAATCGAAATCTTGATGTATTTCAACAAGAAATTCGAATAGTAACAAAGGGATATGAAGAATTATGATTGATCCAAATCAAAACTCAACTGGGTTTGGATTCACTCCAGAAACTTTGGATTTACTCCTGTAACTTTTTAATTCACACGAATTAAACTCAAAACTCAAACTGATTTTTATTAATGCTGAATGGAAATATATGTAGGTTTAGAAGAAACCTACATCAACTAGAAAACATAAATCCTAAAGGATAACTAAAACAAAACAAATCTATCAACTAATTCACATCATAACAAACACTTCTATTTCACATCATACTCCCCTTCTTGAAAAAATTTATCCGCAAGTTTGATGTTGCCAAGCGATCAGCCATGCGCGATATCCATGATCCATTAGCATAAGGTCACGGATGAGAAACAGCAATGGAGGCCATGATGCTTTTGGACGTGTGTTACCAAGAATGACAGTATGATAACAAAAATCAGTAGTAGATGCGGCACATGGTGATACCCAACGCTTCTTTGAATCTTTAGTCGCACATGTGACAGCAAATTTCATAACTTTGGTAGGGGTACAAACCAAAGATTCAATCTTTATGGTCCCTTGAATGTCATATGATGGATCTTAGGAAGTTGTACAATTTAAAGAGACATTCGGTTCAGTTGGTTGAGTTAACGAGGTAATTGTTGCCTTCGGTTCTGACACGTCTTGTTTTAAGAACAAGACAAGTTCTTCCTTGAAAACTTACTCTTCATTGGGGTATTGATGTTCTTCGTGTCCAAGACCTTGACACTTCTAACATTGAATCCATGTCTTTGGGCGCACAGTTGTAATAGATGTCTTCTTAGATTCGAGACGCAATATGTCTAGGTTAGATTGATGCACTTTGCATAGCCGAACAAGTATGTCTTGGAACCGAGCAATGTTTTCATCCATGAAACAGTCGTGTTTAGGAAACAGCAAGCAGATACGATGGCATGGAAGTTTAACGCTGCACAGAACTAGATACTTATTAGAACGTTTTGAAAGTTTGACACAACAAACCTCAAGATGTTAGAAGTCCAATGAGCCAAAAATCATCGAATTCCGATGTAACACGCCTTATCACGCGCTGTTAAAAGCTACTGGTGTCAATCTGGGGGACAGAAATTTGACACAGATGTATTTGATTCTTGCGACTTCGTTACTGGTTAAAATCCTTGTAAATTTTAACACAAGATATATTTCCTTGTTAGCTTTCCAACGAACTAAGAAAATCTGAATTCCGACTTGTAACGTATCCACACGAACAGATTTACCGAACCGACTGCAGAATTTGACGGAAATCGCCAGTTTAGGGTGGAAGGATCGGCGACCACACCACTTGATGTGGATCTTGAAACAAGAAACACGAAATTTAGGCTCTTTATGTAGTTTAGTGGCTTTTGTAGATTAAAGATTGAAACTTTACTGAAAATTAGTAGCAAGAATCGAAATCTTGATGTATTTCAACAAGAAATTCGAATAGTAACAAAGGGATATGAAGAATTATGATTGATCCAAGTCAAAACTCAACTGGGTTTGGATTCACTCCAGAAACTTTGGATTTACTCCTGTAACTTTTTAATTCACACGAATTAAACTCACAACTCAAACTGATTTTTATTAATGCTGAATGGAAATATATATAGGTTTAGAAGAAACCTACATCAACTAGAAAACATAAATCCTAAAGGATAACTAAAACAAAAAAAATCTATCAACTAATTCCACGCGGCTAAGGAATACCACACGCCTATGTGAATTAGGAATCCTAATGCAAAGCAAACTCTAATTAAAATAAAGTCCTAATGCAAACAAAATACATAACAAATCAGAAATTAAAATCCTAAATTACATAGAATTCTAATAGAACTAGAACTCTACATAACTAACACTTCTATTTCACATCATACTCCCCTTCTTGAAAAAACTTGTCCTCATGTTTTGATGTAGCCAAGCGATCAGCCATGCGCGATATACATGATCCATTAGCATTAGGTCACGGATGAGAAACAGCAATGGAGGCATGATGCTTTTGGACGTGTGTTACCAAGAATGACAGTATGATAACAAAAATCAGTAGTAGATGCGGCACATGGTGATACCCAACGCTTCTTTGAATCTTTAGTCGCACATGTGATAGCAAATTTCAGAACTTTGGTAGGGGTACAAACCAAATATTCAATCTTTATGGTCCCTTGAATGTCATATGATGGATCTTGGGAAGTTGTACAATTCAAAGAGACATTCGGTTCAGTTGTTTGAGCCAACGAGGGAATTGTTGCCTTCGGTTCTGACACGTCTTGTTTTAAGAACAAGACAAGTTCTTCCTTGGAAACGTACTCTTCATTGGGGCATTGATGTTTTTCGTGTCCAAGACCTTGACACTTCTAACATTGAATCCATGTCTTTGGGCGCACAGTTGTAATATATGTCTTCTTAGATTCGAGACGCAATATGTCTAGGTTAGATTGATGCACTTTTCATAGCCCAACAAGTATGTCTTGGAACCGAGCAATGATTTCATCCATGAAACAGTCGTGTATAGGAAACAAAGAAGCGATACGATGGCATGGAAGTTTAACGCCGCACGTAACTAGATACTTATTAGAACGTTTTGAAAGTTTGACACAACAAACCTCAAAATGTTATAGGTCCAATGAGCCAAAAATCATCGAATTCCGATGTCACACGCCTTATCACGTGGTTGTTAAAAGCTACCGGTGTCAATTCGGGGACAGAAATTTGACGCAGATGTATTTGATTGCTGCGACTTCGTTACTGGTTCAAATCCTCTAAAATTTTAACACAAGATAGATTTCCTTGTTAATCTGAATTCTGACTTCTAACGTATCCACAAGAACAGATTTACCGAACTGACTCCAAAATTTGACTGAAATCAGCAGATTAGGGTGGAAGGATCAGCAGCCACACCACTTGATGTGGATCTTGAAACAAGAAACACGAAATTTAGGCTCTTTATGTAGTTTAGTGGCTTTTGTAGATTAAAGATTGAAACTTTACTGAAAATTAGTAGCAAGAATCGAAATCTTGATGTATTTCAACAAGAAATTCGAATAGTAACAAAGGGATATGAAGAATTATGATTGATCCAAATCAAAACTCAACTGGGTTTGGATTCACTCCTGAAACTTTGGATTTACTCCTGTAACTTTTTAATTCACACGAATTAAACTCAAAACTTAAACTGATTTTTATTAATGCTGAATGGAAATATATATAGGTTTAGAAGAAACCTACATCAACTAGAAAACATAAATCCTAAAGCATAACTAAAACAAAACAAATCTAGCAACTAATTCCACGCGGCTAAGGAATACCACACGCCTATGTGAATTAGGAATCCTAATGCAAAGCAAACTCTAATTAAAATAAAGTCCTAATGCAAACGAAATACTGAACAAATCAGAAATTAAAATCCTAAATTACATAGAATTCTAATAGAACTAGAACTCTACATAACTAACACTTCTATTTCACATCATACTCCCCTTCTTGAAAAAACTTGTCCTCAAGTTTTGATGTAGCCAAGCGATCAGTCATGCGCGATATCCATGATCCATTAGCATTAGGTCACGGATGAGAAACAGCAATGGTGGCCATGATGCTTTTGGACGTGTGTTACCAAGATTGACAGTATGATAACAAAAATCAGTAGTAGATGCGGCACATGGTGATACCCAACGCTTCTTTGAATCTTTAGTCGCACATGTGATAGCAAATTTCAGAACTTTGGTAGGGGTACAAACCAAAGATTCAACCTTTATGGTCCCTTGAAAGTCATATGATGGATCTTGGGAAGTTGTACAATTCAAAGAGAAATTCGGTTCAGTTGTTTGAGCCAACGAGGGAATTGTTGACTTCGGTTCTGACACGTGTTGTTTTAAGAACACGACAAGTTCTTCCTTGGAAACGTACTCTTCATTGGGGCATTGATGTTCTTCGTGTCCAAGACCTTGACACTTCTAACATTGAATCCATGTCTTTGGGCGCACAGTTGTAATATATGTCTTCTTGAATTCGAGACGCAATATGTCTAGGTTAGATTGATGCACTTTGCATAGCCCAACAAATATGTCTTGGAACCGAGCAATGATTTCATCCATGAAACAGTCGTGTTTAGGAAACAACAAGCAGATACGATGGCATGGAAGTTTAACGCTGCACAGAACTAGATACTTATTAGAACGTTTTGAAAGTTTGACACAACAAACCTCAAGATGTTATAGGTCCAATGAGCCAAAAATCATCGAATTCCGATGTCACACGCCTTATCACGCGCTGTTAAAAGCTACTGGTGTCAATCTGGGGTACAGAAATTTGACGCAGATGTATTTGATTGCTGCGACTTCGTTACTGGTTCAAATCCTCTAAAATTTTAACACAAGATAGATTTCCTTGTTAATCTGAATTCGAACTTCTAACGTATCCACACGAACAGATTTTACCGAACTGACTGCAGAATTTGACGGAAATCAGCAGATTAGGGTGGAAGGATCAGCAGTCACACCACTTGATGTGGATCTTGAAACAAGAAACACGAAATTTAGGCTCTTTATGTAGTTTAGTGGCTTTTGTAGATTAAAGATTGAAACTTTACTGAAAATTAGTAGCAAGAATCGAAATCTTGATGTATTTCAACAAGAAATTCGAATAGTAACAAAGGGATATGAAGAATTATGATTGATCCAAATCAAAACTCAACTGGGTTTGGATTCACTCCTGAAACTTTGGATTTACTCCTGTAACTTTTTAATTCACACGAATTAAACTCAAAACTCAAACTGATTTTTATTAATGCTGAATGGAAATATATATAGGTTTAGAAGAAACCTACATCAACTAGAAAACATAAATCCTAAAGGATAACTAAAACAAAATAAATCTATCAACTAATTCCACGCGGCTAAGGAATACCACACGCCTATGTGAATTAGGAATCCTAATGCAAAGCAAACTGTAATTAAAATAAAGTCCTAATGCAAACGAAATACTTAACAAATCAGAAATTAAAATCCTAAATTACATAGAATTCTAATAGAACTAGAACTCTACATAACTAACACTTCTATTTCACATCATACTCCCCTTCTTGAAAAAACTTGTCCTCAAGTTTTGATGTAGCCAAGCGATCAGCCATGCGCGATATCCATGATCCATTAGCATTAGGTCACGGATGAGAAACAGCAATGGAGGCCATGATGCTTTTGGACGTGTGTTACCAAGAATGACAGTATGATAACAAAAATCAGTAGTAGATGCGGCAAATGGTGATACCCAACGCTTCTTTGAATCTTTAGTCGCACATGTGACAGTAAATTTCAGAACTTTGGTAGGGGTACAAACCCAAGATTCAATCTTTATGGTCCCTTGAATGTCATATGATGGATCTTGGGAAGTTGTACAATTCAAAGAGACATTCGGTTCAGTTGTTTGAGCCAACGAGGGAATTGTTGCCTTCGGTTCTGACACGTCTTGTTTTAAGAATAAGACAAGTTCTTCCTTGGAAACGTACTCTTCATTGGGGCATTGATGTTTTTCGTGTCCAAGACCTTGACACTTCTAACATTGAATCCATGTCTTTGGGCGCACAGTTGTAATATATGTCTTCTTAGATTCGAGACGCAATATGTCTAGGTTAGATTGATGCACTTTGCATAGCCCAACAAGTATGTCTTGGAACCGAGCAATGATTTCATCCATGAAACAGTCGTGTATAGGAAACAGCAAGCAGATACGATGGCATGGAAGTTTAACCCTGCACAGAACTAGATACTTATTAGAACGTTTTGAAAGTTTGACACAACAAACCTCAAAATGTTATAGGTCCAATGAGCCAAAAATCATCGAATTCCGATGTCACACGCCTTATCACGCGCTGTTAAAAGCTACTGGTGTCAATCTGGGGGACAGAAATTTGACGCAGATGTATTTGATTGCTGCGACTTCGTTACTGGTTCAAATCCTCTAAAATTTTAACACAAGATAGATTTCCTTGTTAATCTGAATTCTGACTTCTAACGTATCCACAAGAACAGATTTACCGAACTGACTCCAGAATTTGACTGAAATCAGCAGATTAGGGTGGAAGGATCAGCAGCCACACCACTTGATGTGGATCTTGAAACAAGAAACACGAAATTTAGGCTCTTTATGTAGTTTAGTGGCTTTTGTAGATTAAAGATTGAAACTTTACTGAAAATTAGTAGCAAGAATCGAAATCTTGATGTATTTCAACAAGAAATTCGAATAGTAACAAAGGGATATGAATAATTATGATTGATCCAAATCAAAACTCAACTGGGTTTGGATTCACTCCTGAAACTTTGGATTTACTCCTGTAACTTTTTAATTCACACGAATTAAACTCAAAACTTAAACTGATTTTTATTAATGCTGAATGGAAATATATATAGGTTTAGAAGAAACCTACATCAACTAGAAAACATAAATCCTAAAGGATAACTAAAACAAAACAAATCTATCAACTAATTCCACGCGGCTAAGGAATACCACACGCCTATGTGAATTAGGAATCCTAATTCAAAGCAAACTCTAAGTAAAATAAAGTCCTAATGCAAACGAAATACTGAACAAATCAGAAATTAAAATCCTAAATTACATAGAATTCTAATAGAACTAGAACTCTACATAACTAACACTTCTATTTCACATCATACTCCCCTTCTTGAAAAAACTTATCCTCAAGTTTTGATGTAGCCAAGCGATCAGCCATGCGCGATATCCATGATCCATTAGCATTAGGTCACGGATGAGAAACAACAATGGTGGCCATGATGCTTTTGGACGTGTGTTACCAAGATTGACAGTATGATAACAAAAATCAGTAGTAGATGCGGCACATGGTGATACCCAACGCTTCTTTGAATCTTTAGTCGCACATGTGATAGCAAATTTCAGAACTTTGGTAGGGGTACAAACCAAAGATTCAATCTTTATGGTCCCTTGAAAGTCATATGATGGATCTTGGGAAGTTGTACAATTCAAAGAGAAATTCGGTTCAGTTGTTTGAGCCAACGAGGGAATTGTTGACTTCGGTTCTGACACGTCTTGTTTTAAGAACACGACAAGTTCTTCCTTGGAAACGTACTCTTCATTGGGGCATTGATGTTCTTCGTGTCCAAGACCTTGACACTTCTAACATTGAATCCATGTCTTTGGGCGCACAGTTGTAATATATGTCTTCTTGAATTCGAGACACAATATGTCTAGGTTAGATTGATGCACTTTGCATAGCCCAACAAGTATGTGTTGGAACCGAGCAATGATTTCATCCATGAAACAGTCGTGTTTAGGAAACAACAAGCAGATACGATGGCATGGAAGTTTAACGCTGCACAGAACTAGATACTTATTAGAACGTTTTGAAAGTTTGGCACAACAAACCTCAAGATGTTATAGATCCAATGAGCCAAAAATCATCGAATTCCGATGTCACACGCCTTATCACGCGCTGTTAAAAGCTACTGGTGTCAATCTGGGGGACAGAAATTTGACGCAGATGTATTTGATTGCTAGGACTTCGTTACTGGTTCAAATCCTCTAAAATTTTAACACAAGATAGATTTGCTTGTTAATCTGAATTCGAACTTCTAACGTATCCACACGAACAGATTTACCGAACTGACTGCAGAATTTGACGGAAATCAGCAGATTAGGGTGGAAGGATCTGCAGCCACACCACTTGATGTGGATCTTGAAACAAGAAACACGAAATTTAGGCTCTTTATGTAGTTTAGTGGCTTTTGTAGATTAAAGATTGAAACTTTACTGAAAATTAGTAGCAAGAATCGAAATCTTGATGTATTTCAACAAGAAATTCGAATAGTAACAAAGGGATATGAAGAATTATGATTGATCCAAATCAAAACTCAACCGGGTTTGGATTCACTCCTCGAAACTTTGGATTTACTCTCGTAACTTTTTAATTCACACGAATTAAACTCAAAACTCAAACCGATTTTTATTAATGCTGAATGGAAATATATATAGGTTTAGAAGAAACCTACATCAACTAGAAAACATAAATCCTAAAGGATAACTAAAACAAAATAAATCTATCAACTAATTCCACGCGGCTAAGGAATACCACACGCCTATGTGAATTAGGAATCCTAATGCAAAGCAAACTGTAATTAAAATAAAGTCCTAATGCAAACGAAATACTTAACAAATCAGAAATTAAAATCCTAAATTACATAGAATTCTAATAGAACTAGAACTCTACATAACTAACACTTCTATTTCACATCATACTCCCCTTCTTGAAAAAACTTGTCCTCAAGTTTTGATGTAGCCAAGCGATCAGCCATGCGCGATATCCATGATCCATTAGCATTAGGTCACGGATGAGAAACAGCAATGGAGGCCATGATGCTTTTGGACGTGTGTTACCAAGAATGACAGTATGATAACAAAAATCAGTAGTAGATGCGGCAAATGGTGATACCCAACGCTTCTTTGAATCTTTAGTCGCACATGTGATAGTAAATTTCAGAACTTTGGTAGGGGTACAAACCCAAGATTCAATCTTTATGGTCCCTTGAATGTCATATGATGGATCTTGGGAAGTTGTACAATTCAAAGAGACATTCGGTTCAGTTGTTTGAGCCAACGAGGGAATTGTTGACTTCGTTTCTGACACGTCATGTTTTTAGAACAAGACAAGTTCTTCCTTAGAAATGTACTCTTCATTGGGGCATTGATGTTATTCGTGTCCAAGACCTTGACACTTCTAACATTGAATCCATGTCTTTGGGCGCACAGTTGTAATATATGTCTTCTTACATTCGAGACGCAATATGTCTAGGTTAGATTGATGCACTTTGCATAGCCCAACAAGTATGTCTTGGAACCGAGCAATGATTTCATCCATGAAACAGTCGTGTTTAGGAAACAGCAGGCAGATACGATGGCATGGAAGTTTAACGCTGCACAGAACTAGATACTTATTAGAACGTTTCGAAAGTTTGACACAACAAACCTCAAGATTTTATAGGTCCAATGAGCCAAAAATCATCGAATTCCGATGTCACACGCCTTATCACGCGCTGTTAAAAGCTACTGGTGTCAATCTGTGGGACAGAAATTTGACGCAGATGTATTTGATTGCTACGACTTCGTTACTGGTTCAAATCCTCTAAAATTTTAACACAAGATAGATTTCCTTGTTAGCTTTCCAACGAACTAATAAAATCTGAATTCCGACTTGTAACATATCCACACGAACAGATTTACCGAACTGACTGCAGAATTTGACGGAAATCAGCAGATTAGGGTGGAAGGATCAGCAGCCACACCACTTGATGTGGATCTTGAAACAAGAAACACGAAATTTAAGCTCTTAATGTAGTTTAGTTGCTTTTGTAGATTAAAGATTGAAACTTGATTGAAAATTAGTAGCAAGAATCGAAATCTTGATGTATTTCAACAAGAAATTCGAATAGTAACAAAGGGATATGAATAATTATGATTGATCCAAATCAAAACTCAACTGGGTTTGGATTCACTCCTGAAACTTTGGATTTACTCCTGTAACTTTTTAATTCACACGAATTAAACTCAAAACTCAAACTGATTTTTATTAATGCTGAATGGAAATATATATAGGTGTAGAAGAAACCTACATCAACTAGAAAACATAAATCCTAAAGGATAACTAAAACAAAACAAATCTATCAACTAATTCCACGCGGCTAAGGAATACCACACGCCTATGTGAATTAGGAATCCTAATGCAAAGCAAACTCTAATTATAATAAAGTCCTAATGTAAACGAAATACTTAACAAATCATAAATTAAAATCCTAAATTACATAGAATTCTAATAGAACTAGAACTCTACATAACTAACACTTCTATTTCACATCATACTCCCCTTCTTGAAAAAACTTGTCCTCAAGTTTTGATGTAGCGAAGCGATCAGCCATGCGCGATATCCATGATCCATTAGCATTAGGTCACGGATGAGAAATAGCAATGGAGGCCATGATGCTTTTGGACGTGTGTTACCAAGAATGACTGTATGATAACAAAAATCAGTAGTAGATGCGGCACATGGTGATACCCAACGATTCTTTAAATATTTAGTCGCACATGTGACAGTAAATTTCAGAACTTTGGTAGGGGTACAAACCAAAGATTCAATCTTTATGGTCCCTTGAATGTCATATGATGGATCTTGGGAAGTTGTACAATTCAAAGAGACATTCGGTTCAGTTGTTTGAGCCAACGAGGGAATTGTTGGCTTCGTTTCTGACACGTCTTGTTTTAAGAACAAGACAAGTTCTTCCTTGGAAACGTACTCTTCATTGGGGCATTGATGTTCTTCGTGTCCAAGACCTTGACACTTCTAACATTGAATCCATGTCTTTGGGCGCACAGTTGTAATATATGTCTTCTTAGATTCGAGACGCAATATGTCTAGGTTAGATTGATGCACTTTGCATAGCCCAACAAGTATGTCTTGGAACCGAGCAATGATTTCATCCATGAAACAAATGTGTTTAGGAAACAAAGAAGGCGATACGATGACATGGAAGTTTAACGCTGCACAGAACTAGATACTTATTAGAACGTTTCGAAAGTTTAACACAACAAACCTCAAGATTTTATAGGTCCAATGAGCCAAAAATCATCGAATTCCGATGTCACACGCCTTATCACGCGCTGTTAAAAGCTACTGGTGTCAATCTGGGGGACAGAAATTTGACGCAGATGTATTTGATTTCTGCGACTTCGTTACTGGTTCAAATCCTCTCAAATTTTAACACAAGATACATTTCCTTGTTAGCTTTCCAACGAACTAAGAAAATCTGAATTCCGACTTGTAACGTATCCACACAAACAGATTTACCGAACTGACTGCAGAATTTGACGGAAATCAGCAGATTAGGGTGGAAGGATCAGCAGCCACACCACTTGATGTGGATCTTGAAACAAGAAACACGAAATTTAAGCTCTTTATGTAGTTTAGTGGCTTTTGTAGATTAAAGATTGAAACTTGATTGAAAATTAGTAGCAAGAATCGAAATCTTGATGTATTTCAATAAGAAATTCGAATAGTAACAACGGGATATGAATAATTATGATTGATCCAAATCAAAACTGAACTGGGTTTGGATTCACTCCTGAAACTTTGGATTTACTCCTGTAACTTTTTAATTCACACGAATTAAACTTAAAACTCAAACTGATTTTTATTAATGCAGAATGGAAATATATATAGGTGTAGAAGAAACCTACATCAACTAGAAAACATAAATCCTAAAGGATAACTAAAACAAAACAAATCTATCAACTAATTCCACACGGCTAAGGAATACCACACGCCTATGTGAATTAGGAATCCTAATGCAAAGCAAACTCTAATTAAAATAAAGTCCTAATGCAAACGAAATACTTAACAAATCAGAAATTAAAATCCTAAATTACATAGAATTCTAATAGAACTAGAACTCTACATAACTAACACTTCTATTTCACATGATACTCCCCTTCTTGAAAAAACTTGTCCTCAAGTTTTGATGTAGCCAAGCGATCAGCCATGCGCGATATCCATGATCCATTAGCATTAGGTCACGGATGAGAAACAGCAATGGAGGCCATGATGCTTTTGGACGTGTGTTACCAAGAATGACTGTATGATAACAAAAATCAGTAGTAGATGCGGCACATGGTGATACCCAACGATTCTTTGAATATTTAGTCGCACATGTGACAGTAAATTTCAGAACTTTGGTAGGGGTACAAACCAAAGATTCAATCTTTATGGTCCCTTGAATGTCATATGACATTCGGTTCAGTTGTTTGAGCCAACGAGGGAATTGTTGCCTTCGGTTCTGACACGTCTTGTTTTAAGAACAAGACAAGTTCTTCCTTGGAAACGTACTCTTCATTGGGGCATTGATGTTCTTCGTGTCCAAGACCTTGACACTTCTAACATTGAATCCATGTCTTTGGGCGCACAGTTGTAATATATGTCTTCTTAGATTCGAGACGCAATATGTCTAGGTTAGATTGATGCACTTTGCATAGCCCAACAAGTATGTCTTGGAACCGAGCAATGATTTCATCCATGAAACAGTCGTGTTTAGGAAACAGCAGGCAGATACGATGACATGGAAGTTTAACGCTGCACAGAACTAGATACTTATTAGAACGTTTCGAAAGTTTAACACAACAAACCTCAAGATTTTATAGGTCCAATGAGCCAAAAATCATCGAATTCCGATGTCACACGCCTTATCACGCGCTGTTAAAAGCTACCGGTGTCAATTTGGGGACAGAAATTTGACGCAGATGTATTTGATTTCTGCGACTTCGTTACTGGTTCAAATCCTCTCAAATTTTAACACAAGATACATTTCCTTGTTAGCTTTCCAACGAACTAAGAAAATCTGAATTCCGACTTGTAACGTATCCACACAAACAGATTTACCGAACTGACTGCAGAATTTGACGGAAATCAGCAGATTAGGGTGGAAGGATCAGCAGCCACACCACTTGATGTGGATCTTGAAACAAGAAACACGAAATTTAAGCTCTTTATGTAGTTTAGTGGCTTTTGTAGATTAAAGATTGAAACTTGATTGAAAATTAGTAGCAAGAATCGAAATCTTGATGTATTTCAACAAGAAATTCGAATAGTAACAACGGGATATGAATAATTATGATTGATCCAAATCAAAACTCAACTGGGTTTGGATTCACTCCTGAAACTTTGGATTTACTCCTGTAACTTTTTAATTCACACGAATTAAACTTAAAACTCAAACTGATTTTTATTAATGCAGAATGGAAATATATATAGGTGTAGAAGAAACCTACATCAACTAGAAAACATAAATCCTAAAGGATAACTAAAACAAAACAAATCTATCAACTAATTCCACACGGCTAAGGAATACCACACGCCTATGTGAATTAGGAATCCTAATGCAAAGCAAACTCTAATTAAAATAAAGTCCTAATGCAAACGAAATACTTAACAAATCAGAAATTAAAATCCTAAATTACATAGAATTCTAATAGAACTAGAACTCTACATAACTAACACTTCTATTTCACATCATACTCCCCTTCTTGAAAAAACTTGTCCTCAAGTTTTGATGTAGCCAAGCGATCAGCCATGCGCGATATCCATGATCCATTAGCATTAGGTCACGGATGAGAAACAGCAATGGAGGCCATGATGCTTTTGGACGTGTGTTACGAAGAATGACAGTATGATAACAAAAATCAGTAGTAGATGCGGCACATGGTGATACCCAACGATTCTTTGAATATTTAGTCGCACATGTGACAGTAAATTTCAGAACTTTGGTAGGGGTACAAACCAAAGATTCAATCTTTATGGTCCCTTGAATGTCATATGACATTCGGTTCAGTTGTTTGAGCCAACGAGGGAATTGTTGCCTTCGGTTCTGACACGTCTTGTTTTAAGAACAAGACAAGTTCTTCCTTGGAAACGTACTCTTCATTGGGGCATTGATGTTCTTCGTGTCCATGACCTTGAAACTTCAAACATTGAATCCATGTCTTTGGGCGCACAGTTGTAATAGATGTCTTCTTAGATTCGAGACAATATTTCTAGGTTAGATTGATGCACTTTGCATAGCCCAACAAGTATGTCTTGGAACCGAGCAATGATTTCATCCATGAAACAGTCGTGTTTAGGAAACAGCAAGCAGATACGAAGGCATGGAAGTTTAACGCTGCACAGAACTAGATTCTAATTAGAACGTTTTGAAAGTTTGACACAACAAACCTCAAGATGTCAGAAGTCCAATGAGCCAAAAATCATCGAATTCCGATGTCACACGCCTTATCACGCGCTGTTAAAAGCGACTGGTGTCAATCTGGGGGACAGAAATTTGACGCAGATGTATTTGATTTCTTCGACTTCGTTACTGGTTAAAATGCTCTCAAATATTAACACAAGATAGATTTCCTTGTTAGCTTTCCAACGAACTAAGAAAATCTGAATTCCGACTTGTAACGTATCTACACGAACAGATTTACCGAACTGACAGCAGAATTTGACGGAAATCAGCAGATTAGGGTGGAAGGATCAGCAGCCACACCACTTGATGTGGATCTTGAAACAAGAAACACGAAATTTAGGCTCTTTATGTAGTTTAGTGGCTTTTGTAGATTTAAGATTGAAACTTTACTGAAAATTAGTAGCAAGAATCGAAATTTTGATGTATTTCAACAAGAAATTCGAATAGTAACAAAGGGATATGAAGAATTATGATTGATCCAAATCAAAACTCAACTGGGTTTGGATTCACTCCTGAAACTTTGGATTTACTCCTGTAACTTTTTAATTCACACGAATTAAACTGAAAACTCAAACTGATTTTTATTAATGCTGAATGGAAATATATATAGGTGTAGAAGAAACCTACATCAACTAGAAAACATAAATCCTAAAGGATAACTAAAACAAAATAAATCTATCAACTAATTCCACACGGCTAAAGAAAAACCACATGCCTATGTGAATTAGAAATCCTAATGCAAAGCAAACTCTAATTAAAATAAAGTCCTAATGCAAACGAAATACTTAACAAATCAGAAATTAAAATCCTAAATTACATAGAATTCTAATAGAACTAGAACTCTACATAACTAACACTTCTATTTCACATCATACTCCCCTTCTTGAAAAAACTTGTCCTCAAGTTTTAATGTAGTCAAGCGATCGACCATGCGCGATATCCATGATCCATTAGCATTAGGTCACGGATGAGAAACAGCAATGGAGGCCATGATGCTTTTGGACGTGTGTTACCAAGAATGACAATATGATAACAAAAATCAGTAGAAGATGCGGCACATGGTGATACCCAACGATTCTTTGAATATTTAGTCGCACATGTGACAGTAAATTTCAGAACTTTGGTAGGGGTACAAACCAAAGATTCAATCTTTATGGTCCCTTGAATGTCATATGATGGATCTTGGGAAGTTGTACAATTCCAAGAGACATTTGGTTCGGTTGTTTGAGCCAACGAGGGAATTGTTGCCTTCGGTTTCGACACGTCTTGTTTTAAGAACAAGACAAGTTCTTCCTTGGAAACGTACTCTTCATTGGGGCATTGATGTTCTTCCGTGTCCAAGACCTCGACACTTCAAACATTGAATCCATGTCTTTGGGCGCACGCTTGTAATAGATGTCTTCTTAGATTCGAGACGCAATATGTCTAGGTTAGATTGATGCACTTTGCATAGCCCAACAAGTATGTCTTGGAACCGACCAATGATTTCATCCATGAAACAGATCGTGTTTAGGAAACAAAGAAGCGGATACGATAGCATGGAAGTTTAACGTAGCACGTAACTAGATACTTATTAGAACGTTATGAAATTTTGACACAACAAACCTCAAGATGTTAGAAGTCCAATGAGCCAAAAATCATCGAATTACGATGTCACACGCTATGTCACGCGCCGTTAAAAGCTACCGGTGTCAATTTGGGGGACAGAAATTTAACGTAGATGTATTTGATTGCTACGACTTCGTTACTGGTTCAAATGCTCTCAAAATTTAACACAAGATAGACTTCCTTGTTAGCTTTCCAACGAACTAATAAAATCTGAATTCTGACTTGTAACGTATCCACATGAACAGATTTACCGAACCGACCGCAGAATTTGACGGAAATCGCCAGATTAGGGTGGAAGGATCAGCAACCACACCACTTGATGTGGATCTTGAAACAAGAAACACGAAATTTAGGCTTTTATGTAGTTTAGTGGCTTTTGTAGATTAAGGATTGAAACTTTACCGAAAATTAGTAGCAAGAATCGAAATCTTGATGTATTTCAACAAGAAATTCGAATAGTAACAAAGGGATATGAAGAATTATGATTGATCCAAATCAAAACTCAACCGGGTTTGGATTCACTCCCGAAACTTTGGATTTACTCCCGTAACTTTTTAATTCACACGAATTAAACTCAAAACTCAAACAGATTTTTATTAATGCTGAATGGAAATATATATAGGTTTAGAAGAAACCTACATCAACTAGAAAACAAAAATCCTAAAGGATAACTAAAACAAAAAAATCTATCAACTAATTCCACACGGCTAAGGAATACCACAGCCCATGTGAATTAGGGATCCTAATGCAAAGCAAACTCTAATTAAAATAAAGTCCTAATGCAAACGAAATACTTAACAAATCAGAAATTAAAATCCTAAATTACTTAGAATTCTAAAAGAACTAGAACTCTACATAACTAACACTTCTATTTCACATCATACTCCCCTTCTTGAAAAAACTTGTCCTCAAGTTTTAATGTAGCCAAGCGATCACCATGCACGATATCCATGATCCATTAGCATTAGGTCACTGATGAGAAACAAAGAATGGAGGCCATGATGCTTTTGGACGTGTGTTACCAAGAATGACCGTATAATAACAAAAATCAGTAGTAGATGCGGCACATGGTGATACCCAACGCTTCTTTGAATCTTTAGTCGCACATGTGACAAAGAAATTTCGGAACTTTAGTAGGGGTACAAACCAAAGATTCAATCTTTATGGTCCCTTGAATGTCATATGATGGATCTTGGGAAGTTGTACAATTCCAAGAGACATTTGGTTCGGTTGTTTGAGCCAACGAGGGAATTGTTGCCTTCGGTTCTCGACACGTCTTGTTTTAAGAACAAGACAAGTTCTTCCTTGGAAACGTACTCTTCATTGGGGCATTGATGTTCTTCCCGTCCAAGACCTCGACACTTCAAACATTGAATCCATGTCTTTGGGCGCACACGCTGTAATAGATGTCTTCTTAGATTCGAGACGCAATATGTCTAGGTTAGATTGATGCACTTTGCATAGCCCAACAAGTATGTCTTGGAACCGAGCAATGATTTCATCCATGAAACAAGCTCGTGTTTAGGAAACAAAGAAGCGATACGATGGCATGGAAGTTTAACGTAGCACAGTAACTAGATACTTATTAGAACGTTATGAAATTTGGACACAACAAACCTCAAGATGTTAGAAGTCCAATGAGCCAAAAATCATCGAATTACGATGTCACACGCTATGTCACGCGCTGTTAAAAGCTACCGGTGTCAATTTGGAGGACAGAAATTTAACGTAGATGTATTTGATTGCTACGACTTCGTTACTGGTTCAAATGCTCTCAAAATTTAACACAAGATAGACTTCCTTGTTAGCTTTCCAACGAACTAATAAAATCTGAATTCCGACTTGTAACGTATCCACATGAACAGATTTACCGAACCGACCGCAGAATTTGACGGAAATCAGCAGATTAGGGTGGAAGGATCACAGCACCACACCACTTGATGTGGATCTTGAAACAAGAAACACGAAATTTAGGCTTTTTATGTAGTTTAGTGGCTTTTGTAGATTAAGGATTGAAACTTTACCGAAAATTAGTAGCAAGAATCGAAATCTTGATGTATTTCAACAAGAAATTCGAATAGTAACAAAGGGATATGAAGAATTATGATTGATCCAAATCAAACTCAACCGGGTTTGGATTCACTCCCGAAACTTTGGATTTACTCCCGTAACTTTTTAATTCACACGAATTAAACTCAAAACTCAAACCGATTTTTATTAATGCCGAATGGAAATATATATAGGTTTAGAAGAAACCTACATCAACTAGAAAACAAAAATCCTAAAGGATAACTAAAACAAAAAAATCTATCAACTAATTCCACACGGCTAAGGAATACCACAGCCTATGTGAATTAGGGATCCTAATGCAAAGCAAACTCTAATTAAAATAAAGTCCTAATGCAAACGAAATACTTAACAAATCGAAATTAAAATCCTAAATTACTTAGAATTCTAAAAGAACTAGAACTCTACATAACTAACACTTCTATTTCACATCATACTCCCCTTCTTGAAAAAACTTGTCCTCAAGTTTTAATGTAGCCAAGCGATCACCATGCACGATATCCATGATCCATTAGCATTAGGTCACTGGATGAGAAACAAAGAATGGAGGCCATGATGCTTTTGGACGTGTGTTACCAAGAATGACCGTATAATAACAAAAATCAGTAGTAGATGCGGCACATGGTGATACCCAACGCTTCTTTGAATCTTTAGTCGCACATGTGACAAGCAAATTTCTAACTTTAGTAGGGGTACAAACCAAAGATTCAATCTTTATGGTCCCTTGAATGTCATATGATGGATCTTGGGAAGTTGTACAATCTCCAAGAGACATTCGGTTCGGTTGTTTGAGCCAACGAGGGAATTGTTGCCTTCGGTCTCGACACGTCTTGTTTTAAGAACAAGACAAGTTCTTCCTTGGAAACGTACTCTTCATTGGGGCATCGATGTTCTTCCCCGTCCAAGACCTCGACACTTCAAACATTGAATCCATGTCTTTGGGCGCACAGCTGTAATAGATGTCTTCTTAGATTCGAGACGCAATATGTCTAGGTTAGATGGATGCACTTTGCATAGCCCAACAAGTATGTCTTGGAACCGAGCAATGATTTCATCCATGAAACAGCTTGTGTTTAGGAAACAAAGAAGCGTATACGATGGCATGGAAGTTTAACGTAGCACAGTAACTAGATACTTATTAGAACGTTATGAAATTTGGACACAACAAACCTCAAGATGTTAGAAGTCCAATGAGCCAAAAATCATCGAATTACGATGTCACACGCTATGTCACGCGCCGTTAAAAGCTACCGGTGTCAATTTGGAGGACAGAAATTTAACGTAGATGTATTTGATTGCTACGACTTCGTTACTGGTTCAAATGCTCTCAAAATTTAACACAAGATAGACTTCCTTGTTAGCTTTCCAACGAACTAATAAAATCTGAATTCTGACTTGTAACGTATCCACATGAACAAATTTACCGAACTGACTGCAGAATTTGACGGAAATCAGTAGATTAGGGTGGAAGGATAAGCAGCCACACCACTTGATGTGGATCTTGAAACAAGAAACACGAAATTTAGGCTTTTTATGTAGTTTAGTGGCTTTTGTAGATTAAGGATTGAAACTTTACCGAAAATTAGTAGCAAGAATCGAAATCTTGATGTATTTCAACAAGAAATTCGAATAGTAACAAAGGGATATGAAGAATTATGATTGATCCAAATCAAACTCAACCGGGTTTGGATTCACTCCCGAAACTTTGGATTTACTCCCGTAACTTTTTAATTCACACGAATTAAACTCAAAACTCAAACAGATTTTTATTAATGCTGAATGGAAATATATATAGGTTTAGAAGAAACCTACATCAACTAGAAAACAAAAATCCTAAAGGATAACTAAAACAAAAAAATCTATCAACTAATTCCACACGGCTAAGGAATACCACAGCCTATGTGAATTAGGGATCCTAATGCAAAGCAAACTCTAATTAAAATAAAGTCCTAATGCAAACGAAATACTTAACAAATCGAAATTAAAATCCTAAATTACTTAGAATTCTAAAAGAACTAGAACTCTACATAACTAACACTTCTATTTCACATCATACTCCCTTCTTGAAAAAACTTGTCCTCAAGTTTTAATGTAGCCAAGCGATCACCATGCACGATATCCATGATCCATTAGCATTAGGTCACGGATGAGAAACAAAGAATGGAGGCCATGATGCTTTTGGACGTGTGTTACCAAGAATGACCGTATAATAACAAAAATCAGTAGTAGATGCGGCACATGGTGATACCCAACGCTTCTTTGAATCTTTAGTCGCACATGTGACAAAGAAATTTCGGAACTTTAGTAGGGGTACAAACCAAAGATTCAATCTTTATGGTCCCTTGAATGTCATATGATGGATCTTGGGAAGTTGTACAATTCCAAGAGACATTCTGGTTCGGTTGTTTGAGCCAACGAGGGAATTGTTGCCTTCGGCTTCCGACACGTCTTGTTTTAAGAACAAGACAAGTTCTTCCTTGGAAACGTACTCTTCATTGGGGCATCGATGTTCTTCCCCGTCCAAGACCTCGACACTTCAAACATTGAATCCATGTCTTTGGGCGCACAGTTGTAATAGATGTCTTCTTAGATTCGAGACGCAATATGTCTAGGTTAGAAGAATGCACTTTGCATAGCCCAACAAGTATGTCTTGGAACCGAGCAATGATTTCATCCATGAAACAGTTGTGTTTAGGAAACAAAGAAGCGATACGATGGCATGGAAGTTTAACGTAGCACGTAACTAGATACTTATTAGAACGTTATGAAATTTGGACACAACAAACCTCAAGATGTTAGAAGTCCAATGAGCCAAAAATCATCGAATTACGATGTCACACGCTATGTCACGCGCTGTTAAAAGCTACCGGTGTCAATTTGGAGGACAGAAATTTAACGTAGATGTATTTGATTGCTACGACTTCGTTACTGGTTCAAATGCTCTCAAAATTTAACACAAGATAGACTTCCTTGTTAGCTTTCCAACGAACTAATAAAATCTGAATTCGACTTGTAACGTATCCACATGAACAGATTTACCGAACCGACCGCAGAATTTGACGAAAATCAGCAGATTAGGGTGGAAGGATCAGCAGCCACACCACTTGATGTGGATCTTGAAACAAGAAACACGAAATTTAGGCTTTTTATGTAGTTTAGTGGCTTTTGTAGATTAAGGATTGAAACTTTACTGAAAATTAGTAGCAAGAATCGAAATCTTGATGTATTTCAACAAGAAATTCGAATAGTAACAAAGGGATATGAAGAATTATGATTGATCCAAATCAAACTCAACCGGGTTTGGATTCACTCCCCGAAACTTTGGATTTACTCCCGTAACTTTTTAATTCACACGAATTAAACTCAAAACTCAAATGCATTTTTATTAATGCCGAATGGAAATATATATAGGTTTAGAAGAAACCTACATCAACTAGAAAACAAAAATCCTAAAGGATAACTAAAACAAAAAAATCTATCAACTAATTCCACACGGCTAAGGAATACCACAGCCTATGTGAATTAGGGATCCTAATGCAAAGCAAACTCTAATTAAAATAAAGTCCTAATGCAAACGAAATACTTAACAAATCAGAAATTAAAATCCTAAATTACTTAGAATTCTAAAAGAACTAGAACTCTACATAACTAACACTTCTATTTCACATCATACTCCCCTTCTTGAAAAAAACTTGTCCTCAAGTTTTAATGTAGCCAAGCGATCACCATGCACGATATCCATGATCCATTAGCATTAGGTCACTGGATGAGAAACAAAGAATGGAGGCCATGATGCTTTTGGACGTGTGTTACCAAGAATGACCGTATAATAACAAAAATCGTAGTAGATGCGGCACATGGTGATACCCAACGCTTCTTTGAATCTTTAGTCGCACATGTGACAAAGAAATTTCGGAACTTTAGTAGGGGTACAAACCAAAGATTCAATCTTTATGGTCCCTTGAATGTCATATGATGGATCTTGGGAAGTTGTACAATTCCAAGAGACATTCGGTTCGGTTGTTTGAGCCAACGAGGGAATTGTTGCCTTCGGTTCTGACACGTCTTGTTTTAAGAACAAGACAAGTTCTTCCTTGGAAACGTACTCTTCATTGGGGCATTGATGTTCTTCCCGTCCAAGACCTCGACACTTCAAACATTGAATCCATGTCTTTGGGCGCACAGCTGTAATAGATGTCTTCTTAGATTCGAGACGCAATATGTCTAGGTTAGATGGATGCACTTTGCATAGCCCAACAAGTATGTCTTGGAACCGAGCAATGATTTCATCCATGAAACAAGCTTGTGTTTAGGAAACAAAGAAGCGTGATACGATGGCATGGAAGTTTAACGTAGCACAGAACTAGATACTTATTAGAACGTTATGAAATTTGGACACAACAAACCTCAAGATGTTAGAAGTCCAATGAGCCAAAAATCATCGAATTACGATGTCACACGCTATGTCACGCGCCGTTAAAAGCTACCGGTGTCAATTTGGAGGACAGAAATTTAACGTAGATGTATTTGATTGCTACGACTTCGTTACTGGTTCAAATGCTCTCAAAATTTAACACAAGATAGACTTCCTTGTTAGCTTTCCAACGAACTAATAAAATCTGAATTTCGACTTGTAACGTATCCACATGAACAGATTTACCGAACTGACTGCAGAATTTGACGGAAATCAGCAGATTAGGGTGGAAGGATCAGCAGCCACACCACTTGATGTGGATCTTGAAACAAGAAACACGAAATTTAGGCTTTTTATGTAGTTTAGTGGCTTTTGTAGATTAAGGATTGAAACTTTACTGAAAATTAGTAGCAAGAATCGAAATCTTGATGTATTTCAACAAGAAATTCGAATAGTAACAAAGGGATATGAAGAATTATGATTGATCCAAATCAAACTCAACCGGGTTTGGATTCACTCCCGAAACTTTGGATTTACTCCCGTAACTTTTTAATTCACACGAATTAAACTCAAAACTCAAACAGATTTTTATTAATGCTGAATGGAAATATATATAGGTTTAGAAGAAACCTACATCAACTAGAAAACAAAAATCCTAAAGGATAACTAAAACAAAAAAATCTATCAACTAATTCCACACGGCTAAGGAATACCACGAGCCTATGTGAATTAGGGATCCTAATGCAAAGCAAACTCTAATTAAAATAAAGTCCTAATGCAAACGAAATACTTAACAAATCAGAAATTAAAATCCTAAATTACTTAGAATTCTAAAAGAACTAGAACTCTACATAACTAACACTTCTATTTCACATCATACTCCCTTCTTGAAAAAACTTGTCCTCAAGTTTTAATGTAGCCAAGCGATCGACCATGCACGATATCCATGATCCATTAGCATTAGGTCACGGATGAGAAACAAAGAATGGAGGCCATGATGCTTTTGGACGTGTGTTACCAAGAATGACCGTATAATAACAAAAATCAGTAGTAGATGCGGCACATGGTGATACCCAACGCTTCTTTGAATCTTTAGTCGCACATGTGACAAAGAAATTTCGGAACTTTAGTAGGGGTACAAACCAAAGATTCAATCTTTATGGTCCCTTGAATGTCATATGATGGATCTTGGGAAGTTGTACAATTCCAAGAGACATTCGGTTCGGTTGTTTGAGCCAACGAGGGAATTGTTGCCTTCGGTTCTGACACGTCTTGTTTTAAGAACAAGACAAGTTCTTCCTTGGAAACGTACTCTTCATTGGGGCATTGATGTTCTTCCCCGTCCAAGACCTCGACACTTCAAACATTGAATCCATGTCTTTGGGCGCACAGTTGTAATAGATGTCTTCTTAGATTCGAGACGCAATATGTCTAGGTTAGATTGATGCACTTTGCATAGCCCAACAAGTATGTCTTGGAACCGAGCAATGATTTCATCCATGAAACAGTCGTGTTTAGGAAACAAAGAAGCGTATACGATGGCATGGAAGTTTAACGTAGCACGTAACTAGATACTTATTAGAACGTTATGAAATTTGGACACAACAAACCTCAAGATGTTAGAAGTCCAATGAGCCAAAAATCATCGAATTACGATGTCACACGCTATGTCACGCGCTGTTAAAAGCTACCGGTGTCAATTTGGAGGACAGAAATTTAACGTAGATGTATTTGATTGCTACGACTTCGTTACTGGTTCAAATGCTCTCAAAATTTAACACAAGATAGACTTCCTTGTTAGCTTTCCAACGAACTAATAAAATCTGAATTCTGACTTGTAACGTATCCACATGAACAGATTTACCGAACTGACTGCAGAATTTGACGGAAATCAGCAGATTAGGGTGGAAGGATCAGCAGCCACACCACTTGATGTGGATCTTGAAACAAGAAACACGAAATTTAGGCTTTTTATGTAGTTTAGTGGCTTTTGTAGATTAAGGATTGAAACTTTACCGAAAATTAGTAGCAAGAATCGAAATCTTGATGTATTTCAACAAGAAATTCGAATAGTAACAAAGGGATATGAAGAATTATGATTGATCCAAATCAAACTCAACCGGGTTTGGATTCACTCCCGAAACTTTGGATTTACTCCCGTAACTTTTTAATTCACACGAATTAAACTCAAAACTCAAACAGATTTTTATTAATGCTGAATGGAAATATATATAGGTTTAGAAGAAACCTACATCAACTAGAAAACAAAAATCCTAAAGGATAACTAAAACAAAAAAATCTATCAACTAATTCCACACGGCTAAGGAATACCACAGGCCTATGTGAATTAGGGATCCTAATGCAAAGCAAACTCTAATTAAAATAAAGTCCTAATGCAAACGAAATACTTAACAAATCAGAAATTAAAATCCTAAATTACTTAGAATTCTAAAAGAACTAGAACTCTACATAACTAACACTTCTATTTCACATCATACTCCCCTTCTTGAAAAAACTTGTCCTCAAGTTTTAATGTAGCCAAGCGATCAGCCATGCACGATATCCATGATCCATTAGCATTAGGTCACGGATGAGAAACAAAGAATGGAGGCCATGATGCTTTTGGACGTGTGTTACCAAGAATGACCGTATAATAACAAAAATCAGTAGTAGATGCGGCACATGGTGATACCCAACGCTTCTTTGAATCTTTAGTCGCACATGTGACAAAGCAAATTTCGGAACTTTAGTAGGGGTACAAACCAAAGATTCAATCTTTATGGTCCCTTGAATGTCATATGATGGATCTTGGGAAGTTGTACAATTCCAAGAGACATTCGGTTCGCTTGTTTGAGCCAACGAGGGAATTGTTGCCTTCTCGTCTCGACACGTCTTGTTTTAAGAACAAGACAAGTTCTTCCTTGGAAACGTACTCTTCATTGGGGCATTGATGTTCTTCCCCGTCCAAGACCTCGACACTTCAAACATTGAATCCATGTCTTTGGGCGCACGCTGTAATAGATGTCTTCTTAGATTCGAGACGCAATATGTCTAGGTTAGATTGATGCACTTTGCATAGCCCAACAAGTATGTCTTGGAACCGAGCAATGATTTCATCCATGTAACAGTCGTGTTTAGGAAACAGCAAGCAGATATGATGGCATGGAAGTTTAACGCAGCACAAAACTAGATACTTATTAGAACGTTATGAACTTAGGACACAACAAACCTCAAGATGTTAGAAGTCCAATGAGCCAAAAATCATCGAATTACGATCTCACACGCTATGTCACGAGCTGTTAAAAGCTACTGGTGTCAATTTGGGGGACAGAAATTTAACGTAGATGTATTTGATTGGTGCGACTTCGTTACTGGTTCAAATGCTCTCAAACTTTAACACAAGATAGACTTCCTTGTTAGCTTTCCAACGAACTAATAAAATCTGAATTCTGACTTGTAACGTATCCACAAGAACAGATTTACCGAACTGACTGCAGAATTTGACGGAAATCAGCAGATTAGGGTGGAAGGATCAGCAGCCACACCACTTGATGTGGATCTTGAAACAAGAAACACGAAATTTAGGCTCTTTATGTAGTTTAGTGGCTTTTGTAGATTAAAGATTGAAACTTTACTGAAAATTAGTAGCGAGAATCGAAATCTTGATGTATTTCAACAAGATATTCGAATAGTAACAAAGGGATATGAAGATTTATGATTGATCCAAATCAAAACTCAACTGGGTTTGGATTCACTCCTGAAACTTTGGATTTAATCCTGTAACTTTTTAATTCACACGAATTAAACTCAAAACTCAAATTGATTTTTATTAATGCTGAATGGAAATATATATAGGTTTAGAAGAAACCTACATCAACTAGAAAACATAAATCCTAAAGGATAACTAAAACAAAACAAATCTATCAACTAATTCCACACGGCTAAGCAATACCACAGGCCTATGTGAATTAGGGATCCTAATGCAAAGCAAACTCTAATTAAAATAAAGTCCTAATGCAAACGAAATACTTAACAAATCAGAAATTAAAATCCTAAATTACTTAGAATTCTAAAAGAACTAGAACTCTACATAACTAACACTTCTATTTCACATCATACTCCCCTTCTTGAAAAAACTTGTCCTCAAGTTTTGATGTTGCCAAGCGATCAGCCATACGCGATATCCATGATCCATTAGCATTAGGTCACGGATGAGAAACAACAATGGAGGCCATGATGCTTTTGGACGTGTGTTACCAAGAATGACAAAATGATAACAAAAATCAGTAGTAGATGCGGCACATGGTGATACCCAACGCTTCTTTGAATCTTTAGTCGCACATGTGACATCAAATTTCGGAACTTTGGTAGGGGCACAAACCAAAGATTCAATCTTTATGGTCCCTTGAATGTCATATGATGGATCTTGGGAAGTTGTACAATTCCAAGAGACATTCGGTTCAGTTGTTTGAGCCAACGAGGGAATTGTTGCCTTCGGTTCTGACACGTCATGTTTTAAGAACAAGATAAGTTCTTCCTTGGAAACGTACTCTTCATTGGGGCATTGATGTTCTTCGTGTCCAAGACCTTGACACTTCAAACATTGAATCCATGTCTTTGGGCGCACAGTTGTAATAGATGTCTTCTTAGATTCGAAACGCAATATGTCTAGGTTAAATTGATGCACTTTGCATAGCCCAACAAGTATGTCTTGGAATCGAGCAATGATTTCATCCATGAAACAGTCGTGTTTAGGAAACAGCAAGCAAATACGATGGCATGGAAGTTTAACGCTGCACCGAACTAGATACTTATTAGAACGTTATGAAATTTTGACACAACAAACCTCAATATGTTAGAAGTCCAATGAGCCAAAAATCATCGAATTACAATGTCACACGCTATGTCACGCGCTGTTACAAGCTACTGGTGTCAATTTGGGGGATAGAACTTTAATGTTGATGTATTTGAATACTGCGACTTTGTTACTAGTTTAAATGCTCTCAAAATTTAACACAAGATAGACTTCCTTGTTAGCTTTCCAACGAACTAATAAAATCTGAATTCCGACTTATAACGTATCCACATGAACAGATTTACCGAACTAACTGCAGAATTTGACGGACTTCAGCAGATTAGGGTGGAAGGATCAGCATCACACCACTTGATGTGGATCTTAAAACAAGAAACACGAAATTTAGGCTCTTTATGTAGTTTAGTGGTTTTTGTAGATTAAAGATTGAAACTTTACTAAAAATTAGTAGCAAGAATCGAAATCTTGATGTATTTCAATAAGAAATTCGAATAGTAACAAAGGGATATGAAGAATTATGATTGATCCAAATAAAAACTCAACTGCGTTTGGATTCACTCCTAAAACTTTGGATTTACTCCTGTAACTTTTTAATTCACACGAATTAAACTCAAAACTCAAACTGATTTTTATTAATGCTGAATGGAAATATATATAGGTTTAGAAGAAACCTACTTCAACTAGAAAACATAAATCCTAAAGGATAACTAAAACAAAATAAATCTATCAACTAATTCCACACGGCTAAGGAATACCACAGTCCTATGTGAATTAGGGATCCTAATGCAAAGTAAACTCTAATTAAAATAAAGTCCTAATGCAAACGAAATACTTAACAAATCAGAAATTAAAATCCTAAATTACTTAGAATTCTAAAAGAACTAGAACTCTACATAACTAACACTTCTATTTCACATCATACTCCCCTTCTTGAAAAAACTTGTCCTTAAGTTTTGATGTTGCCAAGCGATCAGCCAGCGCGATATCCATGATCCATTAGCATTAGGTCACGGATGAGAAATAGCAATGGAGGCCATGATGCTTTTGGACGTGTGTTACCAAGAATGACAATAGGATAACAAAAATCAGTAGTAGATGCGGCACATGGTGATACCCCACGCTTTTTGAATCTTTAGTCGCACATGTGATAGCAAATTTTGCAACTTCGGTAGGGGTACAAACCAAAGATTCAATCTTTATGGTCCCTTGAATGTCATATGATGGATCTTGGGAAGTTGTACAATTCCAAGAGACATTCGGTTCAGTTGTTTGAGCCAATGAGGGAATTGTTGCCTTCGGTTCTGACACGTCTTGTTTTAAGAACAAGACAAGTTCTTCCTTGGAAACGTACTCTTCATTGGGGCAGTGATGTTCTTCGTGTCCATGACCTTGACACTTCAAACATTGAATCCATGTCTTTGGGCGCACAGTTGTAATAGATGTCTTCTTAGGTTCGAGACGCAATATGTCTAGGTTAGATTGATGCACTTTGCATAGCCCAACAAGTATGTCTTGGAACCGAGCAATGATTTCATCCATGAAACAGTCGTGTTTAGGAAACAGAAGCGGATACGATGGCATGGAAGTTTAACGCAGCACAGAACTAGATACTTATTAGAACGTTATGAAATTTTGACACAACAAACCTCAAGATGTTAGAAGTCCAATGAGCCAAAAATCATCGAATTACGATGTAACACGCTATGTCACACGCTGTTAAAAGCTACTGGTGTCAATTAAGGGGACAGAAATTTAACGTAGATGTATTTGATTGCTGCGACTTCGTTACTGGTTCAAATTCTCTCAAAATTTAACACAAGATAGACTTCCTTGTTAGCTTTCCAACGAACTAATAAAATCTGAATTCTGACTTGTAACGTATCCACATCAACAGATTTACCGAACTGACTGCAGAATTTGACGGAAATCAGCAGATTAGGGTAGAAGGATCAGCAGCCACACCACTTGATGTGGATCTTGAAACAAGAAACACGAAATTTAGGCTCTTTATGTAGTTTAGTGGCTTTTGTAGATTAAAGATTGAAACTTTACTGAAAATTAGTAGCAAGAATCGAAATCTTGATGTATTTCAACAAGAAATTCGAATAGTAACAAAGGGATATGAAGAATTATGATTGATCCAAATCAAAACTGAACTGGGTTTGGATTCACTCCTGAAACTTTGGATTTACTCCTGTAACTTTTTAATTCAAACGAATTAAACTAAAAACTCAAACTGATTTTTATTAATGCTGAATGGAAATATATATAGGTTTAGAAGAAACCTACATCAAGTAGAAAACATAAATCCTAAAGGATAACTAAAACAAAACAAATCTATCAACTAATTCCACACGGCTAAGGAATACCACAGGCCTATGTGAATTAGGGATCCTAATGCAAAGCAAACTCTAATTAAAATAAAGTCCTAATGCAAACGAAATACTTAACAAATCAGAAATTAAAATCCTAAATTACTTAGAATTCTAAAAGAACTAGAACTCTACATAACTAACACTTCTATTTCACATCATACTCCCCTTCTTGAAAAAACTTGTCCTCAAGTTTTGATGTTGCCAAGCGATCTGCCATGCACGATATCCATGATCCATTAGCATTAGGTCACGGATGAGAAGCAGTAATGGAGCCCATGATGCTTTTGGACGTGTGTTACCAAGAATGACAATATGATAACAAAAATCAGTAATAGATGCGGCACATGGTGATACCCAACGCTTCTTTGAATCTTTAGTCGCACATGTGACAATAAATTTCGGAACTTTGGTAGGGGTACAAACCAAAGATTCAATCTTTATGGTCCCTTGAATGTCATATGATGGATCTTGGGAAGTTGTACAATTCCAAGAGACATTCGGTTCAGTTGTTTGAGCCAACGAGGGAATTGTTACCTTCGGTTCTGACACGTCTTGTTTTATGAACATGACAAGTTCTTCCTTGGAAACGTACACTTCATTGGGGCATTGATGTTCTTCGTGTCCATGACCTTGACACTTCAAACATTGAATCCATGTCTTTGGGCGCACAGTTGTAATAGATGTCTTCTTAGATTCGAGACGCAATATGTCTAGGTTAGATTGATGCACTTTGCATAGCCCAACAAGTATCTCTTGGAACCGAGCAATGATTTCATCCATGAAACAGTCGTGTTTAGGAAACAGCAAGCAGATACGATGCCATGGAAGTTTAACGCTGCACCGAACTAGATACTTATTAGAACGTTATGAAATTTTGACACAACAAACCTCAAGATGTTAGAAGTCCAATGAGCCAAAAATCATCGAATTACGATGTAACACGCTATGTCAGGCGCTGTTAAAATCTACTGGTGTCAATTTGGGGGATAGAACTTTAACGTAGATGTATTTGATTACTTCGACTTCGTTACTAGTTCAAATGCTCTCAAAATTTAACACAAGATAGACTTACTCGTTAGCTTTCCAACGAACTAATAAAATCTGAATTCCGACTTGTAACGTATCCACATGAAAGAATTTACCGAACTGACTGCAGAATTTGACGGAAATCAGCAGATTAGGGTGGAAGGATCAGCAACCACACCACTTGATGTGGATCTTAAAACAAGAAACACGAAATTTAGGCTCTTTATGTAGTTTAGTGGCTTTTGTAGATTAAAGATTGAAACTTTACTGAAAATTAGTAGCAAGAATCGAAATCTTGATGTATTTCAACAAGAAATTCGAATAGTAACCAAGGGATATGAAGAATTATGATTGATCCAAATAAAAACTCAACTGGGTTTGGATTCAATCCTGAAACTTTGAATTTACTCCTGTAACTTTTTAATTCACACGAATTAAACTCAAAACTCGAACAGATTTTTATTAATGCTGAATGGAAATATATATAGGTTTAGAAGAAACCTACATCAACTAGAAAACATAAATCCAAAAGGATAACTAAAACAAAACAAATCAATCAACTAATTCCACACGGCTAAGGAATACCACAGGCCTATGTGAATTAGGGATCCTAATGCAAAGCAAACTCTAATTAAAATAAAGTCTAATGCAAACGAAATACTTAACAAATCATAAATTAAAATCCTAAATTACTTAGAATTCTAAAAGAAATAGAACTCTACATAACTAACACTTCTATTTCACATCATACTCCCCTTCTTGAAAAAACTTGTTCTCAACTTTTGATGTAGCCAAGCGATCAGCCATGCGCGATATCCATGATCCATTAGGTCACGGATGAGAAACAGCAATGGAGGCCATGATGCTTTTGGACGTGTGTTACTAAGAATAACAGTATGATAACAAAAATCAATAGTAGATGCGGCACATGGTGATACCCAACGCTTCTTTGAATCTTTAGTCGCACATGTGACAGCAAATTTCGGAACTTTGGTAGGGGTACAAACCAAAGATTCAATCTTTATGGTCCCTTGAATGTCATATGATGGATCTTGGGAAGTTGTACAATTCCAAGAGAAATTCGGTTCAGTTGTTTGAGCCAACGAGGGAATTGTTGCCTTCGGTTCTGACACGTCTTGTTTTAAGAACAAGACAAGTTTTCCTTGGAAACGTACTCTTCATTGGGGCATTGATGTTCTTCGTGTCCAAGACCTTGACACTTCAAACAATGAATCCATGTCTTTGGGCGCACAGTTGTAATAGATGTCTTCTTAGATTCGAGACGCAATATGTCTAGGTTAGATTGATGCACTTTGCATAGCCCAACAAGTATGTCTTGGAACCGAGCGATGATTTCATCCATGAAATGCCGTATTTAGGAAACAAAGAAGCGTATACGATGGCATGGAAGTTTAACGCTGCACAGAACTAGATACTTATTAGAACGTTATGAAATTTAGATGCAACAAACCTCAAGATGTTCCAATGAGCCAAAAATCATCGAATTACGATGTCACACGCTATGTCACGGGCTGTTAAAAGCTACTGGTGTCAATTTGGGGGACAGAAATTTGATGTAGATGTATTTGATTGCTGCGACTTCGTTACTGGTTCAAATGCTCTCAAAATTTCACACAAGATATACTACCTTGTTAGATTTCCAACGAACTAATAAAATCTGAATTCCGACGTGTAACGTATCCACACGGACAGATTTACCGAACTGACTGCAGAATTTGACGGAAAGCAGCAGATTAGGGTGGAAGGATCAGCAGCCACACCACTTGATGTGGATCTTGAAACAAGAAACACGAAATTTAGGCTCTTTATGTAGTTTAGTTGCTTTTGTAGATTAAAGATTGAAACGTTACTGAAAATTAGTAGCAAGAATCGAAATCTTGATGTATTTCAACAAGAAATTCGAATAGTAACAAAGGGATATGAAGAATTATGATTGATCCAAATCAAAACTTAACTGGGTCTGGATTCACTCCTGAAACTTTGGATTTACTCCTGTAACTCTTTAATTCACACGAATTAAACTCAAAACTCAAACTGATTTTTATTAATGCTGAATGGAAATATATATAGGTTTAGAAGAAACCTACATCAACTAGAAAACATAAATCCTAAAGGATAACTAAAACAAAACAAATCAATCAACTAATTCCACACGGCTAAGGAATACCACAGGCCTATGTGAATTAGGGATCCTAATGCAAAGCAAACTCTAATTAAAATAAAGTCCTAATGCAAACGAAATACTTAACAAATCAGAAATTAAAATCCTAAACTACTTAGAATTCTAAAAGAAATAGAACTCTACATAACTAACACTTCTATTTCACATCATACTCCCCTTCTTGAAAAAACTTGTTCTCAACTTTTGATGTAGCCAAGCGATCAGCCATGCGCGATATCCATGATCCATTAGCATTAGGTCACGGATGAGAAACAGCAATGGAGGCCATGATGCTTTTGGACGTGTGTTACCAAGAATGATAGTATGATAACAAAAATCAGTAGTAGATGCGGCACATGGTGATACCCAACGCTTCTTTGAATCTTTAGTCGCACATGTGACAGCAAATTTCGGAACTTTGGTAGGGGTACAAACCAAAGATTCAATCTTTATGGTCCCTTGAATGTCATATGATGGATCTTGGGAAGTTGTACAATTCCAAGAGACATTCGGTTCAGTTGTTTGAGCCAACGAGGGAATTGTCGCCTTCGGTTCTGACACGTCTTGTTTTAAGAACAAGACAAGTTCTTCCTTGGAAACGTACTCTTCATTGGGGCATTGATGTTCTTCGTGTCCAAGACCTTGACACTTCAAACATTGAATCCATGTCTTTGAGCGCACAGTTGTAATAGATGTCTTCTTAGATTCGAGACGCAATATGTCTAGGTTAGATTGATGAACTTTGCATAGCCCAACAAGTATGTCTTCGAACCGAGCAATGATTTCATCCATGAAACAGTCGTATTTAGGAAACAGCAAGCAGATACGATGGCATGGAAGTTTAAGGCTGCACAGAACTAGATACTTATTAGAACGTTATGAAATTTAGATGCAACAAACCTCAAGATGTTAGAAGTCCAATGAGACAAAAATCATCGAATTACGATGTCACACGCTATGTCACACGCTGTTAAAAGCTACTGGTGTCAATTTGGGGGACAGAAATTTGACGTAGATGTATTTGATTGCTGCGACTTCGTTACTGGTTCAAATGCTCTCAAAATTTCACACAAGATATACTTACTTGTTTGATTTCCAACGAACTAATAAAATCTGAATTCCGACGTGTAACGTATCCACACGGACAGATTTACCGAACTGACTGCAGAATTTGACGGAAAGCAGCAGATTAGGGTGGAAGGATCAGCAACCACACCACTTGATGTGGATCTTGAAACAAGAAACACGAAATTTAGGCTCTTTATGTAGTTTAGTTGCTTTTGTAGATTAAAGATTGAAACGTTACTGAAAATTAGTAGCAAGAATCGAAATCTTGATGTATTTCAACAAGAAATTCGAATAGTAACAAAGGGATATGAAGAATTATGATTGATCCAAATCAAAACTTAACTGGGTCTGGATTCACTCCTGAAACTTTGGATTTACTCCTGTAACTCTTTAATTTAAACGAATTAAACTCAAAACTCAAACTGATTTTTATTAATGCTGAATGGAAATATATATAGGTTTAGAAGAAACCTACATCAACAAGAAAACATAAATCCTAAAGGATAACTAAAACAAAACAAATCTATCAACTAATTCCACACGCCTAAGGAATACCACAGGCCTATGTGAATTAGGGATCCTAATGCAAAGCAAACTCTAATTAAAATAAAGTCCTAATGCAAACGAAATACTTAACAAATCAGAAATTAAAATCCTAAATTACTTAGAATTCTAAAAGAACTAGAACTCTACATAACTAACACTTCTATTTCACATCATACTCCCCTTCTTGAAAAAACTTGTCCTCAACTTTTGATGTAGCCAAGCGATCAGTCATGCGCGATATCCATGATCCATTAGCATTAGGTCACGGATGAGAAACAGCAATGGAGGCCATGATGCTTTTGGACGTGTGTTACCAAGAATGACAGTATGATAACAAAAATCAGTAGTAGATGCGGCACATGGTGATACCCAACGCTTCTTTGAATCTTTAGTCGCACATGTGACAGCAAATTTCGGAACTTTGGTAGGGGTACAAACCAAAGATTCATTCTTTATGGTCCCTTGAATGTCATATGATGGATCTTGGGAAGTTGTACAATTCCAAGAGACATTCGGTTCAGTTGTTTGAGCCAACGAGGGAATTGTTGCCTTCGGTTCTGACACGTCTTGTTTTAAGAACAAGACAAGTTCTTCCTTGGAAACGTACTCTTCATTGGGGCACTGATGTTCTTCGTGTCCAAGACCTTGACACTTCAAACATTGAATCCATGTCATTGGGCGCACAGTTGTAATAGATGTCTTCTAAGATTCGAGACGCAATATGTCTAGGTTAGATTGATGCACTTTGCATAGCCCAACAAGTATGTCTTGGAACCGAGCAATGATTTCATCCATGAAACAGTCGTGTTTAGGAAACAGCAAGCAGATACGATGGCATGGAAGTTTAACGCTGCACAGAACTCGATACTAATTAGAACGTTATGAAATTTAGACACAACAAACCTCAAGATGTTAGAAGTCCAATGAGCCAAAAATCATCGAATTACGATGTCACACGCTATGTCACGCGCTGTTAAAAGCTACTGGTGTCAATTTGGGGGACAGCAATTTGACGTAGATGTATTTGATTGCTGCGACTTCGTTACTGGTTCAAATGGTCTCAAACTTTAGCACAAGATAGACTTCCTTGTTAGATTTCCAACGAACTAATAAAATCTGAATTCCGACTTATAACGTATCCACACGGACAGATTTACCGAACTGACTGCAGAATTTGACGGAAATCAGAAGATTAGGGTGGAAGGATCAGCAGCCACACCACTTGATGTGGATCTTGAAACAAGAAACACGAAATTTAGGCTCTTTATGTAGTTTAGTTGCTTTTGTAGATTAAAGATTGAAACGATACTGAAAATTAGTAGCAAGAATCGAAATCTTGATGTATTTCAACAAGAAATTCGAATAGTAACAAAGGGATATGAAGAATTATGATTGATCCAAATCAAAACTTAACTGGGTTTGGATTCACTCCTGAAACTTTGGATTTACTCCTGTAACTCTTTAATTCAAACGAATTAAACTCAAAACTCAAACTGATTTTTATTAATGCTGAATGGAAATATATATAGGTTTAGAAGAAACCTACATCAACTAGAAAACATAAATCCTAAAGGATAACTAAATCAAAACAAATCTATCAACTAATTCCACACGGCTAAGGAATACCACAGGCCTATGTGAATTAGGGAACCTAATGCAAAGCAAACTCTAATTAAAATAAAGTCCTAATGCAAACGAAATACTTAACAAATCAGAAATTAAAATCCTAAATTACTTAGATTTCTAAAAGAACTAGAACTCTACATAACTAACACTTCTATTTCACATCATACTCCCCTTCTTGAAAAAACTTATCCTCAAGTTTTGATGTAGCCAAGCGATCAGCCATGCGCGATATCCATGATCCATTATGATGCTTTTGGACGTGTGTTACCAAGAATGACAGTATGATAACAAAAATTAGTAGTAGATGCGGCACATGGTGATACCCAACGCTTCTTTGAATCTTTAGTCGCACATGTGACAGCAAATTTCGGAACTTTGGTAGGGGTACAAACCAAAGATTCATTCTTTATGGTCCCTTGAATGTCATATGATGGATCTTGGGAAGTTGTACAATTCCAAGAGACATTCGGTTCAGTTGTTTGAGCCAACGAGGGAATTGTTGCCTTCGGTTCTGACACGTCTTGTTTTAAGAACAAGACAAGTTCTTCCTTGGAAACGTACTCTTCATTGGGGCATTGATGTTCTTCATGTCCAAGACCTTGACACTTCAGACATTGAATCCATGTCTTTGGGCGCACAGTTGTAATAGATGTCTTCTTAGATTCGAGACTCAATATATCTAGGTTAGATTGATGCACTTTGCATAGCCCAACAAGTATGTCTTGGAACCGAGCAATGATTTCTTCCATGAAACTGTCGTGTTTAGGAAACAGCAAGCAGATACGATGACATGGAAGTTTAACGCTGCACAGAACTAGATACTTATTAGAACATTATGAAATTTTGAAACAACAAACCTCAAGATGTTACAAGTCCAATGAGCCAAAAATCATCGAATTACGATTTCACACGTTCTGTCACGCACTGTTAAAAGCTACTGGTGTCAATTTGGAGGACAAAAATTTGACGTAGATGTATTTGATTGCTGCGACTTCGTTACTGGTTCAAATGCTCTCAAAATTTAACACAAGATAGACTTCCTTGTTAGCTTTCCAACGAACTAATAAAATCTGAATTCCGACTTGTAACGTATCCACACGGAATGATTTACCGAACTGACTGCAGAATTTGACGGAAATCAGCAGATTAGGGTGGAAGGATCAGCAGCCACACCACTTGATGTGGATCTTGAAACAAGAAACACGAAATTTAGGCTCTTTATGTAGTTTAGTGGCTTTTGTAGATTAAAGATTGAAACTTTACTGAAAATTAGTAGCAAGAATCGAAATCTTGATGTATTTCAACAAGAAATTCGAATAGTAACAAAGGGATATGAAGAATTATGATTAATCCAAATCAAAACTCAACTGGGTTTGGATTCACTCCTGTAACTTTTTAATTCACACGTATTAAACTCAAAACTCAAACTGATTTTTATTAATGCTGAATGGAAATATATATAGGTTTAGAAGAAACCTACATCAACTAGAAAACATAAATCCTAAAGGATAACTAAAACAAAACAAATATATCAACTAATTCCACGCGGCTAAGGAGTACCACACGCCTATGTGAATTAGGAATCCTAATGCAAAGCAAACTCTAATTAAAATAAAGTCTTAATGCAAACGAAATACGTAACAAATCAGAAATTAAAATCCTAAATTACATAGAATTCTAACAGAACTAGAACTCTACATAACCAACACTTCTATTTCACATCATACTCCCCTTCTTGAAAAAACTTGTCCTCAAGTTTTGATGTAGCCAAGCGATCAGCCATGCGCGATATCCATGATCCATTAGCATTAGGTCAGGGATGAGAAACAACAATGGAGGCCATGATGCTTTTGGACGTGTGTTACCAAGAATGACAGTATGATAACAAAAATTAGTAGTAGATGCGGCACATGGTGATACCCAACGCTTCTTTGAATCTTTAGTCGCACATGTGGCAGCAAATTTCGGAACTTTGGTAGGGGTACAAACCAAAGATTCAATCTTTATGGCCCCTTAAATGTCATATGATGGATCTTGGGAAGTTGTACAATTCAAAGAGACATTCGGTTCAGTTGTTTGAGCCAACGAGGGAATTGTTGCCTTCGGTTCTAACACGTCTTGTTTTAAGAGCAAGACAAGTTCTTCCTTGGAAACGTACTCTTCATGGGGGCATTGATGTTCTTCATGTCCAAGACCTTGACACTTCAGACATTGAATCCATGTCTTTGGGCGCACAGTTGTAATAGATGTCTTCTTAGATTCGAGACTCAATATGTCTAGGTTAGATTGATGCACTTTGCATAGCCCAACAAGTATGTCTTGGAACCGAGCAATGATTTCATCCATGAAACTGTCGTGTTTAGGAAACAGCAAGCAGATACGATGACATGGAAGTTTAACGCTGCACAGAACTAGATACTTATTAGAATATTATGAAATTTTGAAACAACAAACCTCAAGATGTTACAAGTCCAATGAGCCAAAAATCATCGAATTACGATATCACACGCTCTGTCACGCGCTGTTAAAAGCTACTGGTGTCAATTTGGAGGACAAAAATTTGACGTAGATGTATTTGATTGCTGCGACTTCGTTACTGGTTCAAATGCTCTCAAAATTTAACACAAGATAGACTTCCTTGTTAGCTTTCCAACGAAATAATAAAATCTGAATTCCGACTTCTAACATATCCACACGGACTGATTTACCGAACTGACTGCAGAATTTGACGGAAATCAGCAGATTAGGGTGGAAGGATCAGCAGCCACACCACTTGATGTGGATCTTGAAACAAGAAACACGAAATTTAGGCTCTTTATGTAGTTTAGTGGCTTTTGTAGATTAAAGATTGAAACTTTACTGAAAATTAGTAGCAAGAATCGAAATCTTGATGTATTTCAACAAGAAATTCGAATAGTAACAAAGGGATATGAAGAATTATGATTAATCGAAATCAAAACTCAACTGGGTTTGGATTCACTCCTGTAACTTTTTAATTCACACGTATTAAACTCAAAACTCAAACTGATTTTTATTAATGATGAATGGAAATATATATAGGTTTAGAAGAAACCTACATCAACTAGAAAACATAAATCCTAAAGGATAACTAAAACAAAACAAATATATCAACTAATTCCACGCGGCTAAGGAGTACCACACGCCTATGTGAATTAGGAATCCTAATGCAAAGCAAACTCTAATTAAAATAAAGTCTTAATGCAAACGAAATACGTAACAAATCAGAAATTAAAATCCTAAATTACATAGAATTCTAACAGAACTAGAACTCTACATAACCAACACTTCTATTTCACATCATACTCCCCTTCTTGAAAAAACTTATCCTCAAGTTTTGATGTAGCCAAGCGATCAGCCATGCGCGATATCCATGATCCATTAGCATTAGGTCACGGATGAGAAACAACAATGGAGGCCATGATGCTTTTGGACGTGTGTTACCAAGAATGACAGTATGATAACAAAAATTAGTAGTAGATGCGGCACATGGTGATACCCAACGCTTCTTTGAATCTTTAGTCGCACATGTGACATTAAATTTCGGAACTTTGGTAGGGGTACAAACCAAAGATCCAATCTTTATGGCCCCTTAAATGTCATATGATGGATCTTGGGAAGTTGTACAATTCAAAGAGACATTCGGTTCAGTTGTTTGAGCCAACGAGGGAATTGTTGCCTTCGGTTCTGCCACGTATTGTTTTAAGAACAAGACAAGTTCTTCCTTGGAAACGTACTCTTCATTGGGGTATTGATGTTCTTCGTGTCCAAGACCTTGACACTTCAAACATTGAATCAATGTCTTTAGGTGCACGGTTGTAAGAGATGTCTTCTTAGGTGCGAGACGCAATATGTCTAGGTTAGATTGATGCACTTTGCATAGCCCAACATGTATGTCTTGGAACCGAGCAAAAATTTCATCCATGAAACAGTCGTGTTTAGGAAACAGCAAGCAGATACGATGGCATGGAAGTTTAACGCTGCACAGAACTAGATACTTATTACAACTTTCTGAAATTTAGACACAACAAACCTCAATATGTTAGAAGTCCAATGAGCCAAAAATCATCGAATTCCGATGTCACACGATTTGTCACGCGCTGTTAAATGTCAATCTGGGGGACTGAAATTTGACGCAGATGTATTTGATTGCTGCAACTTCGTTAATGGTTCAAATGCTCTCAAATTTTAACACAAGATATATTTCCTTGTTAGCTTTCCAACGAACTAAGAAAATCTGAATTACAACTTGTAACGTATCCACACGAACAGATTTACCGAACTGACTGTAGAAATTGACGGAAATCAGCAGATTAGGGTGGAAGGATCAGCTGCCACACCACTTGATGTGGATCTTGAAACAAGAAACACGAAATTTAGGCTCTTTATGTAGTTTAGTGGCTTTTGTAGATTAAAGATTGAAACTTTACTGAAAATTAGTAGCAAGAATCGAAATCTTGATGTATTTCAACAAGAAATTCGAATAGTAACAAAGGGATATGAAGAATTATGATTGATTTAAATCAAAACTCAACTGGGTTTGATTTCACTCCTGAAACTTTGGATTTACTCCTGTAACTTTTTAATTCACACGAATTAAACTCAAAACTCAAACTGATTTTTATTAATGCTGAATGGAAATATATATAGGTTTAGAAGAAACCTACATCAACTAGAAAACATAAATCCTAAAGGATAACTAAAACAAAACAAATATATTAACTAATTCCACACGCCTATGTGAATTAGGAATCCTAATGCAAAGCAAACTCTAATTAAAATAAAGTCCTAATGCAAAGAAATACTTAACAAATCAGAAATTAAAATCCTAAATTACATAGAATTCTAACAGAACTACAACTCTACATAACAAACACTTCTATTTCACATCATACTCCCCTTCTTGAAAAAACTTGTCCTCAAGTTTTGATGTAGCCAAGCGATCAGCTATGCACGATATCCATGATCCATTAGCATTAGGTCACGGATGAGAAACAACAATGGAGGCCATGATGCTTTTGGACGTGTGTTACCAAGAATGACAGTATGATAACAAAAATCAGTAGTGGATGTGGCACATGGTGATACCCAACGCTTCTTTGAATCTTTAGTCACACATGTGACAGCAAATTTCGGAACTTTGGTAGGGGTACAAACCAATGATTCAATCTTTATGGTCCCTTGAATGTCATATGATGGATCTTGGGAAGTTGTACAATTCCAAGAGATATTCGGTTCAGTTGTTTGAGCCAACGAGGGAATTGTTGCCTTCGGTTCTGACACGTCTTGTTTTAAGAACAAGACAAGTTCTTCCTTGGAAACGTACTATTCATTGGGGCATTGATGTTCTTCGTGTCCAAGACCTTGACACTTCAGACATTGAATCCATGTCTTTGGGCGCACAGTTGTAATAGATGTCTTCGTAGATTCGAGACTCAATATGTCTAGGCTAGATTGATGCACTTTGCATAGCCCAACAAGTATGTCTTGGAACCGAGCAATGATTTCTTCCATGAAACTGTCGTGTTTAGGAAACAGCAAGCAGATACGATGACATGGAAGTTTAACGCTGCACAGAACTAGATACTTATTAGAACATTATGAAATTTTGAAACAACAAACCTCAAGATGTTACAAGTCCAATGAGCCAAAAATCATCGAATTACGATGTCACACGCTCTGTCACGCGCTGTAAAAAGCTACTGGTGTCAATTTGGAGGACAAAAATTTGACGTAGATGTATTTGATTGCTGCGACTTCGTTACTGGTTCAAATGCTCTCAAAATGTAACACAAGATAGACTTCCTTGTTAGCTTTCCAACGAACTAATAAAATCTGAATTCCGACTTGTAACGTATCCACACGGACTGATTTATCGAACTGACTGCAGAATTTGACGGAAATCAGCAGATTAGGGTGGAAGGATCAGCAGCCACACCACTTGATGTGGATCATGAAACAAGAAACACGAAATTTAGGCTCTTTATGTAGTTTAGTGGCTTTTGTAGATTAAAGATTGAAACTTTACTGAAAATTAGTAGCAAGAATCGAAATCTTGATGTATTTCAACAAGAAATTCGAATAGTAACAAAGGGATATGAAGAATTATGATTAATCCAAATCAAAACTCAACTGGGTTTGGATTCACTCCTGTAACTTTTTAATTCACACGTATTAAACTCAAAACTCAAACTGATTTTTATTAATGCTGAATGGAAATATATATAGGTTTAGAAGAAACCTACATCAACTAGAAAACATAAATCCTAAAGGATAACTAAAACAAAACAAATATATCAACTAATTCCACGCGGCTAAGGAGTACCACACGCCTATGTGAATTAGGAATCATAATGCAAAGCAAACTCTAATTAAAATAAAGTCCTAATGCAAACGAAATACTTAACAAATCAGAAATTAAAATCCTAAATTACATAGAATTCTAACAGAACTAGAACTCTACATAACCAACACTTCTATTTCACATCATACTCCCCTTCTTGAAAAAACTTGTCCTCAAGTTTTGATGTAGCCAAGCGATCAGCCATGCGCGATATCCATGATCCATTAGCATTAGGTCACGGATGAGAAACAACAATGGAGGCCATGATGATTTTGGACGTGTGTTACCAAGAATGACAGTATGATGACAAAAATTAGTAGTAGATGCGGCACATGGTGATACCCAACGCTTCTTTGAATCTTTAGTCGCACATGTGACAAAGCAAATTTCGAAACTTTGGTAGGGGTACAAACCAAAGATTCAATCTTTATGGCCCCTTAAATGTCATATGATGGATCTTGGGAAGTTGTACAATTCAAAGAGACATTCGGTTCAGTTGTTTGAGCCAACGAGGGAATTGTTGCCTTCAGTTCTGCCACGTATTGTTTTAAGAACAAGACAATTTCTTCCTTGGAAACGTACTCTTCATTGGGGCATTGATGTTCTTCGTGTCCAAGACCTTGACACTTCAAAACATTGAATCAATGTCTTTAGGTGCACGGTTGTAATAGATGTCTTCTTAGGTGCGAGACGCAATATGTCTAGGTTAGATTGATGCACTTTGCATAGCCCAACAAGTATGTCTTGGAACCGAGCAAAAATTTCATCCATTAAACAGTCGTGTTTAGGAAACAGCAAGCAGATACAATGGCATGGAAGTTTAACGCTGCACAGAACTAGATACTTATTACAACGTTCTGAAATTTAGACACAACAAACCTCAATATGTTAGAAGTCCAATGAGCCAAAAATCATCGAATTCCGATGTCACACGATTTGTCACGCACTGTTAAATGTCAATCTGGGGGACTGAAATTTGACGCAGATGTATTTGATTGCTGCAACTTTGTTAATGGTTCAAATGCTCTCAAAATTTAACACAAGATATATTTCCTTGTTAGCTTTCCAACGAACTAAGAAAATCTGAATTACGACTTGTAACGTATCCACACGAACAGATTTACCGAACTGACTGCAGAAATTGAGGGAAATCAGCAGATTAGGGTGGAAGGATCAGCTGCCACACCACTTGATGTGGATCTTGAAACAAGAAACACGAAATTTAGGCTCTTTATGTAGTTTAGTGGCTTTTGTAGATTAAAGATTGAAACTTTACTGAAAATTAGTAGCAAGAATCGAAATCTTGATGTATTTCAACAAGAAATTCGAATAGTAACAAAGGGATATGAAGAATTATGATTAATCCAAATCAAAACTCAACTGGGTTTGGATTCACTCCTGAAATTTGGATTCACTCCTGTAACTTTTTAATTCACACGTATTAAACTCAAAACTCAAACTGATTTTTATTAATGATGAATGGAAATATATATAGGTTTAGAAGAAACCTACATCAACTAGAAAACATAAATCCTAAAGGATAACTAAAACAAAACAAATATATCAACTAATTCCACGCGGCTAAGGAGTACCACACGCCTATGTGAATTAGGAATCCTAATGCAAAGCAAACTCTAATTAAAATAAAGTCCTAATGCAAACGAAATACTTAACAAATCAGAATTTAAAATCCTAAATTACATAGAATTCTAACAGAACTACAACTCTACATAACCAACACTTCTATTTCACATCATACTCCCCTTCTTGAAAAAACTTGTCCTCAAGTTTTGATGTAGCCAAGCGATCAGCCATGCGCGATATCCATGATCCATTAGCATTAGGTCACGGATGAGAAACAACAATGGAGGCCATGATGATTTTGGACGTGTGTTACCAAGAATGACAGTATGATGACAAAAATTAGTAGTAGATGCGGCACATGGTGATACCCAACGCTTCTTTGAATCTTTAGTCGCACATGTGACAGCAAATTTCGAAACTTTGGTAGGGGTACAAACCAAAGATTCAATCTTTATGGCCCCTTAAATGTCATATGATGGATCTTGGGAAGTTGTACAATTCAAAGAGACATTCGGTTCAGTTGTTTGAGCCAACGAGGGAATTGTTGCCTTCAGTTCTGCCACGTATTGTTTTAAGAACAAGACAATTTCTTCCTTGGAAACGTACTCTTCATTGGGGCATTGATGTTCTTCGTGTCCAAGACCTTGACACTTCAAAACATTGAATCAATGTCTTTAGGTGCACGGTTGTAATAGATGTCTTCTTAGGTGCGAGACGCAATATGTCTAGGTTAGATTGATGCACTTTGCATAGCCCAACAAGTATGTCTTGGAACCGAGCAAAAATTTCATCCATTAAACAGTCGTGTTTAGGAAACAGCAAGCAGATACAATGGCATGGAAGTTTAACGCTGCACAGAACTAGATACTTATTACAACGTTCTGAAATTTAGACACAACAAACCTCAATATGTTAGAAGTCCAATGAGCCAAAAATCATCGAATTCCGATGTCACACGATTTGTCACGCACTGTTAAATGTCAATCTGGGGGACTGAAATTTGACGCAGATGTATTTGATTGCTGCAACTTTGTTAATGGTTCAAATGCTCTCAAAATTTAACACAAGATATATTTCCTTGTTAGCTTTCCAACGAACTAAGAAAATCTGAATTACGACTTGTAACGTATCCACACGAACAGATTTACCGAACTGACTGCAGAAATTGAGGGAAATCAGCAGATTAGGGTGGAAGGATCAGCTGCCACACCACTTGATGTGGATCTTGAAACAAGAAACACGAAATTTAGGCTCTTTATGTAGTTTAGTGGCTTTTGTAGATTAAAGATTGAAACTTTACTGAAAATTAGTAGCAAGAATCGAAATCTTGATGTATTTCAACAAGAAATTCGAATAGTAACAAAGGGATATGAAGAATTATGATTAATCCAAATCAAAACTCAACTGGGTTTGGATTCACTCCTGAAATTTGGATTCACTCCTGTAACTTTTTAATTCACACGTATTAAACTCAAAACTCAAACTGATTTTTATTAATGATGAATGGAAATATATATAGGTTTAGAAGAAACCTACATCAACTAGAAAACATAAATCCTAAAGGATAACTAAAACAAAACAAATATATCAACTAATTCCACGCGGCTAAGGAGTACCAAACGCCTATGTGAATTAGGAATCCTAATGCAAAGCAAACTCTAATTAAAATAAAGTCCTAATGCAAACGAAATACTTAACAAATCAGAATTTAAAATCCTAAATTACATAGAATTCTTACAGAACTACAACTCTACATAACCAACACTTCGATTTCACATCATACTCCCCTTCTTGAAAAAACTTGTCCTCAAGTTTTGATGTAGCCAAGCGATCAGCCATGCGCGATATCCATGATCCATTAGCATTAGGTCACGGATGAGAAACAACAATGGAGGCCATGATGCTTTTGGACGTGTGTTACCAAGAATGACAGTATGATAACAAAAATTAGTAGTAGATGCGGCACATGGTGATAACCAACGCTTCTTTGAATCTTTAGTCGCACATGTGACAGCAAATTTCGGAACTTTGGTAGGGGTACAAACCAAAGATTCAATCTTTATGGCCCCTTAAATGTCATATGATGGATCTTGGGAAGTTGTACAATTCAAAGAGACATTCGGTTCAGTTGTTTGGGCCAACGAGGGAATTGTTGCCTTCGGTTTTGCCACGTATTGTTTTAAGAACAAGACAAGTTCTTCCTTGGAAACGTACTCTTCATTGTGGCATTGATGTTCTTCGTGTCCAAGACCTTGACACTTCAAACATTGAATCAATGTCTTTAGGTGCACGGTTGTAATAGATGTCTTCTTAGGTGCGAGACGCAATATGTCTAGGTTAGATTGATGCACTTTGCATAGCCCAACAAGTATGTCTTGGAACCGAGCAATGATTTCATCCATGAAACAGTCGTGTTTAGGAAACAGCAAGCGGATACGATGGCATGGAAGTTTAACGCCGCACAGAACTAGATACTTATTACAACGTTCTAAAATTTAGACACAACAAACCTCAATATGTTAGAAGTCCAATGAGCCAAAAATCTTCGAATTCCGATGTCACACGATTTGTCACGCGATGTTAAATGTCAATCTGGGGGACTGAAATTTGACGCAGATGTATTTGATTGCTGCAACTTCGTTTATGGTTCAAATGTTCTCAAATTTTAACACAAGATATATTTCCTTGTTAGCTTTCCAACGAACTAAGAAAATCTGAATTACGACTTGTAACGTATCCACACGAACAGATTTACCGAACTGACTGCAGAAATTGACGGAAATCGCCAGATTAGGGTGGAAGGATCACCGCCACACCACTTGATGTGGATCTTGAAACAAGAAACACGAAATTTAGGCTCTTTATGTAGTTTAGTGGCTTTTGTAGATTAAAGATTGAAACTTTACTGAAAATTAGTAGCAAGAATCGAAATCTTGATGTATTTCAACAAGAAATTCGAATAGTAACAAAGGGATATGAAGAATTATGATTAATCCAAATCAAAACTCAACTGGGTTTGGATTCACTCCTGAAATTTGGATTCACTCCTGTAACTTTTTAATTTACACGTATTAAACTCAAAACTCAAACTGATTTTTATTAATGCTGAATGGAAATATATATAGGTTTAGAAGAAACCTACATCAACTAGAAAACATAAATCCTAAAGGATAACTAAAACAAAACAAATATATCAACTAATTCCACGCGGCTAAGGAGTACCACACGCCTATGTGAATTAGGAATCCTAATGCAAAGCAAACTCTAATTAAAATAAAGTCCTAATGCAAACGAAATACTTAACAAATCAGAAATTAAAATCCTAAATTACATAGAATTCTAACAGAACTACAACTCTACATAACCAACACTTCTATTTCACATCATACTCCCCTTCTTGAAAAAACTTGTCCTCAAGTTTTGATGTAGCCAAGCGATCAGCCATGAGCGATATCCATGATCCATTAGCATTAGGTCACGGATAAGAAACAACAATCGAGGTCATGATGCTTTTGGACGTGTGTTACCAAGAATGACAGTATGATAACAAAAATTAGTAGTAGATGCGGCACATGGTGATACCCAACTCTTCTTTGAATCTTTAGTCGCACATGTGACAGCAAATTTCGGAACTTTGGTAGGGGTACAAACCAAAGATTCAATCTTTATGGCCCCTTAAATGTCATATGATGGATCTTGGGAAGTTGTACAATTCAAAGAGACATTCGGTTCAGTTGTTTGAGCCAACGAGGGAATTGTTGCCTTCGGTTCTGCCACGTATTGTTTTAAGAACAAGACAAGTTCTTCCTTGGAAACGTACTCTTCATTGGGGCATTGATGTTCTTCGTGTCCAAGACCTTGACACTTCAAACATTGAATCCATGTCTTTAGGTGCACGGTTGTAATAGATGTCTTCTTAGGTGCGAGACACAATATGTCTAGGTTAGATTGATGCACTTTGAAAAGCCCAACAAGTATGTCTTGGAACCGAACAATGATTTCATCCATGAAACAGATCGTGTTTTGGAAACAAAGAAGCAAATACGATGGCATGAAAGTTTAACGCCGCACGTAACTAGATACTTATTAGAACGTTCTGAAATTTAGACACAACAAACCTCAAGATGTTAGAAGTCCAATGAGCCAAAAATCATCGAATTCCGATGTCACACGATTTGTCACGCGCTGTTAAAAGCTACGGGTGTCAATTGGGGGACCGAAATTTGACGCAGATGTATTTGATTGCTGCAACTTTGTTAATGGTCAAATGCTCTCAAATTTTAACACAAGATATATTTCCTTGTTAGCTTTCCAACGAACTAAGAAAATCTGAATTACGACTTGTAACGTATCCACACGAACGCATTTACCGAACTGACTGCAGAAATTGACGGAAATCAGTAGATTAGGGTGGAAGGATCAGCTGCCACACCACTTGATGTGGATCTTGAAACAAGAAACACGAAATTTAGGCTCTTTATGTAGTTTAGTGGCTTTTGTAGATTAAAGATTGAAACTTTACTGAAAATTAGTAGCAAGAATCGAAATCTTGATGTATTTCAACAAGAAATTCGAATAGTAACAAAGGGATATGAAGAATTATGATTAATCCAAATCAAAACTCAACTGGGTTTGGATTCACTCCCGAAATTTGGATTCACTCCCGTAACTTTTTAATTCACACGTATTAAACTCAAAACTCAAACCGATTTTTATTAATGCCGAATGGAAATATATATAGGTTTAGAAGAAACCTACATCAACTAGAAAACATAAATCCTAAAGGATAACTAAAACAAAACAAATATATCAACTAATTCCACGTGGCTAAGGAGTACTACACGCCTATGTGAATTAGGAATCCTAATGCAAAGCAAACTCTAATTAAAATAAAGTCCTAATGCAAACGAAATACTTAACAAATCAGAAATTAAAATCCTAAATTACATAGAATTCTAACAGAACTAGAACTCTTCATAACCAACACTTTTATTTCACATCATACTCCCCTTCTTGAAAAAACTTGTCCTCAAGTTTTGATGTAGCCAAGCGATCAGCCATGCGCGATATCCATGATTCATTAGCATTAGGTCACGGATGAGAAACAACAATGGATGCCATGATGCTTTTGGACGTGTGTTACCAAGAATGACAGTATGATAACAAAAATTAGTAGTAGATGCGGCACATGGTGATACCCAACGCTTCTTTGAATCTTTAGTCGCACATGTGACAGTAAATTTCGGAACTTTGGTAGGGGTACAAACCAAAGATTCAATCTTTATGGCCCTTTAAATGTCATATGATGGATCTTGGGAAGTTGTACAATTCAAAGAGACATTCGGTTCAGTTGTTTGAGCCAACGAGGGAATTGTTGCCTTCGGTTTTGCCACGTATTGTTTTAAGAACATGACAAGTTCTTCCTTGGAAACGTACTCTTCATTGTGGCATTGATGTTCTTCGTGTCCAAGACCTTGACACTTCAAACATTGAATCAATGTCTTTAGGTGCACGGTTGTAATAGATGTCTTCTTAGGTGCGAGACGCAATATGTCTAGGTTAGATTGATGCACTTTGCATAGCCCAACAAGTATGTCTTGGAACCGAGCAATGATTTCATCCATGAAACAGTCGTGTTTAGGAAACAAAGAAGCGGATACGATGGCATGGAAGTTTAACGCTGCACAGAACTAGATACTTATTACAACGTTCTGAAATTTAGACACAACAAACCTCAATATGTTAGAAGTCCAATGAGCCAAAAATCTTCGAATTCCGATGTCACACGATTTGTCACGCGCTGTTAAATGTCAATCTGGGGGACTGAAATTTGACGCAGATGTATTTGATTGCTGCAACTTCGTTTATGGTTCAAATGCTCTCAAATTTTAACACAAGATATATTTCCTTGTTAGCTTTCCAACGAACTAAGAAAATCTGAATTACGACTTGTAACGTATCCACACGAACAGATTTACCGAACTGACTGCAGAAATTGACGGAAATCAGCAGATTAGGGTGGAAGGATCAGCTGCCACACCACTTGATGTGGATCTTGAAACAAGAAACACGAAATTTAGGCTCTTTATGTAGTTTAGTGGCTTTTGTAGATTAAAGATTGAAACTTTACTGAAAATTAGTAGCAAGAATCGAAATCTTGATGTATTTCAACAAGAAATTCGAATAGTAACATAGGGATATGAAGAATTATGATTAATCCAAATCAAAACTCAACTGGGTTTGGATTCACTCCTGAAATTTGGATTCACTCCTGTAACTTTTTAATTCACACGTATTAAACTCAAAACTCAAACTGATTTTTATTAATGCTGAATGGAAATATATATAGGTTTAGAAGAAACCTACATCAACTAGAAAACATAAATCCTAAAGGATAACTAAAACAAAACAAATATATCAACTAATTCCACGCGGCTAAGGAGTACCACACGCCTATGTGAATTAGGAATCCTAATGCAAAGAAAACTCTAATTAAAATAAAGTCCTAATGCAAACGAAATACTTAACAAATCAGAAATTAAAATCCTAAATTACATAGAATTCTAACAGAACTACAACTCTACATAACCAACACTTCTATTTCACATCATACTCCCCGTCTTGAAAAAACTTGTCCTCAAGTTTTGATGTAGCCAAGCGATCAGCCATGAGCGATATCCATGATCCATTAGCATTAGGTCACGGATAAGAAACAACAATCGAGGTCATGATGCTTTTGGACGTGTGTTACCAAGAATGACAGTATGATAACAAAAATTAGTAGTAGATGCGGCACATGGTGATACCCAACTCTTCTTTGAATCTTTAGTCGCACATGTGACAGCAAATTTCGGAACTTTGGTAGGGGTACAAACCAAAGATTCAATCTTTATGGCCCCTTAAATGTCATATGATGGATCTTGGGAAGTTGTACAATTCAAAGAGACATTCGGTTCAGTTGTTTGAGCCAACGAGGGAATTGTTGCCTTCGGTTCTGCCACGTATTGTTTTAAGAACAAGACAAGTTCTTCCTTGGAAACGTACTCTTCATTGGGCCATTGATGTTCTTCGTGTCCAAGACCTTGACACTTCAAACATTGAATCCATGTCTTTAGGTGCACGGTTGTAATAGATGTCTTCTTAGGTGCGAGACACAATATGTCTAGGTTAGATTGATGCACTTTGAAAAGCCCAACAAGTATGTCTTGGAACCGAGCAATGATTTCATCCATGAAACAATCGTGTTTTGGAAACAAAGAAGCAAATACGATGGCATGAAAGTTTAACGCCGCACGTAACTAGATACTTATTAGAACGTTCTGAAATTTAGACACAACAAACCTCAAGATGTTAGAAGTCCAATGAGCCAAAAATCATCGAATTCTGATGTCACACGATTTGTCACGCGCTGTTAAAAGCTACTGGTGTCAATCTGGGGGACTGAAATTTAACGCAGATTTATTTGATTGCTGCAACTTTGTTAATGGTCAAATGCTCTCAAATTTTAACACAAGATATATTTCCTTGTTAGCTTTCCAACGAACTAAGAAAATCTGAATTACGACATGTAACGTATCCTCACGAACAGATTTACCGAACTGACTGCAGAAATTGACGGAAATCAGCAGATTAGGGTGGAAGGATCAGCTGCCACACCACTTGATGTGGATCTTGAAACAAGAAACACGAAATTTAGGCTCTTTATGTAGTTTAGTGGCTTTTGTAGATTAAAGATTGAAACTTTACTGAAAATTAGTAGCAAGAATCGAAATCTTGATGTATTTCAACAAGAAATTCGAATAGTAACAAAGGGATATGAAGAATTATGATTAATCCAAATCAAAACTCAACTGGGTTTGGATTCACTCCTGAAATTTGGATTCACTCATGTAACTTTTTAATTCACACGTATTAAACTCAAAACTCAAACTGATTTTTATTAATGCTGAATGGAAATATTTATAGGTTTAGAAGAAACCTACATCAACTAGAAAACATAAATCCTAAAGGATAACTAAAACAAAACAAATATATCAACTAATTCCACGCGGCTAAGGAGTACTACACGCCTATGTGAATTAGGAATCCTAATGCAAAGCAAACTCTAATTAAAATAAAGTCCTAATGCAAACGAAATACTTAACAAATCAGAAATTAAAATCCTAAATTACATAGAATTCTAACAGAACTAGAACTCTTCATAACCAACACTTTTATTTCACATCATACTCCCCTTCTTGAAAAAACTTGTCCTCAAGTTTTGATGTAGCCAAGCGATCAGCCATGCGCGATATCCATGATTCATTAGCATTAGGTCACGGATGAGAAACAACAATGGATGCCATGATGCTTTTGGACGTGTGTTACCAAGAATGACAGTATGATAACAAAAATTAGTAGTAGATGCGGCACATGGTGATACCCAACGCTTCTTTGAATCTTTAGTCGCACATGTGACAGTAAATTTCGGAACTTTGGTAGGGGTACAAACCAAAGATTCAATCTTTATGGCCCCTTAAATGTCATATGATGGATCTTGGGAAGTTGTACAATTCAAAGAGACATTCGGTTCAGTTGTTTGAGCCAACGAGGGAATTGTTGCCTTCGGTTTTGCCACGTATTGTTTTAAGAACATGACAAGTTCTTCCTTGGAAACGTACTCTTCATTGTGGCATTGATGTTCTTCGTGTCCAAGACCTTGACACTTCAAACATTGAATCAATGTCTTTAGGTGCACGGTTGTAATAGATGTCTTCTTAGGTGCGAGACGCAATATGTCTAGGTTAGATTGATGCACTTTGCATAGCCCAACAAGTATGTCTTGGAACCGAGCAATGATTTCATCCATGAAACAGTCGTGTTTAGGAAACAAAGAAGCGGATACGATGGCATGGAAGTTTAACGCCGCACGTAACTAGATACTTATTACAACGTTCTGAAATTTAGACACAACAAACCTCAATATGTTAGAAGTCCAATGAGCCAAAAATCTTCGAATTCCGATGTCACACGATTTGTCACGCGATGTTAAATGTCAATCTGGGGGACTGAAATTTGACGCAGATGTATTTGATTGCTGCAACTTCGTTTATGGTTCAAATGCTCTCAAATTTTAACACAAGATATATTTCCTTGTTAGCTTTCCAACGAACTAAGAAAATCTGAATTACGACTTGTAACGTATCCACACGAACAGATTTACCGAACTGACTGCAGAAATTGACGGAAATCAGCAGATTAGGGTGGAAGGATCAGCTGCCACACCACTTGATGTGGATCTTGAAACAAGAAACACGAAATTTAGGCTCTTTATGTAGTTTAGTGGCTTTTGTAGATTAAAGATTGAAACTTTACTGAAAATTAGTAGCAAGAATCGAAATCTTGATGTATTTCAACAAGAAATTCGAATAGTAACATAGGGATATGAAGAATTATGATTAATCCAAATCAAAACTCAACTGGGTTTGGATTCACTCCTGAAATTTGGATTCACTCCTGAAACTTTTTAATTCACACGTATTAAACTCAAAACTCAAACTGATTTTTATTAATGCTGAATGGAAATATATATAGGTTTAGAAGAAACCTACATCAACTAGAAAACATAAATCCTAAAGGATAACTAAAATAAAACAAATATATCAACTAATTCCACGCGGCTAAGGAGTACCACACGCCTATGTGAATTAGGAATCCTAATGCAAAGAAAACTCTAATTAAAATAAAGTCCTAATGCAAACGAAATACTTAACAAATCAGAAATTAAAATCCTAAATTACATAGAATTCTAACAGAACTACAACTCTACATAACCAACACTTCTATTTCACATCATACTCCCCGTCTTGAAAAAACTTGTCCTCAAGTTTTGATGTAGCCAAGCGATCAGCCATGAGCGATATCCATGATCCATTAGCATTAGGTCACGGATAAGAAACAACAATCGAGGTCATGATGCTTTTGGACGTGTGTTACCAAGAATGACAGTATGATAACAAAAATTAGTAGTAGATGCGGCACATGGTGATACCCAACTCTTCTTTGAATCTTTAGTCGCACATGTGACAGCAAATTTCGGAACTTTGGTAGGGGTACAAACCAAAGATTCAATCTTTATGGCCCCTTAAATGTCATATGATGGATCTTGGGAAGTTGTACAATTCAAAGAGACATTCGGTTCAGTTGTTTGAGCCAACGAGGGAATTGTTGCCTTCGGTTCTGCCACGTATTGTTTTAAGAACAAGACAAGTTCTTCCTTGGAAACGTACTCTTCATTGGGGCATTGATGTTCTTCGTGTCCAAGACCTTGACACTTCAAACATTGAATCCATGTCTTTAGGTGCACGGTTGTAATAGATGTCTTCTTAGGTGCGAGACACAATATGTCTAGGTTAGATTGATGCACTTTGAAAAGCCCAACAAGTATGTCTTGGAACCGAGCAATGATTTCATCCATGAAACAGTCGTGTTTTGGAAACAGCAAGCAAATACGATGGCATGAAAGTTTAACGCTGCACAGAACTAGATACTTATTAGAACGTTCTGAAATTTAGACACAACAAACCTCAAGATGTTAGAAGTCCAATGAGCCAAAAATCATCGAATTCTGATGTCACACGATTTGTCACGCGCTGTTAAAAGCTACTGGTGTCAATCTGGGGGACTGAAATTTGACGCAGATGTATTTGATTGCTGCAACTTTGTTAATGGTCAAATGCTCTCAAATTTTAACACAAGATATATTTCCTTGTTAGCTTTCCAACGAACTAAGAAAATCTGAATTACGACTTGTAACGTATCCTCACGAACAGATTTACCGAACTGACTGCAGAAATTGAGGGAAATCAGCAGATTAGGGTGGAAGGATCAGCTGCCACACCACTTGATGTGGATCTTGAAACAAGAAACACGAAATTTAGGCTCTTTATGTAGTTTAGTGGCTTTTGTAGATTAAAGATTGAAACTTTACTGAAAATTAGTAGCAAGAATCGAAATCTTGATGTATTTCAACAAGAAATTCGAATAGTAACAAAGGGATATGAAGAATTATGATTAATCCAAATCAAAACTCAACTGGGTTTGGATTCACTCCTGAAATTTGGATTCACTCCTGTAACTTTTTAATTCACACGTATTAAACTCAAAACTCAAACTGATTTTTATTAATGCTGAATGGAAATATATATAGGTTTAGAAGAAACCTACATCAACTAGAAAACATAAATCCTAAAGGATAACTAAAACAAAACAAATATATCAACTAATTCCACGCGGCTAAGGAGTACTACACGCCTATGTGAATTAGGAATCCTAATGCAAAGCAAACTCTAATTAAAATAAAGTCCTAATGCAAACGAAATACTTAACAAATCAGAAATTAAAATCCTAAATTACATAGAATTCTAACAGAACTAGAACTCTTCATAACCAACACTTTTATTTCACATCATACTCCCCTTCTTGAAAAAACTTGTCCTCAAGTTTTGATGTAGCCAAGCGATCAGCCATGCGCGATATCCATGATTCATTAGCATTAGGTCACGGATGAGAAACAACAATGGATGCCATGATGCTTTTGGACGTGTGTTACCAAGAATGACAGTATGATAACAAAAATTAGTAGTAGATGCGGCACATGGTGATACCCAACGCTTCTTTGAATCTTTAGTCGCACATGTGACAGCAAATTTCGGAACTTTGGTAGGGGTACAAACCAAAGATTCAATCTTTATGGCCCCTTAAATGTCATATGATGGATCTTGGGAAGTTGTACAATTCAAAGAGACATTCGGTTCAGTTGTTTGAGCCAACGAGGGAATTGTTGCCTTCGGTTCTGCCACGTATTGTTTTAAGAACAAGACAAGTTCTTCCTTGGAAACGTACTCTTCATTGGGGCATTGATGTTCTTCGTGTCCAAGACCTTGACACTTCAAACATTGAATCAATGTCTTTAGGTGCACGGTTGTAATAGATGTCTTCTTAGGTGCGAGACGCAATATGTCTAGGTTAGATTGATGCACTTTGCATAGCCCAACAAGTATGTCTTGGAACCGAGCAATGATTTCATCCATGAAACAGTCGTGTTTAGGAAACAAAGAAGCGGATACGATGGCATGGAAGTTTAACGCCGCACGTAACTAGATACTTATTACAACGTTCTGAAATTTAGACACAACAAACCTCAATATGTTAGAAGTCCAATGAGCCAAAAATCTTCGAATTCCGATGTCACACGATTTGTCACGTCTGTTAAATGTCAACTGGGGGACTGAAATTTGACGCAGATGTATTTGATTGCTGCAACTTCGTTAATGGTTCAAATGCTCTCAAATTTTAGTACAAGATATATTTCCTTGTTAGCTTTCCAACGAACTAAGAAAATCTGAATTCCGACTTGTAACGTATCCACACGAACAGATTTACCGAACTGACTGCAGAATTTGACGGAAATCAACAGATTAGGGTGGAAGGATCAGCTGCCACACCACTTGATGTGGATCTTGAAACAAGAAACACGAAATTTAGGCTCTTTATGTAGTTTAGTGGCTTTTGCAGATTAAAGATTGAAACTTTACTGAAAATTAATAGCAAGAATCAAAATCTTGATGTATTTCAACAAGAAATTCGAATAGTAACAAAGGGATATGAAGAATTATGATTGATCCAAATCAAAACTCAACTGGGTTTGGATTCACTCCTGAAACTTTGGATTCACTCCTGTAACTTTTTAATTCACATGAATTAAACTCAAAACTCAAACTGATTTTTATTAATGCTGAATGGAAATATATATAGGTTTAGAAGAAACATACATCAACTAGAAAACATAAATCCTAAAGGATAACTAAAACAAAACAAATCTATCAACTAATTCCACGGGGCTAAGGAGTACCACACGCCTATGTGAATTAGGAATCCTAATGTAAAGCAAACTCTAATTAAAATAAAGTCCTAATGCAAACGAAATACTTAACAAATCAGAAATTAAAATCCTAAATTACATAGAATTCTAACAGAACTAGAACTCTACATAACGAACACTTCTATTTCACATCATACTCCCCTTCTTGAAAAAACTTGTCCTCAAGTTTTGATGTAGCCAAGCGATCAGCCATGCGCGATATACATGATCCATTAGCATTAGGTCACGGATGAGAAACAGCAATGGATGCCATGATGCTTTTGGACGTGTGTTACCAAGAATGACAGTATGATAACAAAAATTAGTAGTAGATGCGGCACATGGTGATACCCAACGCTTCTTTGAATCTTTAGTCGCACATGTGACAGCAAATTTCGGAACTTTGGTAGGGGTACAAACCAAAGATTCAATCTTTATGGCCCCTTAAATGTCATATGATGGATCTTGGGAAGTTGTACAATTCAAAGAGACATTCGGTTCAGTTGTTTGAGCCAACGAGGGAATTGTTGCCTTCGGTTCTGCCACGTATTGTTTTAAGAACAAGACAAGTTCTTCCTTGGAAACGTACTCTTCATTGGGGAATTGATGTTCTTCGTGTCCAAGACCTTGACACTTCAAACATTGAATCCATGTCTTTAGGTGCACGGTTGTAATAGATGTCTTCTTAGGTGCGAGACGCAATATGTCTAGGTTAGATTGATGCACTTTGCATAGCCCAACAAGTATGTCTTGGAACCGAGCAATGATTTCATCCATGAAACAGTCGTGTTTTGGAAACAACAAGCAGATACGATGGCATGAAAGTTTTACGCTGCACAGAACAAGATACTTATTAGAACATTCTGAAATTTAGACACAACAAACCTCATGATGTTAGAAGTCCAATGAGCCAAAAATCATCGAATTCTGATTTCACACGCTTTGTCACGCGCTGTTAAAAACTACTGGTGTCAATCTCGGGGACAGAAATTCGACGCAAATATATTTGATTGCTGCGACTTCGATACTGGTTCAAATGCTCTCAAATTTTAACACAAGATAGATTTCCTTGTTAGCTTTCCAACGAACTAAGAAAATCTGAATTACGAATTGTAACGTATCCACACGAACAGATTTACCGAACTGACTGCAGAAATTGACGGAAATCAGCAGATTAGGGTGGAAGGATCAGCTGCCACACCACTTGATGTGGATCTTGAAACAAGAAATACGAAATTTAGGCTCTTTATGTAGTTTAGTGGCTTTTGTAGATTAAAGATTGAAACTTTACTGAAAATTAGTAGCAAGAATCGAAATCTTGATGTATTTCCACAAGAAATTCGAATAGTAACAAAGGGATATGAAGAATTATGATTGATCCAAATCAAAACTCAACTGGGTTTGGATTCACTCCTGAAACTTTGGATTCACTCCTGTAACTTTTTAATTCACACGAATTCAACTCAAAACTCAAACTGATTTTTATTAATGCTGAATGGAAATATATATAGGTTTAGAAGAAACCTACATCAACTAGAAAACATAAATCCTAAAGGATAACTAAAACAAAACAAATATATCAACTAATTCCACGCGGCTAAGGAGTACTACACGCCTATGTGAATTAGGAATCCTAATGCAAAGCAAACTCTAATTAAAATAAAGTCCTAATGCAAACGAAATACTTAACAAATCAGAAATTAAAATCCTAAATTACATAGAATTCTAACAGAACTAGAACTCTTCATAACCAACACTTTTATTTCACATCATACTCCCCTTCTTGAAAAAACTTGTCCTCAAGTTTTGATGTAGCCAAGCGATCAGCCATGCGCGATATCCATGATTCATTAGCACTAGGTCACGGATGAGAAACAACAATGGATGCCATGATGCTTTTGGACGTGTGTTACCAAGAATGACAGTATGATAACAAAAATTAGTAGTAGATGCGGCACATGGTGATACCCAACGCTTCTTTGAATCTTTAGTCGCACATGTGACAGCAAATTTCGGAACTTTGGTAGGGGTACAAACCAAAGATTCAATGTTTATGGCCCCTTAAATGTCATATGATGGATCTTGGGAAGTTGTACAATTCAAAGAGACATTCGGTTCAGTTATTTGAGCCAACGATGGAATTGTTGCCTTCGGTTCTGCCACGTATTGTTTTAAGAACAAGACAAGTTCTTCCTTGGAAACGTACTCTTCATTGTGGCATTGATGTTCTTCGTGTCCAAGACCTTGACACTTCAAACATTGAATCAATGTCTTTAGGTGCACGGTTGTAATAGATGTCTTCTTAGGTGCGAGACGCAATATGTCTAGGTTAGATTGATGCACTTTGCATAGCCCAACAAGTATGTCTTGGAACCGAGCAATGATTTCATCCATGAAACAGTCGTGTTTAGGAAACAGCAAGCGGATACGATGGCATGGAAGTTTAACGCTGCACAGAACTAGATACTTATTACAACGTTCTGAAATTTAGACACAACAAACCTCAATATGTTAGAAGTCCAATGAGCCAAAAATCTTCGAATTCCGATGTCACACGATTTGTCACGCGCTGTTAAATGTCAATCTGGGGGACTGAAATTTGACGCAGATGTATTTGATTGCTGCAACTTCGTTAATGGTTCAAATGCTCTCAAATTTTAGTACAAGATATATTTCCTTGTTAGCTTTCCAACGAACTAAGAAAATCTGAATTCCGACTTGTAACGTATCCACACGAACAGATTTACCGAACTGACTGCAGAATTTGACGGAAATCAACAGATTAGGGTGGAAGGATCAGCTGCCACACCACTTGATGTGGATCTTGAAACAAGAAACACGAAATTTAGGCTCTTTATGTAGTTTAGTGGCTTTTGCAGATTAAAGATTGAAACTTTACTGAAAATTAATAGCAAGAATCGAAATCTTGATGTATTTCAACAAGAAATTCGAATAGTAACAAAGGGATATGAAGAATTATGATTGATCCAAATCAAAACTCAACTGGGTTTGGATTCACTCCTGAAACTTTGGATTCACTCCTGTAACTTTTTAATTCACATGAATTAAACTCAAAACTCAAACTGATTTTTATTAATGCTGAATGGAAATATATATAGGTTTAGAAGAAACATACATCAACTAGAAAACATAAATCCTAAAGGATAACTAAAACAAAACAAATCTATCAACTAATTCCACGGGGCTAAGGAGTACCACACGCCTATGTGAATTAGGAATCCTAATGTAAAGCAAACTCTAATTAAAATAAAGTCCTAATGCAAACGAAATACTTAACAAATCAGAAATTAAAATCCTAAATTACATAGATTTCTAAATGTAACTAGAACTCTACATAACGAACACTTCTATTTCACATCATACTCCCCTTCTTGAAAAAACTTGTCCTCGAGTTTTGATGTAGCCAAGCGATCAGCCATGCGCGATATACATGATCCATTAGCATTAGGTCACGGATGAGAAACAGCAATGGATGCCATGATGCTTTTGGACGTGTGTTACCAAGAATGACAGTATGATAACAAAAATTAGTAGTAGATGCGGCACATGGTGATACCCAACGCTTCTTTGAATCTTTAGTCGCACATGTGACAGCAAATTTCGGAACTTTGGTAGGGGTACAAACCAAAGATTCAATCTTTATGGCCCCTTAAATGTCATATGATGGATCTTGGGAAGTTGTACAATTCAAAGAGACATTCGGTTCAGTTGTTTGAGCCAACGAGGGAATTGTTGCCTTCGGTTCTGCCACGTATTGTTTTAAGAACAAGACAAGTTCTTCCTTGGAAACGTACTCTTCATTGGGGCATTGATGTTCTTCGTGTCCAAGACCTTGACACTTCAAACATTGAATCCATGTCTTTAGGTGCACGGTTGTAATAGATGTCTTCTTAGGTGCGAGACGCAATATGTCTAGGTTAGATTGATGCACTTTGCATAGCCCAACAAGTATGTCTTGGAACCGAGCAATGATTTCATCCATGAAACAGTCGTGTTTTGGAAACAACAAGCAGATACGATGGCATGAAAGTTTTACGCTGCACAGAACTAGATACTTATTAGAACATTCTGAAATTTATACACAACAAACCTCAAGATGTTAGAAGTCCAATGAGCCAAAAATCATCGAATTCTGATGTCACACGCTTTGTCACACGCTGTTAAAAACTACTGGTGTCAATCTCGGGGACAGAAATTCGACGCAAATATATTTGATTACTGCGACTTCGATACTGGTTCAAATGCTCTCAAATTTTAACACAAGATAGCTTTCCTTGTTAGCTTTCCAACGAACTAAGAAAATCTGAATTACGACTTGTAACGTATCCACACGAACAGATTTACCGAACTGACTGCAGAAATTGACGGAAATCAGCAGATTAGGGTGGAAGGATCAGCTGCCACACCACTTGATGTGGATCTTGAAACAAGAAATACGAAATTTAGGCTCTTTATGTAGTTTAGTGGCTTTTGTAGATTAAAGATTGAAACTTTACTGAAAATTAGTAGCAAGAATCGAAATCTTGATGTATTTCAACAAGAAATTCGAATAGTAACAAAGGGATATGAAGAATTATGATTGATCCAAATCAAAACTCAACTGGGTTTGGATTCACTCCTGAAACTTTGGATTCACTCCTGTAACTTTTTAATTCACACGAATTCAACTCAAAACTCAAACTGATTTTTATTAATGCTGAATGGAAATATATATAGGTTTAGAAGAAACCTACGTCAACTAGAAAACATAAATCCTAAAGGATAACTAAAACAAAACAAATCTATCAACTAATTCCACGCGGCTAAGGAGTACCACACGCCTATGTGAATTAGGAATCCTAATGCAAAGCAAACTCTATTTAAAATAAAGTCCTAATGCAAATGAAATACTTAACAAATCAGAAATTAAAATCCTAAATTACATAGAATTCTAACAGAACTAGAACTCTACATAACTAACACTTCTATTTCACATCATACTCCCCTTCTTGAAAAAACTTGTCCTCGAGTTTTGATGTAGCCAAGCGATCAGCCATGCGCGATATACATGATCCATTAGCATTAGGTCACGGATGAGAAACAGCAATGGATGCCATGATGCTTTTGGACGTGTGTTACCAAGAATGACAGTATGATAACAAAAATCAGTAGTAGATGCGGCACATGGTGATACCCAACGCTTCTTTGAATCTTTAGTCGCACATGTGACTGCAAATTTCGGAACTTTGGTAGGGGTACAAACCAAAGATTCAATCTTTATGGCCCCTTAAATGTCATATGATGGATCTTGGGAAGTTGTACAATTCAAAGAGACATTCGGTTCAGTTGTTTGAGCCAACGAGGGAATTGTTGCCTTCGGTTCTGCCACGTATTGTTTTAAGAACAAGACAAGTTCTTTCTTGGAAACGTCTCTTCATTGGGGCATTGATGTTCTTCGTGTCCAAGACCTTGACACTTCAAAAATTGAATCCATGTCTTTAGGTGCACGGTTGTAATAGATGTCTTCTTAGGTGGGAGACGCAATATGTCAAGGTTAGATTGACGCACTTTCCCTTGCCCAACAAGTATGTCTTGGAACCGAGCAATGATTTCATCCATGAAACAGTCGTGTTTTGGAAACAGCAAGCAGATATGATGGCATGGAAGTTTAACGCTGCATTGAACTAGATACTTATTAGAACGTTCTGAAATTTAGACACAACAAACCTCAATATGTTAGAAGTCCAATGAGCCAAAAATCATCGAATTCCGATGTCACACGCTTTGTCACGCGCTGTTAAAAGCTACTGGTGTCAATCTGGGGGACAGAAATTTGACGCAGATATATTTGATTTTTACGACTTCGTTACTGGTTCAAATGCTCTAAAATTTTAACACAAGATAGATTTCCTTGTTAGCTTTCTAACGAACTAAGAAAATCTGAATTAGGACTTGTACCGTATCCACACGAACAGATTTACCGAACTGACTGCAGAATTTGACGGAAATCAGCAGATTAGGGTGGAAGGATCAGATGCCACACCACTTGATGTGGATCTTGAAACAAGGAACACGAAATTTAGGCTCTTTATGTAGTTTAGTGGCTTTTGTAGATTAATGATTGAAAACTTACTGAAAATTAGTAGCAAGAATCGAAATCTTGATGTATTTCAACAAGAAATTCGAATAGTAACAAAGGGATACGAAGAATTATGATTAATCCAAATCAAAACTCAACTGGGTTTGGATGCACTCCTGAAATTTGGATTCACTCCTGTAACTTTTTAATTCACACGTATTAAACTCAAAACTCAAATTGATTTTTATTAATGCTGAATGAAAATATATATAGGTTTAGAAGAAACCTACATCAACTAGAAAACATAAATCCTAAAGGATAACAAAAACAAAACAAATCTATCAACTAATTCCACGCGGCTAAGGAGTACCACACGCCTATGTGAATTAGGAATCCTAATGCAAAGTAAACTCTAATTAAAATAAAGTCCTAATGCAAACGAAATACTTAACAAATCAGAAATTAAAATCCTAAATTACATTGAATTCTAACAGAACTAGAACTCTACATAACCAACACTTCTATTTCACATCATACTCCCCTTCTTGAAAAAACTTGTCCTCAAGTTTTGATGTAGCCAAGCGATCAGCCATGCGCGATATCCATGATCCATTAGCATTAGGTCACGGATGAGAAACAACAATGGAGGCCATGATGCTTTTGGACGTGTGTTACCAAGAATGACAGTATGATAACAAAAATTAGTAATAGATGCGGCACATGGTGATACCCAACGCTTCTTTGAATCTTTAGTCGCACATGTGACAGCAAATTTTGGAACTTTGGTAGGGGTACAAACCAAAGATTCAATCTTTATGGCCCCTTAAATGTCATATGATGGATCTTGGGAAGTTGTACAATTCAAAGAGACATTCGGTTCAGTTATTTGAGCCAACGAGGGAATTGTTGCCTTCGGTTCTGCCACGTATTATTTTAAGAACAAGACAAGTTCTTCCTTGGAAACGTACTCTTCATTGGGGCATTGATGTTCTTCGTGTCCAAGACCTTGACACTTCAAACATTGAATCCATGTCTTTAGGTGCACAGTTGCAATAGATGTCTTCTTAGGTGCGAGACACAATATGTCTAGGTTAGATTGATGCACTTTGCATAGCCCAACAAGTATGTCTTGGAACCGAGCAATGATTTCATCCATGAAACAGTCGTGTTTAGGAAACAGCAAGCAGATACGATGGCATGGAAGTTTAACGCTGCACAGAACTAGATACTTATTACAACGTTCTGAAATTTAGACACAACAAACCTCAATATGTTAGAAGTCCAATGAGCCAAAAATCATCGAATTCCGATGTCACACGATTTGTCACGCGCTGTTAAATGTCAATCTGGGGGACTGAAATTTGACGCAGATGTATTTGATTGCTGCAATTTCGTTAATGGTTCAAATGCTCTCAAATTTTAATACAAGATATATTTCCTTGTTAGCTTTCCAACGAACTAAGAAAATCTGAATTCCGACTTGTAACGTATCCACATGAACAGATTTACCGAACTGACTGCAGAATTTGACGGAAATCAGCAGATTAGGGTGGAAGGATCAGCTGCCACACCACTTGATGTGGATCTTGAAACAAGAAACACGAAATTTAGGCTCTTTATGTAGTTTAGTGGCTTTTGTAGATTAAAGATTGAAACTTTACTGAAAATTAATAGCAAGAATCGAAATCTTGATGTATTTCAACAAGAAATTCGAATAGTAACAAAGGGATATGAAGAATTATGATTGATCCTGAAACTTTGGATTCACTCCTGTAACTTTTTAATTCACACGAATTAAACTCAAAACTCAAACTGATTTTTATTAATGCTGAATGGAAATATATATAGGTTTAGAAGAAACATACATCAACTAGAAAACATAAATCCTAAAGGATAACTAAAACAAAACAAATCTATCAACTAATTCCACGGGGCTAAGGAGTACCACACGCCTATGTGAATTAGGAATCCTAATGCAAAGCAAACTCTAATTAAAATAAAGTCCTAATGCAAACGAAATACTTAACAAATCAGAAATTAAAATCCTAAATTACATAGAATTCTAACAGAACTAGAACTCTACATAACTAACACTTCTATTTCACATCATACTCCCCTTCTTGAAAAAACTTGTCCTCGAGTTTTGATGTAGCCAAGCGATCAGCCATGCGCGATATACATAATCCATTAGCATTAGGTCACGGATGAGAAACAGCAATGGAGGCCATGATGCTTTTGGACGTGTGTTACTAAGAATGACAGTATGATAACAAAAATCAGTAGTAGATGCGGCACATGGTGATACCCAACGCTTCTTTGAATCTTTATTCGCACATGTGACAGCAAATTTCGGAACTTTGGTAGGGGTACAAACCAAAGATTCAATCTTTATGGCCCCTTAAATGCCATATGATGGATCTTGGGAAGTTGTACAATTCAAAGAGACATTCGGTTCAGTTGTTTGAGCCAACGAGGGAATTGTTGCCTTCGGTTCTGCCACGTATTGTTTTAAGAACAAGACAAGTTCTTCCTTGGAAACGTACTCTTCATTGGGGCATTGATGTTCTTCGTGTCCAAGACCGTGACACTTCAAACATTGAATCCATGTCTTTAGGTGCACGGTTGTAATAGATGTCTTCTTAGGTGCGAGACGCAATATGTCTAGGTTAGATTGACGCACTTTGCCTAGCCCAACAAGTATGTCTAGAAACCGAGCAATGATTTCATCCATGAAACAGTCGTGTTTTGGAAACAGCAAGCAGATATGATGGCATGGAAGTTATGAACTAGATACTTATTAGAACGTTCTGAAATTTAGACACAACAAACCTCAATATCATCGAATTCCGATGTCACACGCTTTATCACGCGCTGTTAAATGCTACTGGTGTCAATCTGGGGGACAGAAATTTGACGCAGATGTATTTGATTGCTGCGACTTCGTTACTGGTTCAAATGCTCTCAAATTTTAACACAAGATAGATTTCCTTGTTAGCTTTCTAACGAACTAAGAAAATCTGAATTACGACTTGTAACGTATCCACACGAACAGATTTACCGAACTGACTGCAGAATTTGACGGAAATCAGCAGATTAGGGTGGAAGGATCAGCTGCCACACCACTTGATGTGGATCTTGAAACAAGAAACACGAAATTTAGGCTCTTTATGTAGTTTAGTGGCTTTTGTAGATTAAAGATTGAAACTTTACTGAAAATTAGTAGCAAGAATCGAAATCTTGATGTATTTCAACAAGAAATTCGAATAGTAACAAAGGGATATGAAGAATTATGATTAATCCAAATCTAAACTCAACTGGGTTTCGATTCACTCCTGAAATTTGGATTCACTCCTGTAACTTTTTAATTCACACGTATTAAACTCAAAACTCAAACTGATTTTTATTAATGCTGAATGGAAATATATATAGGTTTAGAAGAAACCTACATCAACTGAAAAACATAAATCCTAAAGGATAACAAAAACAAAACAAATCTATCAACTAATTCCACGCGGCTAAGGAGTACCACACGCCTATGTGAATTAGGAATCCTAATGCAAAGCAAACTCTAATTAATATAAAGTCCTAATGCAAACGAAATAATTAACAAATCAGAAATTAAAATCCTAAATTACATAGAATTCTAACAGAACTAGAACTCTACATAACCACCACTTCTATTTCACATCATACTCCCCTTCTTGAAAAAACTTGTCCTCAAGTTTTGATGTAGCCAAGCGATCAGCCATGCGCGATATCCATGATCCATTAGCATTAGGTCACGGATGATAAACAACAATGGAGGCCATGATGCTTTTGGACGTGTGTTACCAAGAATGACAGTATGATAACAAAAATTAGTAGTAGATGCGGCACATGGTGATACCCAACGCTTCTTTGAATCTTTAGTCGCACATGTGACAGCAAATTTTGGAACTTTGGTAGGGGTACAAACAAAAGATTCAATCTTTATGGCCCCTTAAATGTCATATGATGGATCTTGATAAGTTGTACAATTTAAAGAGACATTCGGTTCAGTTGGTTGAGCCAACGAGGGAATTGTTGCCTTCGGTTCTGCCACGTATTGTTTTAAGAACAAGACAAGTTCTTCCTTGGAAACGTACTCTTCATTGGGGCATTGATGTTCTTCGTGTCCAAGACCTTGACACTTCAAACATTGAATCCATGTCTTTAGGTGCACAGTTGTAATAGATGTCTTCTTAGGTGCGAGACACAATATGTCTAGGTTAGATTGATGCACTTTGCATAGCCCAATAAGTATGTCTGGAACCGAGCAATGATTTCATCCATGAAACAGTCGTGTTTTGGAAACAGCAAGCAGATACGATGGCATGAAAGTTTAACGCTGCACAGAACTAGATACTTACTAGAACGTTCTGAAATTTAGACACAACAAACCTCAAGATGTTAGAAGTCGAATGAGCCAAAAATCATCGAATTCTGATGTCACACGCTTTGTCACGCGCTGTTAAAATCTACTGGTGTCAATCTGGGGGACAGAAAATTGACGCAGATGTATTTGATTGCTGCGACTTCGTTACTGGTTCAAATGCTCTCAAATTTTAACACAAGATAGATTTCCTTGTTAGCTTTCCAACGAACTAAGAAATCTGAATTACGACTTGCAACGTATCAACACGAACAGATTTATCGAACTGACTGCAGAATTTGACGGAAATCAGCAGATTAGGGTGGAAGGATCAGCTGCCACACCACTTGATGTGGATCTTGAAACAAGAAACACGAAATTTAGGCTTTTTATGTAGTTTAGTGGCTTTTGTAGATTAAAGATTGAAACTTTACTGAAAATCAGTAGCAAGAATCGAAATCTTGATGTATTTCAACAAGAAATTCGAATAGTAACAAAGGGATATGAAGAATTATGATTGATCCAAATCAAAACTCAACTGGATTTGGATTCACTCCTGAAACTTTGGATTCACTCCTGTAACTTTTTAATTCACACGAATTAAACTCAAAACTCAAACTGATTTTTATTAATGCTGAATGGAAATATATATAGGTTTAGAAGAAACATACATCAACTAGAAAACATAAATCCTAAAGGATAACTAAAACAAAACAAATCTATCAACTAATTCCACGCGGCTAAGGAGTACCACACGCCTATGTGAATTAGGAATCCTAATGCAAAGCAAACTCAAATTAAAATAAAGTCCTAATGCAAATGAAATACTTAACAAATCAGAAATTAAAATCCTAAAATACATAGAATTCTAACAGAACTAGAACTCTACATAACTAACACTTCTATTTCACATCATACTCCCCTTCTTGAAAAAACTTGTCCTCGAGTTTTGATGTAGCCAAGCGATCAGCCATGCGCGATATCCATGATCCACTAACATTAGGTCACGGATGAGAAACAGCAATGGAGGCCATGATGCTTTTGGACGTGTGTTACCAAGAATGACAGTATGATAACAAAAATCAGTAGTAGATGCGGCACATGGTGATACCCAACGCTTCTTTGAATCTTTAGTCGCACATGTGACAGCAAATTTCAGAACTTTGGTAGGGGTACAAACCAAAGATTCAATCTTTATGGCCCCTTAAATGTCATATTATGGATCTTGGGAAGTTGTACAATTCAAAGAGACATTCGGTTCAGTTGTTTGAGCCAACGAGGGAATTTTTGCCTTCGGTTCTGCCACGTATTGTTTTAAGAACAAGACAAGTTCTTCCTTGGAAACGTACTCTTCATTGGGGCATTGATGTTCTTTGTGTCCAAGACCTTGACACTTCAAACATTGAATCCATGTCTTTAGGTGCACAGTTGTAATAGATGTCTTCTTAGGTGCGAGACGCAATATGTCTAGGTTAGATTGATGCACTTTGCATAGCCCAACAAGTATGTCTTGGAACCGAGCAATGATTTCATCCATGAAACAGTCGTGTTTTGGAAACAAAGAAGCGTATACGATGGCATGAAAGTTTAACGCTGCACAGAACTAGATACTTATTAGAACGTTCTGAAATTTAGACACAACAAACCTCAAGATGTTAGAAGTCCAATGAGCCAAAAATCATCGAATTCCGATGTCACACACCTTTTCACGCGCTGTTAAATGCTACTGGTGTCAATCTGGGCGACAGAAATTTGACGCAGATGTATATGATTTCTTCGACTTCGTTACTGGTTCAAATGCTATCAAATTTTAACACAAGATATATTTCCTTGTTAGCTTTCCAACGAACTAAGAAAATCTGAATTCCGACTTGTAACGAATCCACACGAACAGATTTACCGAACTAACTGCAGAATTTGACGAAATGGATTAGGGTGGATGGCTCCCCATTTGATCTTGAAACAAGAAACACGAAATTTAGGCTCATGTTGCACAGAACTAGATACTTATTAGAACGTTATAAAATTTCGACACAACAAACCTGAAGATGTTAGAAGTCCAATGAGCCAGAAATCATCGAATTCCGATGTCACACGATCTGTCACGCGCTGTTAAAAGCAACTGGTGTCAATCAGGGGGACAGAAATTTGACGCAGATGTATTTGATTGCTGCGACTTCGTTACTGGTTCAAATGCGCTCAAATTTTAACACAAGATAAATTTCCTTGTTAGCTTTCCAACGAACTAAGAAAATCTAAATTTCGACTTGTAACGTATCCACACGAACAAATTTACCGCACATACTGCAGAATTTGACGGAAATCAGCAGATTAGGGTGGATGGATCAGCAGCCACACCACTTGATGTGGAGCTTGAAACAAGAAACACGAAATTTAGGCTCTTTATGTAGTTTAGTGGCTTTTGTAGATTAAAGATTGAAACTTTATTGAAAATTAGTAGCAAGAATCGAAATCTTGATGTATTTCAACAAGAAATTCGAATAGTAACAAAGGGATATGAAGAATTATGATTGATCCAAATCAAAACTCAACTGGGTTTGGATTCACTCCTGAAACTTTGGATTCACTCCTGTAACTTTTTAATTCACTCGAATTAAACTCAAAACTTAAACTGATTTTTATTAATGCTGAATAGAAATATATATAGGTTTAGAAGAAACCTACATCAACTCGAAAACATAAATCCTAAAGGATAACTAAAACAAAACAAATCTATCAACTAATTCCACGCGGTTAAGGAGTACCACACGCCTATGTGAATTAGGAATCCTAATGCAAAGCAAACTCGAATTAAAATAAAGTCCTAATGCAAACGAAATACTTAACAAATCAGAAATTAAAAATCCTAAATTACATTGAATTCTAACAGAACTAGAACTCTACCTAACTAACACTTCTATTTCACATCATACTACCCTTCTTGAAAAAACTTGACCTCAAGTTTTGATGTAGCCAAGCGATCAGCCATTCGCGATATCCATGATCCACTAGCATTAGGTCACGGATGAGAAACAGCAATGGAGGCCATGATGCTTTTGGACGTGTGTTACCAAGAATGACAGTATGATAACAAAAATCAGTAGTAGATGCGGCACATGGTGATACCCAACGTTTCTTTGAATCTTTAGTCGCACAAGTGACAGCAAATTTCGGAACTTTGGTAGGGGTACAAACCAAAGATTCAATCTTTATGGTCCCTTGAATGTCATATGATGGATCTTGGGAAGTTGTACAATTCAAAGAGACATTCGGTTCAGTTGTTTGAGCCAACGAGGGAATTGTTGCCTTCGGTTCTGCCACGTATTGTTTTAAGAACAAGACAAGTTCTTCCATGGAAACGTACTCTTCATTGGGGCATTGATGTTCTTCGTGTCCAAGACCTTGACACTTCAAACATTGAATCCATGTCTTTAGGTGCACGGTTGTAATAGATGTCTTCTTAGGTGCGAGACGCAATATGTCTAGGTTAGATTGATGCACTTTGCATAGCCCAACAAGTAAGTCTTGGAACCGAGCAATGATTTCATCCATGAAACAGTCGTGTTTTGGAAACAGCAAGCTGATACGATGGCATGGAAGTTTAACACTGCACAGAACTAGATGCTTATTAGAACGTTATGAAATTTAGACACAACAAACCTGAAGATGTTAGAAGTCCAATGAGCCAGAAATCATCGAATTCCGATGTCACACGAACTGTCACGCGCTTTTAAAAGGAACTGGTGTCAATCTGGGGGACAGAAATTTAACTCAAATGTATTTGATTGCTGCGACTTCGTTACTAGTTCAAATACGCTCAAATTTTAACACATGATAAATTTCCTTGTTAGCTATCCAACGAACTAAGAAAATCTGAATTCCAAATTGTAACGTATCCACACGAACAGATTTACCGAACTTATTGCAGAATTTGACGGAAATCAGCAGATTAGGGTGGATGGATCAGCTGCCGCACCACTTGATGTGGATCTTGAAACAAGAAACACGAAATTTAGGCTCTTTATGTAGTTTAGTGGCTTTTGTAGATTAAAGATTGAAACTTTACTGAAAATTAGTAGCAAGAATCGAAATCTTGATGTATTTCAACAAGAAATTCGAATAGTAACAAAGAGATATGAAGAATTATGATTGATCCAAATCAAAACTCAACTGGGTTTGGATTCACTCCTGAAACTTTGGATTCACTCCTGTAACTTTTTAATTCACACGAATTAAACTCAAAACTCAAACTGATTTTTATTAATGCTGAATGGAAATATATATAGGTTTAGAAGAAACCTACATCAACTAGAAAACATAAATCCTAAAGGATAACTAAAACAAAACAAATCTATCAACTAATTCCACGCGGCTAAGGAGTACCACACGCCTATGTGAATTAGGAATCCTAATGCAAAGCAAACTCTAATTAAAATAAAGTCCTAATGCAAATGAAATACTTAACAAATCAGAAATTAAAATCCTAAATTACATAGAATTCTAACAGAACTAGAACTGTACATAACTAACACTTCTATTTCACATCATACTCCCCTTCTTGAAAAAACTTATCCTCGAGTTTTGATGTAGCCAAGCGATCAGCCATGCGCGATATCCATGATCCATTAGCATTAGGTCACGGATGAGAAACAGCAATGGAGGCCATGATGCTTTTGGATGTGTGTTACCAAGAATGACAGTATGATAACAAAAATCAGTAGTAGATGCGGCACATGGTGATACCCAACGCTTCTTTGAATCTTTAGTCGCACATGTGACAGCAAATTTCAGAACTTTGGAAGGGGTACAAACCAAAGATTCAATCTTTATGGCCCCTTAAATGTCATATGATGGATCTTGGGAAGTTGTACAATTCAAAGAGACATTCGGTTTAGTTGTTTAAGCCAACGAGGGAATTGTTGCCTTCTGTTCTGCCACGTATTGTTTTAAGAACAAGAGAAGTTCTTCCTTGGAAACGTACTCTTCATTGGGGCATTGATGTTCTTCGTGTCCAAGACCTTGACACTTCAAACATTGAATCCATGTTTTTAGGTGCACGGCTGTAATAGATGTCTTCTTAGGTGCGAGACGCAATATGTCTAGGTTAGATTGATGCACTTTGCATAGCCCAACAAGTATGTCTTGGAACTGAGCAATGATTTCATCCATGAAACAGTGGAGTTTTGGAAACAGCAAGCTGATACGATGGCATGAAAGTTTAACGCTACACAGAACTAGATACTTATTAGAACGTTCTGAAGACACAACAAACCTCAAGATGTTAGAAGTCCAATGAGCCAAAAATCATCGAATTCTGATGTCACACGCTTTGTCACGCGCTGTTAGAAGCTACTGGTGTCAATCTTGGGGACAGAAATTTGACGCAGATGTATTTGATTGCTGCCACTTCGTTACTGGTTCAAATGCGCTCAAATTTTAACATAAGATATATTTCCTTGTTAGTTTTCCAACGAACTAAGAAAATCTGAATTCGGACATGTAACGTATCCACACGAACAGATTTACCGAACTGACTGCAGAATTTGACGGAAATCAGCAGATTAGGGTGGAAGGATCAGCTGCCACACCACTTGATGTGGATCTTGAAACAAGAAACACGAAATTTAGGCTCTTTATATAGTTTAGTGGCTATTGTAGATTAAAGATTGAAACTTTACTAGAAAATTAATTGCAAGAATCGAAATCTTGATGTATTTCAACAAGAAATTCGAATAGTAATAAAGGGATATGAAGAATTATGATTGATCCAAATCAAAACTCAACTGGGTTTGGATTCACACCTGAAACTTTGGATTCACTCCTGTAACTTTTTAATGCACACGTATTAAACTCAAAACTCAAACTGATTTTTATTAATGCTGAATGGAAATATATATAGGTTTAGAAGAAACCTACATCAACTAGAAAACATAAATCCTAAAGGATAACTAAAACAAAACAAATCAATCAACTAATTCCACGCGGCTAAGGAGTACCACATGCCTATGTGAATTTGGAATCCTAATGCAAAGCAAACTCTAATTAAAATAAAGTCCAAATGCAAACGAAATACTTAACAAATCAGAAATTAAAATCCTAAATTACATAGAATTCTAACAGAACTAGAACTCTACATAACCAACACTTCTATTTCACATCATACTCCCCTTCTTGAAAAAACTTGTCCTCAAGTTTTGATGTAGCCAAGCGATCAGCCATGCGTGATATCCATGATCCATTAGCATTTGGTCACGGATGAGAAACAACAATGGAGGCCATGATGCTTTTGGACGTGTGTTACCAAGAATGACAGTTTGATAACAAAAATTAGTAGTAGATGCGGCACATGGTGATACCCAACGCTTCTTTGAATCTTTAGTCGCACATGTGACAGCAAATTTCGGAACTTTGGTAGGGGTACAAACCAAAAATTCAATATTTATGGCCCCTTAAATGTCATATGCTGGATCTTGGGAAGTTGTACAATTCAAAGAGACATTCGGTTCAGTTGTTTGAGCCAACGAGGGAATTATTGCCTTCGGTTCTGCCACGTATTGTTTTAAGAACAAGACAAGTTCTTCCTTGGAAACGTATTCTTCATTGGGGCATTGATGTTCTTCGTGTCCAAGACCTTACACTTCAAACATTGAATCCATGTCTTTAGGTGCATGGTTGTAATAGATGTCTTCTTAGGTGTGAGACGCAATATGTCTAGGTTAGATTGATGCACTTTGCATAGCCCAACAAGTATGTCTTGGAACCGAGCAATGATTTCATCCATGAAACAGTCGTGTTTTGGAAACAGCAAGGAGATACGATGGCATGAAAGGTTAACGCTGCACAGAACTAGATACTTATTAGAACGTTCTGAAATTTAGACACAACAAGCCTCAAGATGTTAGAAGTCCAATGAGCCAAAAATCATCGAATTCTGATGTCACACGCTTTGTCACGCGCTGTTAGAAGCTACTGGTGTCAATCTTGGGGACAGAAATTTGACGCAGATGTATTTGATTGCTGCCACTTCGTTACTGGTTCAAATGCGCTCAAATTTTAACATAAGATATATTTCCTTGTTAGTTTTCCAACGAACTAAGAAAATCTGAATTCAGACATGTAACGTATCCACACGAACAGATTTACCGAACTGACTGCAGAATATGACGGAAATCAGCAGATTAGGGTGGAAGGATCAGCTGCCACACCATTTGATGTGGATCTTGAAACAAGAAACACGAAATTTAGGCTCTTTATGTAGTTTAGTGGCTATTGTAGATTAAAGATTGAAACTTTACTGAAAATTAATAGCAAGAATCGAAATCTTGATGTATTTCAAAAAGAAATTCGAATAGTAATAAAGGGATATGAAAAATTATGATTGATCCAAATCAAAAGTCAACTGGGTTTGGATTTACACCTGAAACTTTGGATTCACTCCTGTAACTTTTTAATTCACACGTATTAAACTCAAAACTCAAACTGATTTTTATTAATGCTGAATGGAAATATATATAGGTTTAGAAGAAACCTACATCAACTAGAAAACATAAATCCAAAAGGATAACTAAAACAAAACAAATCAATCAACTAATTCCACGCGGCTAAGGAGTACCACACGCCTATGTGAATTAGGAATCCTAATACAAAGCAAACTCTAATTAAAATAAAGTCCAAATGCAAACGAAATACTTAACAAATCAGAAATTAAAATCCTAAATTACATAGAATTCTAACAGAACTAGAACTCTACATAACCAACACTTCTATTTCACATCATACTCCCCTTCTTGAAAAGACTTGTCCTCAAGTTTTGATGTAGCCAAGCGATCAGCCATGCGTGATATCCATGATCCATTAGCATTAGGTCACGGATGAGAAACAACAATGGAGGCCATGATGCTTTTGGACGTGTGTTACCAAGAATGAAAGTATGATAACAAAAATCAGTAGTAGATGCGGCACATGGTGATACCCAACGCTTCATTGAATCTTTAGTCGCACATGTGACAGCAAATTTCGGAACTTTGGTAGGGGTACAAACCAAAGATTCAATCTTTATGGCCCCTTAAATGTCATATGATGGATCTTGGGTAGTTGTACAATTCAAAGAGACATTCGGTTCAGTTGTTTGAGCCAACGAGGGAATTGTTGCCTTCGGTTCTGCCACGTATTGTTTTAAGAACAAGACAAGTTCTTCCTTGGAAACGTACTCTTCATTGGGGCATTGATGTTCTTCGTGTCCAAGACCTTGACACTTCAAACATTGAATCCATGTCTTTAGGTGCACGGTTGTAATAGATGTCTTCTTAGGTGCGAGACGCAATATGTCTAGGTTAGATTGATGCACTTTGCATAGCCCAACAAGTATGTCTTGGAACCGAGCAATGATTTCAGCCATGAAACAGTCGTGTTTTGGAAACAGCAAGCAGATACGATGGCATGAAAGTTTAGCGCTGCACAGAACTAGATACTTATTAGAACGTTCTGAAATTTAGACACAACAAACCTCAAGATGTTAGATGTCCAATGAGCCAAAAATAATCGAATTATGATGTCACACGCTTTGTCACGCGCTGTTAAAAGCTACTGGTGTCAATCTGGGTGACAGAAATTTGACGTAGATGTATTTGATTGCTGCCACTTCGTTACTGGTTCAAATGCGCTCAAATTGTAACACAAGATAGATTCCTTGTTAGCTTTCCAACGAACTAAGAAAATCTGAATTCCGAACTTGTAACGTAACCACACGAACAGATTTACCGAATGATTGATGAATTTGACGGAAATCAGCAGATTAGGGTGGAAGGATCAGCTGCCACACCACTTGATGTGGATCTTGAAACAAGAAACACGAAATTTAGGCTCTTTATGTAATTTAGTGGCTTTTGTAGATTAAAGATTGAAACTTTACAGAAAATTATTAACAAGAATCGAAATCTTGATGTATTTCAACAAGAAATTCGAATAGTAACAAAGGGATATGAAGAATTATGATTAATCCAAATCAAAACTCAACTGGGTTTGGATTCACTCCTGAAATTTGGATTCACTCCTGTAACTTTTTAATTCACACGAATTAAATTCAAAACTCAGACTGATTTTTATTAATGCTGAATGGACATATATATAGGTTTAGAAGAAACCTACATCAACTAGAAAACATAAATCCTAAAGGATAACTAAAACAAAACAAATCTATCAACTAATTCCACGCGGCTAAGGAGTACCACACGCCTATGTGAATTAGGAATCCTAATGCAAAGCAAACTCTAATTAAAATAAAAAGTCCTAATGCAAACGAAATACTTAACAAATCAGAAATTAAAATCCTAAATTACATAGAATTCTAACAGAACTAGAACTCTACATAACCAACACTTCTATTTCACATCGTACTCCCCTTCTTGAAAAAACTTGTCCTCAAGTTTTGATGTAGCCAAGCGATCAGCCATGCGCGATATCCATGATCCATTAGCATTAGGTCACAGATGAGAAACAACAATGGAGGCCATGATGCTTTTGGACGTGTGTTACCAAGAATGACATTATGATAACAAAAATTAGTAGTAGATGCGGCACATGGTGATACCCAACGCTTCTTTGAATCTTTAGTCGCACATGTGACAGCAAATTTCGGAACTTTGGTAGGGGTACAAACCAAAAATTCAATCTTTATGGCCCCTTAAATGTCATATGCTGGATCTTGGGAAGTTGTACAATTCAAAGAGACATTCGGTTCAGTTGTTTGAGCCAACGAGGGAATTGTTGCCTTCGGTTCTGCCACGTATTGTTTTAAGAACAAGACAAGTTCTTCCTTGGAAACGTACTATTCATTGGGGCATTGATGTTCTTCGTGTCCAAGACCTTGACACTTCAAACATTGAATCCATGTCTTTAGGTGCACGGTTGTAATAGATGTCTTCTTAGGTGCGAGACGCAATATCTCTAGGTTAGATTGATGCACTTTGCATAGCCCAACAAGTATGTCTTGGAACCGAGCAATGATTTCATCCATGAAACAGTCGTGTTTTGGAAACAGCAAGCAGATACGATGGCATGAAAGTTTAACGCTGCACAGAACTAGATACTTATTAGAACGTTGTGAAATTTAGATACAACAATCCTCAAGATGTTAGAAGTCCAATGAGCCAAAAATCATCGAATTATGATGTCACACGCTTTGTCACGCGCTGTTAAATGCTACTGGTGTCAATCTGGGGGACAGAAATTTGACGCAGATGTATTTGATTTCTGCAACTTCGTTAATGGTTCAAATGCTCTCAAATCTGAATTCCGACTTGTAACGTATCCACACGAACAGATTTACCGAACTGACTGCAGAATTTGACGGAAATCAGCAGATTAGGGTGGAAGGATCAGCTGCCACACCACTTGATGTGGATCTTGAAACAAGAAACACGAAATTTAGGCTCTTTATGTAGTTTAGTGGCTATTGTAGATTAAAGATTGAAACTTTACTGAAAATTAATAGCAAGAATCGAAATCTTGATGTATTTCAACAAGAAATTCGAATAGTAACAAAGGGATATGAAGAATTATGATTGATCCAAATCAAAACAAAACTAGAACTCTACATAACTAACACTTCTCTTTCACATCATACTCCCCTTCTTGAAAAAACTTATCCTCGAGTTTTGATGTAGCCAAGCGATCAGCCATGCGCGATATCCATGATCCATTAGCATTAGGTCACGGATGAGAAACAGCAATGGAGGCCATGATGCTTTTGGATGTGTGTTACCAAGAATGACAATATGATAAAAAAAAATCAGTAGTAGATGCGGCACATGATGATACCCAACGCTTCTTTGAATCTTTAGTCGCACATGTGACAGCAAATTTCGGAACTTTGGTAGGGGTACAAACCAAAGATTCAATCTTTATGTCCCCTTAATGTCATATCATGGATCTTGGGAAGTTGTACAATTCAAAGAGACATTCGGTTCAGTTGTTTGAGCCAACGAGGGAATTGTTGCCTTCGGTTCTGCCACGTATTGTTTTAAGAACAAGACAAGTTCTTCCTTGGAAACGTACTCTTCATTGGGCATTGATGTTCTTCGTGTCCAAGACCTTGACACTTCAAACATTGAATCCATGTCTTTAGGTGCACGGTTGTAATAGATGTCTTCTTAGGTGCGAGACGCAATATGTCTAGGTTAGATTGATGCACTTTGCATAGCCCAACAAGTATGTCTTGGAACAGAGCAATGATTTCAGCCATGAAACAGTCGTGTTTTGGAAACAGCAAGCAGATACGATGGCATGAAAGTTTAACGCTGCACAGAACTAGATACTTATTAGAACGTTCTAAAATTTAGACACAACAAACCTCAAGATGTTAGAAGTCCAATGAGCCAAAAATCATCGAATTATGATGTCACACGCTTTGTCACGCGCTGTTAAAAGCTACTGGTGTCAATCTGGGGGACAGAAATTTGACGCAGATGTATTTGATCGCTGCCACTTCGTTACTGGTTCAAATGCGCTCAAATTGTAACACAAGATAGATTCCTTGTTAGCTTTCCAACGAACTAAGAAAATCTGAATTCCGACTTGTAACGTATCCCCACGAACAGATTTACCGAACTGACTGTAGAATTTGACGGAAATCAGCAGATTAGGGTGGAAGGATGAGCTGCCATACCACTTGATGTGGATCTTGAAACAAGAAACACGAAATTTAGGCTCTTTATGTAGTTTAGTGGCTATTGTAGATTAAAGATTGAAACTTTACTAAAAATTAATAGCAAGAATCGAAATCTTGATGTATTTCAACAAGAAATTCGAATAGTAACAAAGGGATATGAAGAATTATCATTGATCCAAATCAAAACTCAACTGGGTTTGGATTCACTCCTGAAACTTTGGATTCACTCCTGTAACTTTTTAATTCACACGAATTAAACTCAAAACTCAAACTGATTTTTATTAATGCTGAATGGAAATATATATAGGTTTAGAAGAAACCTACATCAACTAGAAAACATAAATCCTAATGGATAACTAAAACAAAACAAATCTATCAACTAATTCCACGGGGCTAAGGAGTACCACACGCCTATGTGAATTAGGAATCCTGATGCAAAGCAAACTCTAATTAAAATAAAGTCCTAATGCAAACGAAATACTTAACAAATTAGAAATTAAAATCCTAAATTACATAGAATTCTAACAAAACTAGAACTCTACATAACTAACACTTCTATTTCACATCATAATCCCCTTCTTGAAAAAACTTATCCTCGAGTTTTGATGTAGCCAAGCGATCAGCCATGCGCGATATCCATGATCCATTAGCATTAGGTCACGGATGAGAAACAGCAATGGAGGCCATGATGCTTTTGGATGTGTGTTACCATGAATGACAGTATGATAAAAAAAAATCAGTAGTAGATGCGGCACATGGTGATACCCAACGCTTCTTTAAATCTTTAGTCGCACATGTGACAGCAAATTTTGGAACTTTGGTAGGGGTACAAACCAAAGATTCAATCTTTATGGCCCCTTAAATGTCATATGATGGATCTTGGGAAGTTGTACAATTCAAAGAGACATTTTGTTCAGTTGTTTGAGCCAACGAGGGAATTGTTGCCTTCGGTTCTGCCACGTATTGTTTTAAGAACAAGACAAGTTCTTCCTTGGAAACGTACTCTTCATTGGCGCATTGATGTTCTTCGTGTCCAAGACCTTGACACTTCAAACATTGAATCCATGTCTTTAGGTGCACGGTTGTAATAGATGTCTTCTTAGGTGCGAGACGCAATATGTCTAAGTTAGATTGATGCACTTTGCATAGCCCAACAAGTATGTCTTGGAACCGAGCAATGATTTCAGCCATGAAACAGTCGTGTTTTGGAAACAGCAAGCAGATACGATGGCATGAAAGTTTAACACTGCACAGAACTAGATACTTATTAGAACGTTCTGAAATTTAGACACAACAAACCTCAAGATGTTAGAAGTCCAATGAGCCAAAAATCATCGAATTATGATGTCACACGCTTTGTCACGCGCTGTTAAAAGCTACTGGTGTCAATTTGGGGGACAGAAATTTGACGCAGATGTATTTGATTGCTCAAACATCGTTACTGGTTCGAATACGCTCAAATTTTAACACAAGATAAATTTCCTTGTTAGCTTTCCAACGAACTAAGAAAATCTAAATTTCGACTTTTAACGTATCCACACGAACAGATTTACCGAACTTACTGCAGAATTTGACGGAAATCTGCAGATTTGGGTGGATGGATCAGCAGCCACACCACTTGATGTGGATCTTGAAACAAGAAACACGAAATTTAGGCTCTTTATGTAGTTTAGTGGCTTTTGTAGATTAAAGATTGAAACTTTATTGAAAATTAGTAGCAAGAATCGAAATCTTGATGTATTTCAACAAGAAATTCGAATAGTAACAAAGGGATATGAAGAATTATGATTGATCCAAATCAAAACTCAACTGGCTTTGGGTTCACTCCTGAAACTTTGGATTCACTCCTGTAACTTTTTAATTCACACGAATTAAATTCAAAACTCAAACTGATTTTTATTAATGCTGAATAGAAATATATATAGGTTTAGAAGAAACCTACATCAACTCGAAAACATAAATCCTAAAGGATAACTAAAACAAAACAAATCTATCAACTAATTCCACGCGGTTAAGGAGTACCACACGCCTATGTGAATTAGGAATCCTAATGCAAAGCAAACTCGAATTAAAATAAATTCCTAATGCAAACGAAATACTTAACAAATCAGAAATTAAAAATCCTAAATTACATAGAATTCTAACAGAACTAGAACTCTACCTAACTAACACTTCTATTTCACATCATACTCCCCTTCATGAAAAAACTTGTCCTCAAGTTTTGATGTAGCCAAGCGATCAGCCATGCGCGATATCCATGATCCACTAGCATTAGGTCACGGATGAGAAACAGCAATGGAGGCCAAGATGCTTTTGGACGTGTGTTACCAAGAATGACAGTATGATAACAAAAATCAGTAGTAGATGCGGCACATGGTGATACCCAACGCTTCTTTGAATCTTTAGTCGCACAAGTGACAACAAATTTCGGAACTTTGGTAGGGGTACAAACCAAAGATTCAATCTTTATGGTCCCTTGAATGTCATATGATGGATCTTGGGAAGTTGTACAATTCAAAGAGACATTCGGTTCAGTTGTTGGAGCCAACGAGGGAATTGTTGCCTTCAGGTTCTTCCTTGGAAACGTACTCTTCATTGGGGCATTGATGTTCTTCGTGTCCAAGACCTTGACACTTCAAACATTGAATCCATGTCTTTAGGTGCACGGTTGTAATAGATGTCTTCTTAGATGCAAGACGCAATATGTCTAGGTTAGATTGATTCACATTGCATAGCCCAACAAGTATGTCTTGGAACCGAGCAATGATTTCATCCATGAAACAGTCGTGTTTCGGAAACAGCAAGCAGATACGATGGCATGAAAGTTTAACGCTGCACAGAACAAGATACTTATTAGAACGTTATGAAATTTCGACACAACAAACCTGAAGATGTTAGAAGTCCAATGAGCCAGAAATCATCGAATTCCGATGTCACACGATTTGTCACGTGCTGTTAAAAGCAACTGGTGTCAATCAGGGGGACAGAAATTTTACGCAGATGTATTTGATTGCTGAAACATCGTTACTGGTTCAAATGCGCTCAAATTTTAACACAAGATAAATTTCCTTGTTAGCTTTCCAACAAACTAAGAAAATCTAAATTTCGACTTGTAACGTATCCACACGAACAGATTTACCGAACTTACTGCAGAATTTGACGGAAATCAGCAGATTAGGGTGGATGGATCAGCAGCCACACCACTGGAAGTGGATCTTGAAACAAGAAACACGAAATTTAGGCTCTTTATGTAGTTTAGTGGCTTTTGTAGATGAAAGATTGAAACTTTATTGAAAATTATTAGCAAGAATCGAAATCTTGATGTATTTCAACAAGAAATTCGAATAGTAACAAAGGGATATGAAGAATTATGATTGATCCAAATCAAAACTCAACTGGGTTTGGATTCACTCCTGAAACTTTGGATTCACTCCTGTAACTTTTTAATTCAAACGAATTAAACTCAAAACTCAAACTGATTTTTATTAATGCTGAATGGAAATATATATAGGTTTAGAAGAAACCTACATCAACTAGAAAACATAAATCCTAAAGGATAACTATAACAAAACAAATCTATCAACTAATTCCACGGGGCTAAGGAGTACCACACGCCTATGTGAATTAGGAATCCTAATGCAAAGCAAACTCTAATTAAAATAAAGTCCTAATGCAAACGAAATACTTAACATATCAGAAATTAAAATCCAAAATTACATAGAATTCTAACAGAACTAGAACTCTACATAACTACCACTTCTATTTCACATCATACTCCCCTTCTTAAAAAAACTTGTCCTTAAGTTTTGATGTAGCCAAGCGATCAGCCATGCGCGATATCCATGATCCACTAGCATTAGGTCACGGATGAAAAACAGCAATGGAGGTCATGATGCTTTTGGACGTGTGTTATCAAGAATGACAGTATGATAACAAAAATCAGTAGTAGATGCGGCACATGGTGATACCCAACGCTTCTTTGAATCTTTAGTCGCACAAGTGACAACAAATTTCGGAACTTTGGTAGGGGTACAAACCAAAGATTCAATCTTTATGGTCCCTTGAATGTCATATGATGGATCTTGGGAAGTTGTACAATTCAAAGAGACATTCGGTTCAGTTGTTTGAGCCAACGAGGGAATTGTTGCCTTCGGTTCTGCCACGTATTGTTTTAAGAACAAGACATGTTCTTCCTTGGAAACGTACTCTTCATTGGGGCATTGATGTTCTTCGTGTCCAAGACCTTGACACTTTAAACATTGAATCCATGTCTTTAGGTGCACGGTTTTAATAGATGTCTTCTTAGGTGTGAGACGCAATATGTCTAGGTTAGATTGATGCACTTTGCATAGCCCAACAAGTAAGTATTGGAACCGAGCAATGATTTCATCCATGAAACAGTCGTGTTTTGGAAACAGCAAGCAGATACGATGGCATGGAAGTTTAACACTGTACAGAACTAGATACTTATTAGAACGTTATGAAATTTAGACACAACAAACCTGAAGATGTTAGAAGTCCAATGAGCCAGAAATCATCGAATTCCGACGTCACACGATCTGTCACGCGCTGTAAAAAGAAACTGGTGTCAATCTGGGGGACAGAAATTTAACGCAGATGTATTTGATTGCTGCGACTTCGTTACAAGTTCAAATATGCTCAAATATTAACACACGATAAATTTCCTTGTTAGCTATCCAACGAACTAAGAAAATCTGAATTCCAACTTTTAACTTATCCACACGAACAGATTTACCGAACTTACTGCAGAATTTGAGGGAAATCAGCAGATTAGGGTGGATGGATCAGCTGCCGCACCACTTGATGTGGATCTTGAAACAAGAAACACGAAATTTAGGCTCTTTATGTAGTTTAGTGGCTTTTGTAGATTAAAGATTGAAACTTTACTGAAAATTAGTAGCAAGAAACGAAATCTTGATGTATTTCAACAAGAAATTCGAATAGTAACAAAGGGATATGAAGAATTATGATTGATCCAAATCAAAACTCAACTGGGTTTGGATTCACTCCTGAAACTTTGGATTCACTCCTGTAACTTTTTAATTCATACGAATTAAACTCAAAACTCTAACTGATTTTTATTAATGCTGAATGGAAATATATATAGGTTTAGAAGAAACCTACATCAACAAGAAAACATAAATCCTAAAGGATAACTATAACAAAACAAATCTATCAACTAATTCCATGCGGCTAAGGAGTACCACACGCCTATGTGAATTAGGAATCCTAATGCAAAGCAAACTCTAATTAAAATAAAGTCCTAATGCAAACGAAATACTTAACAAATCAGAAATTAAATTCCGAAATTACATAGAATTCTAACAGAACTAGAACTCTACATAACTAACACTTCTATTTCACATCATAATCCCCTTCTTAAAAAAACTTGTCCTTAAGTTTTGATGTAGCCAAGCGATCAGCCATGCGCGATATCCATGATCCACTAGCATTAGGTCACGGATGAAAAACAGCAATGGAGGCCATGAAGCTTTTGGACGTGTGTTATCAAGAATGACAGTATGATAACAAAAATCAGTAGTTGATGCGGCACATGGTGATACCCAACGCTTCTTTGAATCTTTAGTCGCACAAGTGACAGCAAATTTCGGAACTTTGGTAGGGGTACAAACCAAAGATTCAATCTTTATGGTCCCTTGAATGTCATATGATGGATCTTGGGAAGTTGTACAATTCAAAGAGACATTCGGTTCAGTTGTTTGAGCCAACGAGGGAATTGTTGCCTTCGGTTCTGCCACGTATTGTTTTAAGAACAAGACATGTTCTTCCTTGGAAACGTACTCTTCATTGGGGCATTGATGTTCTTCGTGTCCAAGACCTTGACACTTTAAACATTGAATCCATGTCTTTAGGTGCACGGTTTTAATAGATGTCTTCTTAGGTGTGAGACGCAATATGTCTAGGTTAGATTGATGCACTTTGCATAGCCCAACAAGTAAGTATTGGAACCGAGCAATGATTTCATCCATGAAACAGTCGTGTTTTGGAAACAGCAAGCAGATACGATGGCATGGAAGTTTAACACTGTACAGAACTAGATACTTATTAGAACGTTATGAAATTTAGACACAACAAACCTGAAGATGTTAGAAGTCCAATGAGCCAGAAATCATCGAATTCCGATGTCACACGGTCCGTCACGCGCTGTTAAAAGAAACTGGTGTCAATCAGGGGGACAGAAATTTAACGCGGATGTATTTGATTGCTGCGACTTCGTTACTAGTTCAAATACGCTCAAATATTAACACACGATAAATTTCCTTGTTAGCTATCCAACGAACTAAGAAAATCTGAATTCCAACTTGTAACGTATCCACACGAACAGATTTACCGAACTTACTGCAGAATTTGACGGAAATCAGCAGATTAGGGTGGATGGATCACCGCCGCACCACTTGATGTGGATCTTGAAACAAGAAACACGAAATTTAGGCTCTTTATGTAGTTTAGTGGCTTTTGTAGATTAAAGATTGAAACTTTACTGAAAATTAGTAGCAAGAATCGAAATCTTGATGTATTTCAACAAGAAATTCGAATAGTAACAAAGGGATATGAAGAATTATGATTGATCCAAATCAAAACTCAACTGGGTTTGGATTCACTCCTGAAACTTTGGATTCACTGCTGTAACTTTTTAATTCATACGAATTAAACTCAAAACTCTAACTGATTTTTATTAATGCTGAATGGAAATATATATAGGTTTAGAAGAAACCTACATCAACTAGAAAACATAAATCCTAAAGGATAACTATAACAAAACAAATCTATCAACTAATTCCATGCGGCTAAGGAGTACCACACGCCTATGTGAATTAGGAATCCTAATGCAAAGCAAACTCTAATTAAAATAAAGTCCTAATGCAAACGAAATACTTAACAAATCAGAAATTAAATTCCGAAATTACATAGAATTCTAACAAGTAACTAGAACTCTACATAACTAACACTTCTATTTCACATCATAATCCCCTTCTTAAAAAAACTTGTCCTTAAGTTTTGATGTAGCCAAGCGATCAGCCATGCGCGATATCCATGATCCACTAGCATTAGGTCACGGATGAAAAACAGCAATGGAGGCCATGAAGCTTTTGGACGTGTGTTATCAAGAATGACAGTATGATAACAAAAATCAGTAGTTGATGCGGCACATGGTGATACCCAACGCTTCTTTGAATCTTTAGTCGCACAAGTGACAGCAAATTTCGGAACTTTGGTAGGGGTACAAACCAAAGATTCAATCTTTATGGTCCCTTGAATGTCATATGATGGATCTTGGGAAGTTGTACAATTCAAAGAGACATTCGGTTCAGTTGTTTGAGCCAACGAGGGAATTGTTGCCTTCGGTTCTGCCACGTATTGTTTTAAGAACAAGACATGTTCTTCCTTGGAAACGTACTCTTCATTGGGGCATTGATGTTCTTCGTGTCCAAGACCTTGACACTTTAAACATTGAATCCATGTCTTTAGGTGCACGGTTTTAATAGATGTCTTCTTAGGTGTGAGACGCAATATGTCTAGGTTAGATTGATGCACTTGGCATAGCCCAACAAGTAAGTATTGGAACCGAGCAATGATTTCATCCATGAAACAGTCGTGTTTTGGAAACAGCAAGCAGATACGATGGCATGGAAGTTTAACACTGTACAGAACTAGATACTTATTAGAACGTTATGAAATTTAGACACAACAAACCTGAAGATGTTAGAAGTCCAATGAGCTAGAAATCATCGAATTCTGATGTCACACGGTCCGTCACGCGCTGTTAAAAGAAACTGGTGTCAATCAGGGGGACAGAAATTTAACGCGGATGTATTTGATTGCTGCGACTTCGTTACTAGTTCAAATACGCTCAAATTTTAACACACGATAAATTTCCTTGTTAGCTATCCAACGAACTAAGAAAATCTGAATTCCAACTTGTAACGTATCCACACGAACAGATTTACCGAACTTACTGCAGAATTTGACGGAAATCAGCAGATTAGGGTGGATGGATCAGCTGCCGCACCACTTGATGTGGATCTTGAAACAAGAAACACGAAATTTAGGCTCTTTATGTAGTTTAGTGGCTTTTGTAGATTAAAGATTGAAACTTTACTGAAAATTAGTAGTAAGAATCGAAATCTTGATGTATTTCAACAAGAAATTCGAATAGTAACAAAGGGATATGAAGAATTATGATTGATCCAAATCAAAACTCAACTGGGTTTGGATTCACTCCTGAAACTTTGGATTCACTGCTGTAACTTTTTAATTCATACGAATTAAACTCAAAACTCAAACTGATTTTTATTAATGCTGAATGGAAATATATATAGGTTTAGAAGAAACCTACATCAACTAGAAAACATAAATCCTAAAGCATAACTATAACAAAACAAATCTATCAACTAATTCCACGCGGCTAAGGAGTACCACACGCCTATGTGAATTAGGAATCCTAATGCAAAGCAAACTCTAATTAAAATAAAGTCCTAATGCAAACGAAATACTTAACAAATCAGAAATTAAAATCCTAAATTACATAGAATTCTAACAGAACTAGAACTCTACATAACTAACACTTCTATTTCACATCATACTCCCCTTCTTGAAAAAACTTGTCCTTAAGTTTTGATGTAGCCAAGCGATCAGCCATGCGCGATATCCATGATCCACTAGCATTAGGTCACGGACAGCAATTGAGGCCATGATGCTTTTGGACTTGTGTTATCAAGAATGACAGTATGATAACAAAAATCAATAGTAGATGCGGCACATGGTGATACCCAATGCTTCTTTGAATCTTTAGTCGCACATGTGACAGCAAATTTCAGAACTTTGGTAGGGGTACAAACCAAAGAATCAATCTTTATGGCCCCTTAAATGTCATATGGTGGATCTTGGGAAGTTGTACAATTCAAAGAGACATTCGGTTCAGTTATTTGAGCCAACGAGGGAATTGTTGCCTTCGGTTCTGCCACGTATTGTTTTAAGAACAAGACAAGTTCTTCCTTGGAAACGTACTCTTCATTGGGGCATTGATGTTCTTCGTGTCCAGGACCTTGACACTTCAAACATTGAATCCATCTCTTTAGGTGCACGGTTGTAATAGATGTCTTCTTAGGTGCGAGACGCAATATGTCTAGGTTAGATTGATGCACATTGCATAGCCCAACAAGTATGTCTTGGAACCGAGCAATGATTTCATCCATGAAACAGTCGTGTTTAGGAAACAACAAGCAGATACGATGGCATGGAAGTTTAACGCTGCACAGAACTAGATACTTATTAGAACGTTATGAAATTTAGACACAACAAATCTCAAGATGTTAGAAGTCCAATGGGCCAAAAATAATCGAATTCCGATGTCACACGCTTTGTCATGCGCTGTTAAAATCAACTGGTGTCAATCTGGGGGACAGAAATTTGACGCAGATATATTTGATTGCTGCGACTTTGTTACTGGTTCAAATGTGCTCAAATTTGAACACAAGATAAATTTCCTTGTTAGCTTTCCAACGAACTAAGAAAATCTGAATTCTGATTTGTAACGTATCCACACGAACAGATTTACCCAACTGACTACAAAATTTAACGGAAATCAGCAGATTAGGCTGGAAGGATCAGCTGCCACGCCACTTGATGTGGATCTTGAAACAAGAAACACGAAATTTAGGCTCTTTATGTTGTTTAGTGGCTTTTGTAGATTAAAGATTAAAACTTTACAGAAAATTTGTAGCAAGAATCGAAATCTTGATGTTATTCAACAAGAAATTCGAATAGTAACAAAGGGATATGAAGAATTATGATTGATCCAAATCAAAACTCAACTGGGTTTGGATTCACTCCTGAAAATTTGGATTCACTCCTGTAACTTTTTAATTCACACGAATTAAACTCAAAACTCAAACTGATTTTTATTAATGCTGAATGGAAATATATATAGGTTTAGAAGAAGGGATATTTCCTCAGGTACCCCTGAGGTTTGGTGTAATTCCCAAGATACCCCCCACATTTGGGGAATTCCTCAGATACCCCTGAGGTTTGTGTTTAGGCTCAAGATACCCTTACTATGGACGGAACCCTAACGCCGTTATGTTTTCCGTCCATAGTATCCCCAATTTTCTCTCTCCTCCCATCCCCCCACCCACTGCCAACCCCCCTCTCCCTGCCAGCGGTCTACGGCTGGCGACCACCATCCACTCCGGCGCCGGCGACCCTGCCCCATCCTTCCCTATTCCCGATTCCTCACCCCCGGCGTTGGCACCGGCCAGAACAGCAGCACAGCAGCACCCTAGGGTGGTTTCGGGGGTGGGTTTAAGGGTTTGGGGAAGCTTATCTGGGTGAGGAAGGGGAGGGAGTCGACTCACGATGGGGGACAGGGAAGGGGGGCCATTTCCGATAGGAGGAAAGGAGGGAGGGGGTGGTGTCTGGGTGGGGTGGGATGGGGGAATTGAGAATGGGGAAAGTTAGGTCTAGGGTGGGGTGTCGAGGGTGGGGGAAAGGGAGAGGGTGGGGTCGCCGGCGCCAACGCCGGGGGTGCTGCTGTTTTGGCCGGCGAAGGGATGGGGTAGGGTCACCGGCACTGAAGTGGGGGTGGTGGTCACCGGCCGTCGTCCGCTGGCTGGGGGAGGGGTATTGGCATTGGGTGGGGGAATGGGAGGAGAGAGAAAATTGGGGATACTATGGATGGAAAACCTAACGGCGTTAGGGTTCCGTCCATAGTAAGGGTATCTTGAGCCCAAACACAAAACTCAGGGGTATCTGAGAAATTCCCCAAATGTGGGGGGTATCTTGGGAATTACACCAAACCTCAGGGGAACCTGAGGAAATATCCCTTAGAAGAAACCTACATCAACTAGAAAACATAAATCCTAAAGGATGACTAGAACAAATCAAATCTATCAACTAATTCCACGCGGTAAAGGAGTACCACACGCCTATGTGAATTAGGAATCCTAATGCAAAGCAAACTCTAATTAAAATAAAGTCCTAATGCAAACGAAATACTTAACAAATCAGAAATTAAAATCCTAAATTACATAGAATTCTAACATAACTAGAACTCTACATAACTAACACTTCTATTTCACATCATACTCCCCTTCTTGAAAAAACTTGTCCTCAAGTTTTGATGTAGCCAAGCGATCAGCCATGCGCGATATCCATGATCCATTAGCATTATGTCACGGATGAGAAACAGCAATGGAGGCCATGATGCTTTTGGACGTGTGTTACCAAGAATGACAGTATGATAACAAAAATCAGTAGTAGATGCGGCACATGGTGATACTCAACGCTTCTTTGAATCTTTAGTCGCACATGTGACAGAAAATTTCAGAACTTTGGTAGGGGTACAAACCAAAGATTCAATCTTTATGGCCCCTTAAACGTCATATGATGGATCTTGGGAAGTTGTACAATTCAAAGAGACATTCGGTTCAGTTGTTTGAGCCAACGAGGGAATTGTTGCCTTCGGTTCTGCCACGTATTGTTTTATGAACAAGACAAGTTCTTCCTTGGAAACGTACTCTTCATTGGGGCATTGATGTTCTTCGTGTCTAAGACCTTGACACTTCAAACATTGAATCCATGTCTTTAGGTGCACGGTTGTAATTGATGTCTTTTTAGGTGCCAGACGCAATATGTCTAGGATAGATTGATGCACATTGCATAGCCCAACAAGTATGTCTTGGTACCGACCAATGATTTCATCCATGAAACAGTCGTGTTTAGGAAACAGTAAGCAGATACGATGGCATGGAAGTTTAACGCTGCACAGAACTAGATACTTATTAGAACGTTATGAAATTTAGACACAACAAACCTCAAGATGTTAGAAGTCCAATGGGCCAAAAATCATCGAATTCCGAAGTCACACGCTTTGTCACGCACTGTTAAAAGCTACTGGTGTCAATCCGGGGGACATAAATTAGACGCAGATGTATTTGATTGCTGCGACTTCGTTACTTGTTCAAATGTGCTCAAATTTTAACACAAGATAAATTTCCTTGTTATATTTCCAACGAACTAAGAAAATCTGAATTCCGACTTATAACGTATCCACATGAACAAATTTACCGAACTGACTACAGGTTTTAACGGAAATCAACAGATTAGGGTGGAAGGATCAGCTTCCACACTACTTGATGTGGATCTTGAAACAAGGAACACGAAATTTAGGCTCTTTATGTACTTTAGTGGCTTTTGTAGATTAAATATTGAAACTTTACTGAAAATTAGTTGCAAGAATCGAAATCTTGATGTATTTCAACAAGAAATTCGAATAGTAACAAAGGGATATGAAGAATTATGATTGATCCAAATCAAAACTCAACTGGGTTTGGATTCACTCCTGAAACTTTGGATTCACTCCTGTAACTTTTTAATTCACACAAATTAAACTCAAAACTCAAACTGATTTTTATTAATGCTGAATGGAAATATATATTGGTTTAGAAGAAACCTACATCAACTAGAAAACATAAATCTTAGAGGATAACTAAAACAAAACAAATCTATCAACTAATTCCACGCGGCTAAGGAGTACCAGACGCCTATGTGAATTAGGAATCCTAATGCAAAGCAAACTCGAACTAAAATAAAGTCCTAATGCAAACGAAATACTTAACAAATCAGAAATTAAAATCCTAAATTACATAGAATTCTAACAGAACTTGAACACTACATAACTAACACTTCTATTTCACATCATGCTCCCCTTCTTGAAAAAACTTGTCCTCAAGTTTTGATGTAGCCAAGCGATCAGCCATGCGCGATATCCATGATCCATTAGCATTATGTCACGGATGAGAAACAGCAATGGAGGCCATGATGCTTTTGGACGTGTGTTACCAAGAATGACAGTATGATAACAAAAATCAGTAGTAGATGCGGCACATGGTGATACTCAACGCTTCTTTGAATCTTTAGTCGCACATGTGACAGAAAATTTCAGAACTTTGGTTGGGGTACAAACCAAAGATTCAATCTTTATGGCCCCTTAAACGTCATATGATGGATCTTGGGAAGTTGTACAATTCAAAGAGACATTCGGTTCAGTTGTTTGAGCCAACGAGGGAATTGTTGCCTTCGGTTCTGCCACGTATTGTTTTATGAACAAGACAAGTTCTTCCTTGGAAACGTACTCTTCATTGGGGCATTGATGTTCTTCGTGTCTAAGACCTTGACACTTCAAACATTGAATCCATGTCTTTAGGTGCACGGTTGTAATAGATGTCTTTTTAGGTGCCAGACGCAATATGTCTAGGATAGATTGATGCACATTGCATAGCCCAACAAGTATGTCTTGGTACCGACCAATGATTTCATCCATGAAACAGTCGTGTTTAGGAAACAGTAAGCAGATACGATGGCATGGAAGTTTAACGCTGCACAGAACTAGATACTTATTAGAACGTTATGAAATTTAGACACAACAAACCTCAAGATGTTAGAAGTCCAATGGGCCAAAAATCATCGAATTCCGAAGTCACACGCTTTGTCACGCACTGTTAAAAGCAACTGGTGTCAATCCGGGGGACATAAATTAGACGCAGATGTATTTGATTGCTGCGACTTCGTTACTTGTTCAAATGTGCTCAAATTTTAACACAAGATAAATTTCCTTGTTATATTTCCAACGAACTAAGAAAATCTGAATTCCGACTTATAACGTATCCACATGAACAAATTTACCGAACTGACTACAGGTTTTAACGGAAATCAACAGATTAGGGTGGAAGGATCAGCTTCCACACTACTTGATGTGGATCTTGAAACAAGGAACACGAAATTTAGGCTCTTTATGTACTTTAGTGGCTTTTGTAGATTAAATATTGAAACTTTACTGAAAATTAGTTGCAAGAATCGAAATCTTGATGTATTTCAACAAGAAATTCGAATAGTAACAAAGGGATATGAAGAATTATGATTGATCCAAATCAAAACTCAACTGGGTTTGGATTCACTCCTGAAACTTTGGATTCACTCCTGTAACTTTTTAATTCACACAAATTAAACTCAAAACTCAAACTGATTTTTATTAATGCTGAATGGAAATATATATTGGTTTAGAAGAAACCTACATCAACTAGAAAACATAAATCTTAGAGGATAACTAAAACAAAACAAATCTATCAACTAATTCCACGCGGCTAAGGAGTACCAGACGCCTATGTGAATTAGGAATCCTAATGCAAAGCAAACTCGAACTAAAATAAAGTCCTAATGCAAACGAAATACTTAACAAATCAGAAATTAAAATCCTAAATTACATAGAATTCTAACAGAACTTGAACACTACATAACTAACACTTCTATTTCACATCATGCTCCCCTTCTTGAAAAAACTTGTCCTCAAGTTTTGATGTAGCCAAGCAATCAGCCATGCGCGATATCCATGATCCATTAGCATTAGGTCACGGATGAGAAACAGCAATGGAGGCCATGATACTTTGGACGTGTGTTACCAAGAATGACAGTATGATAACAAAAATCAGTAGTAGATGCGGCACATGGTGATACCCAACGCTTCTTTGAAGCTTTAGTCGCACATGTGACAACAAATTTCGGAACTTTGGTAGAGGTATAAACCAAAGATTCAATCTTTATGGTCCCTTGAATGTCATATGATGGATCTTGGGAAGTTGTACAATTCAAAGAGACATTTGGTTTAGTTGTTTGAGCCAACGAGGGAATTGTTGCCTTCGGTTCTACCACGTATTATTTTAAGAACAAGACAAGTTCTTCCTTGGAAACGTACTCGTCATTGGGGAATTGATGTTCTTCGTGTCCAAGACCTTGACACTTCCAACATTGAATCCATGTCTTTAGGTGCACGGTTGTAATAGATGTCTTCTTAGGTGCGAGACGCAATATGTCTAGGTTAGATTGATGCACATTGAATAGCCCAACAAGTATGTCTTGGAACCGAGCAATGATTTCATCCATGAAACAGTCGTGTTTAGGAAACAGCAAGCAGATACGATGGCATGGAAGTTTAACGCTGCACAGAACTAGATACTTATTAGAACGTTATGAAATTTAGACACAACAAACCTCAAGCTGTTAGAAGTCCAATGGGCCAAAAATCATCGAATTCCGATGTCACACGCTCTATCACGCGCTGTAGAAAGCAACTGGTGTCAATCTGGGCGACATAAACTTGACGCAGATGTATTTGAGTGCTGCGACTTCGTTACTGGTTCAAATGTGCTCAAATTGTAACACAAGATATATTTCCTTGTTAGCTTTCCAACGAAATAAGTAAACCTGAATTCCAACTTGTAACGTATCCAAACGATCAGATTTACCGATCGGACTGCAGAATTTGACGGAAATCAGCAGATTAGGGTGCAAGGATCAGCAGCCACACCACTTGATGTGGATCTTGAAACAAGAAACACGAAATTTAGGCTCTTTATGTTGTTTAGTGGCTTTTGTAGATTAAAGATTGAAACTTTACTGAAAATTAGTAGCAAGAATCGAAATCTTGATGTATTTCAACAAGAAATTCGAATAGTAACAAAGGGATATCAAGAATTACGATTAATCCATATCAAAACTCAACTGGGTTTGGATTCACTCCTGAAACTTTGGATTCACTCCCGAAACTTTTTAATTCACACGAATTAAATTCAAAACTCAAACTGATTTTTATTAATGCTGAATGGAAATATATATAAAGGTTTATAAGAAACCTACATCAACTAGAAAACATAAATCCTAAAGGATAACTAATACAAAACAAATCTATCAACTAATTCCACGTGGCTAAGGAATACCACACGCCTATGTGAATTAGGAATCCTAATGCAAAGTAAACTCTAATTGAAATATAGTCCTAATGCAAACGAAATACTTAACAAATCAGAAATTAAAATCCCAAATTACATAGAATTCTAACAGAACTAGAACTCTACATAACTAACACTTTTATTTAACATCATACTCCCCTTCTTGAAAAAAACTTGTCCTCAAGTTTTGATGTAGCCAAGCGATCAGCCATGGGCGAAATCCATGATCCATTAGCATTAGGTCACGGATGAGAAACAACAATGGAGGCCATGATGCTTTTGGACGTGTGTTACCAGGAATGACAGTATGATCACAAAAATAAGTAGTAGATGCGGCACATGGTGATACCCAACGCTTCTTTGAATCTTTAGTCGCACATGTGACAGCAAATTTCAGAACTTTGGTATAGGTACAAACCAAAGATTCAATCTTTATTGTCCCTTGAATGTCATATGATGGATCTTGGGAAGTTGTACAATTCAAAGAGGCATTTGGTTCAGTTGTTTGAGCCAACAAGGGAGTTGTTGCCTTCGATTCTGCCATGTCTTGTTTTGAGAACAACACAAGTTCTTCCTTGGAAACGTACTCTTCATTGGGGCATTGAGGTTCTTCGTGTCCAAGACCTTAACACTTCAAACATTGAATCCATGTCTTTAGACGCACGGTTGTAATAGATGTCTTCTTAGGTGCGAAACGCAATATGTCTAGGTTAGATTGATGCACTTTGCATGGCCCAACAAGTATGTCTTGGAACCGAGCAATGATTTCATCCATGAAACAGTCGTGTTTAGGAAACAGCAAGCAGATACGATGGCATGGAAGTTTAACGCTGCACAGAACTAGATACTTATTAGAACGTTATGAAATTTAGACACAACAAACCTCAAGATGTTAGAAGTCCAATGGGCCAAAAATCATCGAATTCCGAAGTCACACGCTTTGTCACGCACTGTTAATAGCTACTGGTGTCAATCCGGGGGACATAAATTAGACGCAGATGTATTTGATTGCTGCGACTTCGTTACTTGTTCAAATGTGCTCAAATTTTAACACAAGATAAATTTCCTTGTTATATTTCCAACGAACTAAGAAAATCTGAATTCCAACTTGTAACGTATCCACATGAACAAATTTACCGAACTGACTACAGAATTGAACGGAAATCAGCAGATTAGGGTGGAAGGATCAGCTGCCACACCACTTGATGTGGATCTTGAAACAAGGAACACGAAATTTAGGCTCTTTATGTACTTTAGTGGCTTTTGTAGATTAAATATTGAAACTTTACTGAAAATTAGTTGCAAGAAACGAAATCTTGATGTATTTCAACAAGAAATTCGAATAGTAACAAAGGGATATGAAGAATTATGATTGATCCAAATCAAAACTCAACTGGGTTTGGATTCACTCCTGAAACTTTGGATTCACTCCTGTAACTTTTTAATTCACACAAATTAAACTCAAAACTCAAACTGATTTTTATTAATGCTGAATGGAAATATATATTGGTTTAGAAGAAACCTACATCAACTAGAAAACATAAATCTTAGAGGATAACTAAAACAAAACAAATCTATCAACTAATTCCACGCGGCTAAGGAGTACCAGACGCCTATGTGAATTAGGAATCCTAATGCAAAGCAAACTCGAACTAAAATAAAGTCCTAATGCAAACGAAATACTTAACAAATCAGAAATTAAAATCCTAAATTACATAGAATTCTAACAGAACTTGAACACTACATAACTAACACTTTTATTTAACATCATACTCCCCTTCTTGAAAAAAACTTGTCCTCAAGTTTTGATGTAGCCAAGCGATCAGCCATGCGCGAAATCCATGATCCATTAGCATTAGGTCACGGATGAGAAACAACAATGGAGGCCATGATGCTTTTGCACGTGTGTTACCTGGAATGACAGTATGATCACAAAAATAAGTAGTAGATGTGGCACATGGTGATACACAACGCTTCTTTGAATCTTTAGTCGCACATGTGACAGCAAATTTTGGAACTTTAGTATGGGTACAAACCAAAGATTCAATCTTTATTGTCCCTTGAATGTCATATGATGGATCTTGGGAAGTTATACAATTCAAAGAGGCATTTGGTTCAGTTGTTTGAGCCAACAAGGGAGTTGTTGCCTTCGATTCTGCCATGTCTTATTTTAAGAACAACACAAGTTCTTCCTTGGAAACGTACTCTTCATTGGGGCATTGAGGTTCTTCGTGTCGAAGACCTTAACACTTCAAACATTGAATCCATGTCTTTAGACGCACGGTTGTAATAGATGTCTTCTTAGGTGCGAAACGCAATATGTCTAGGTTAGATTGATGCACTTTGCATGGCCCAACAAGTATGTCTTGGAACCGAGCAATGATTTCATCCATGAAACAGTCGTGTATAGGAAACAGCAAGCAGATACGATGGCATGGAAGTTTAACGCTGCACAGAACTAGATACTTATTAGAACGTTATGATATTTAGACACAACAAACCTCAAGCTGTTAGAAGTCCAATGGGCCAAAAATCATCGAATGCAGATGTCACACGCTCTATCACGCGCTGTAGAAAGCAACTGGTGTCAATCTGGGCGACATAAACTTGACGCAGATGTATTTGATTGCTGCGACTTCGTTACTGGTTCAAATGTGCTCAAATTGTAACACAAGATAGATTTCCTTGTTAGCTTTCCAACGAACTAAGAAAACCTGAATTCCGACTTGTAACGTATCCAAACGATCAGATTTACCGATCGGACTGCAGAATTTAACGGAAATCAGCAGATTAGGGTGCAAGGATCAGCAGCCACACCACTTGATGTGGATCTTGAAACAAGAAACACGAAATTTAGGCTCTTTATGTAGTTTAGTGGCTTTTGTAGACTAAAGATTGAAACTTTACTGAAAATTAGTAGCAAGAATCGAAATCTTGATGTATTTCAACAAGAAATTCGAATAGTAACAAAGGGTTATGAAGAATTACGATTAATCCAAATCAAAACTCAACTGGGTTTGGATTCACTCCTGAAACTTTGGATTCACTCCCGAAACTTTTTAATTCACACGAATTAAATTCAAAACTCAAACTGATTTTTATTAATGCAGAATGGAAATATATATAAAAGTTTATAAGAAACCTACATCAACTAGAAAACATAAATCCTAAAGGATAACTAAAACAAAACAAATCTATCAACTAATTCCACGCGGCTAAGGAATTCCACACGCCTATGTGAATTAGGAATCCTAATGCAAAGTAAACTCTAATTGAAATAAAGTCCTAATGCAAACGAAATTCTTAACAAATCAGAAATTAAAATCCTAAATTACATAGAATTCTAACAGAACTAGAACTCTACATAACTAACACTTTTATTTAACATCATACTCCCCTTCTTGAAAAAAACTTGTCCTCAAGTTTTGATGTAGCCAAGCGATTAGCCATGCGCGAAATCCATGATCCATTAGCATTAGGTCACGGATGAGAAACAACAATGGAGGCCATGATGCTTTTGCACGTGTGTTACCAGGAATGACAGTATGATCACAAAAATAAGTAGTAGATGCGGCACATGGTGATACACAACGCTTCATTGAATCTTTAGTCGCACATGTGACAGCAAATTTCGGAACTTTGGTATGGGTACAAACCAAAGATTCAATCTTTATTGTCCCTTGAATGTCATATGATGGATCTTGGGAAGTTGTTCAATTCAAAGAGGCATTTGGTTCAGTTGTTTGAGCCAACAAGGGAGTTGTTGCCTTCGATTCTGCCATGTCTTATTTTAAGAACAACACAAGTTCTTCCTTGGAAACGTACTCTTCATTGGGGCATTGAGGTTCTTCGTGTCCAAGACCTTAACACTTCAAACATTGAATCCATGTCTTTAGACGCACAGTTGTAATAGATGTCTTCTTAGGTGCGAAACGCAATATGTCTAGGTTAGATTGATGCACTTTGCATGGCCCAACAAGTATGTCTTGGAACCGAGCAATGATTTCATCCATGAAACAGTCGTGTTTAGGGAACAGCAAGCAGATACGATGGCATGGAAGTTTAACGCTGCACAGAACTAGATACTTATTAGAACGTTATGAAATTTAGACACAACAAACCCCAATCTGTTAGAAGTCCAATGGGCCAAAAATCATCGAATTCCGATGTCACACGCTCTATCACGCGCTGTAGAAAGCAACTGGTGTCAATCTGGGCGACATAAACTTGACGCAGAGGTATTTGATTGCTACGACTTCGTTACTGGTTCAAATGTGCTCAAATTGTAACACAAGATAGATTTCCTTGTTAGCTTTCCAACGAACTAAGAAAACCTGAATTCCGACTTGTAACGTATCCAAACGATCAGATTTACCCATCGGACTGCAGAATTTAACGGAAATCAGCAGATTAGGGTGCAAGGATCAGCAGCCACACCACTTGATGTGGATCTTGAAACAAGAAACACGAAATTTAGGCTCTTTATGTAGTTTAGTGGCTTTTGTAGACTAAAGATTGAAACTTTACTGAAAATTAGTAGCAAGAATCGAAATCTTGATGTATTTCAACAAGAAATTCGAATAGTAACAAAGGGTTATGAAGAATTACGATTAATCCAAATCAAAACTCAACTGGGTTTGGATTCACTCCTGAAACTTTGGATTCACTCCCGAAACTTTTTAATTCACACGAATTAAATTCAAAACTCAAACTGATTTTTATTAATGCAGAATGGAAATATATATAAAGGTTTATAAGAAACCTACATCAACTAGAAAACATAAATCCTAAAGGATAACTAAAACAAAACAAATCTATCAACTAATTCCACGCGGCTAAGGAATTCCACACGCCTATGTGAATTAGGAATCCTAATGCAAAGTAAACTCTAATTGAAATAAAGTCCTAATGCAAACGAAATTCTTAACAAATCAGAAATTAAAATCCTAAATTACATAGAATTCTAACAGAACTAGAACTCTACATAACTAACACTTTTATTTAACATCATACTCCCCTTCTTGAAAAAAACTTGTCCTCAAGTTTTGATGTAGCCAAGCGATCAGCCATGCGCGAAATCCATGATCCATTAGCATTAGGTCACGGATGAGAAACAACAATGGAGGCCATGATGCTTTTGGACGTGTGTTACCAGGAATGACAGTATGATCACAAAAATAAGTAGTGGATGCGGCACATGGTGATACCCAACACTTCTTTGAATCTTTAGTCGCACATGTGACAGAAAATTTCGGAACTTTGGTATGGGTACAAACCAAAGATTCAATCTTTATTGTCCCTTGAATGTCATATGATGGATCTTGGGAAGTTGTACAATTCAAAGAGGCATTTGGTTCAGTTGTTTGAGCCAACAAGGGAGTTGTTGCCTTCGATTCTGCCATGTCTTGTTTTAAGAACAACACAAGTTCTTCCTTGGAAACGTACTCTTCATTGGGGCATTGAGGTTCTTCGTGTCCAAGACCTTAACACTTCAAACATTGAATCCATGTCTTTAGACACACGGTTGTAATAGATGTCTTCTTAGGTGCGAAACGTAATATGTCTAGGTTAGATTGATGCACTTTGCAAGGCCCAATAAGTATGTCTTGGAACCGAGCAATGATTTCATCCATGAAACAGTCGTGTTTAGGAAACAACAAGCAGATACGATGGCATGGAACTTTAACGCTGCACAAAACTAGATAGTTATTAGAACGTTATGAAATTTAGATACAACAAACCTCAAGATGTTAGAAGTCCAATGAGCCAAAAATCATCGAATTCCGATGTCACACGCTCTGTCACGCGCTGTAGAAAGCTACTGGTGTCAATCTGGGGGACAGAAATTTGACGCAGATGTATTTGACTGCTGCGACTTCGTTACTGGTTCAAATGCACTCAAATATTTACACAAGGTAGATTTCCTTGTTATCTTTCCAACGAACTAAGAAAATCTAAATTTCGACTTGTAACGTATCTACTCGAACAGATTTACCGAACTGACTGCAGAATTTAACGAAATCAGCAGATTAGGGTGGAAGGATCAGCAGCCACACCACTTGATGTGGATCTTGAAACAAGAAACACGAAATTTAGGCTCTTTATGTAGTTTAGTGGCTTTTGTAGATTAAAGATTGAAACTTTACGGAAAATTAGTAGCAAGAATCGAAATCTTGATGTATTTCAACAAGAAATTCGAATAGTAACAAAGGGATATGAAGAATTATGATTAATCCAAATCAAAACTCAACTGGGTTTGGATTCACTCCTGAAACTTTGGATTCACTCCTGAAATAAAGTCCTAATGCAAACGAAATACTAAACAAATCAAAAATTAAAATGCTAAATTACATAGAATTCTAACAGAACTAGAACTCTACATAACTAACACTTCTATTTCACATCATACTCCCCTTCTTGAAAAAAACTTGTCCTCAAGTTTTGATGTAGCCAAGCGACCAGCCATGCGCGAAATTCATGATCCATTAGCATTAGGTCACGGATGAGAAACAGCAATGGAGGCCATCATTCTTTTGGACGTGTGTTACCAAGAATGACAGTATGATAACAAAAATCAGTAGTAGATGCGGCACATCGTGATACCCAACGCTTTTTTGAATCTTTAGTCGCACATGTGACAGCAAATTTCAGAACTTTGGTAGGGGTACAAACCAAAGATTCAATCTTTATGGTCCCTTGAATGTCATATGATGGATCTTGGGAAGTTGTACAATTCAAAGAGGCATTCGGTTCAGTTGTTTGAGCCAACGAGGGAATTGTTGCCTTCGGTTCTGCCACGTCTTGATTTAAGAACAAGACAAGTTCTTCCTTGGAAACGTACTCTTCATTGGGGCATTGATGTTCTTCGTGTCCAAGACCTTGACACTTTAAACATTGAATCCATGTCTTTGGGCGCACGGTTGTAATTGATGTCTTCTTAGGTGCGAGACGCAATATGTCTAGGTTAGATTGATGCACTTTGCAAAGCCCAACAAGAATGTCTTGGAACTGAGCAATGATTTATCCATGAAACAGTCGTGTTTAGGAAACAGCAAGCAGATACGATGGCATGGAAGTGTAACGCTGCACAGAACTAGATACTTTTTAGAACGTTATGAAATTTTGACACAATAAACCTCAAGATGTTAGAAGTCCAATGAGCCAAAAATCATCGAATTCAGATGTCACACGCTCTGTCACGCGCTGTAGAAAGCTACTGGTGTCAATCTGGGGGGACAGAAATTTGACGCAGATGTATTTGACTGCTGCGACTTCGTTACTGGTTCAAATGAGCTCAAATATTTGCACAAGATAGATTTCCTTGTTATCTTTCCAACGAACTAAGAAAATCTGAATTTCGACTTGTAACGTATCTACACGAACAAATTTACCGAACTGACTGCAGAATTTAACGAAATCAGCAGATTAGGGTGGAAGGATCAGCAGCCACACCACTTGATGTGGATCTTGAAACAAGAAACACGAAATTTAGGCTCTTTATGTAGTTTAGTGGCTTTTGTAGATTACAGATTGAAACTTTACGGAAAATTAGTAGCAAGAATCGAAATCTTGATGTATTTCAACAAGAAATTCGAATAGTAACAAAGGGATATGAAGAATTATGATTAATCCAAATCAAAACTCAACTGGTTTTGGATTCACTCCTGAAACTTTGGATTCACTCCTGAAATAAAGTCCTAATGCAAACGAAATACTAAACAAATCAAAAATTAAAATCCTAAATTACATAGAATTCTAACAGAACTAGAACTCTACATAACTAACACTTCTATTTCACATCATACTCCCCTTCTTGAAAAAAACTTGTCCTCAAGTTTTGATGTAGCCAAGCGACCAGCCATGCGCGAAATCCATGATCCATTAGCATTAGGTCACGGATGAGAAACAGCAATGGAGGCCATCATTCTTTTGGACGTGTGTTACCAAGAATGACAGTATGATAACAAAAATCAGTAGTAGATGCGGCACATCGTCATACCCAACGCTTCTTTGAATCTTTAGTCGCACATGTGACAACAAATTTCAGAACTTTGGTAGGGGTACAAACCAAAGATTCAATCTTTATGGTCCCTTGAATGTCATATGATGGATCTTGGGAAGTTGTACAATTCAAAGAGGCATTCGGTTCAGTTGTTTGAGCCAACGAGGGAATTGTTGCCTTCGGTTCTGCCACGTCTTGTTTTAAGAACAAGACAAGTTCTTCCTTGGAAACGGACTCTTCATTGGGGCATTGATGTTCTTCGTGTCCAAGACCTTGACACTTTAAACATTGAATCCATGTCTTTGGGCGCACGGTTGTAATAGATGTCTTCTTAGGTGCGAGACGCAATATGACTAGGTTAGATTGATGCACTTTGCAAAGCCCAACAAGTATGTCTTGGAACTGAGCAATGATTTTATCCATGAAACAGTCGTGTTTAGGAAACAGCAAGCAGATACGATGGCATGGAAGTGTAACGTTGCACGTAACTAGATACTTTTTAGAACGTTATGAAATTTTGACACAATAAACCTCAAGATGTTAGAAGTCCAATGAGCCAAAAATCATCGAATTCAGATGTCACACGCTCTGTCACGCACTGTAGAAAGCTACTGGTGTCAATCTGTGGGAAAGAAATTTGACACAGATGTATTTGACTGCTGCGACTTTGTTACTGGTTGAAATGCGCTCAAATATTTTACACAAGATAGATTTCCTTGTTATCTTTCCAACGAACTAAGAAAATCTGAATTCCGACTTGTAACGTATCTACACGAATGCATTTACTCGAACCGATCGAGAATTTAACGAAATCAGCAGATTAGGGTGGAAGGATCGGCAGCCACACCACTTGATGTGGATCTTGAAACAAGAAACACGAAATTTAGGCTCTTTATGTAGTTTAGTGGCTTTTGTAGATTAAAGATTGAAACTTTACGGAAAATTAGTAGCAAGAATCGAAATCTTGATGTATTTCAACAAGAAATTCGAATAGTAACAAAGGGATATGAAGAATTATGATTAATCCAAATCAAAACTCAACTGGGTTTGGATTCACTCCTGAAACTTTGGATTCACTCCTGAAATAAAGTCCTAATGCAAACGAAATACTAAACAAATCAAAAATTAAAATGCTAAATTACATAGAATTCTAACAGAACTAGAACTCTACATAACTAACACTTCTATTTCACATCATACTCCCCTTCTTGAAAAAAACTTGTCCTCAAGTTTTGATGTAGCCAAGCGACCAGCCATGCGCGAAATTCATGATCCATTAGCATTAGGTCACGGATGAGAAACAGCAATGGAGGCCATCATTCTTTTGGACGTGTGTTACCAAGAATGACAGTATGATAACAAAAATCAGTAGTAGATGCGGCACATCGTGATACCCAACGCTTTTTTGAATCTTTAGTCGCACATGTGACAGCAAATTTCAGAACTTTGGTAGGGGTACAAACCAAAGATTCAATCTTTATGGTCCCTTGAATGTCATATGATGGATCTTGGGAAGTTGTACAATTCAAAGAGGCATTCGGTTCAGTTGTTTGAGCCAACGAGGGAATTGTTGCCTTCGGTTCTGCCACGTCTTGTTTTAAGAACAAGACAAGTTCTTCCTTGGAAACGTACTCTTCATTGGGGCATTGATGTTCTTCGTGTCCAAGACCTTGACACTTTAAACATTGAATCCATGTCTTTGGGCGCACGGTTGTAATAGATGTCTTCTTAGGTGCGAGACGCAATATGTCTACGTTAGATTGATGCACTTTGCAAAGCCCAACAAGTATGTCTTGGAACTGAGCAATGATTTATCCATGAAACAGTCGTGTTTAGGAAACAGCAAGCAGATACGATGGCATGGAAGTGTAACGCTGCACAGAACTAGATACTTTTTAGAACGTTATGAAATTTTGACACAATAAACCTCAAGATGTTAGAAGTCCAATGAGCCAAAAATCATCGAATTCAGATGTCACACGCTCTGTCACGCGCTGTAGAAAGCTACTGGTGTCAATCTGGGAGCACAGAAATTTGACGCAGATGTATTTGACTGCTGCGACTTCGTTACTGGTTCAAATGCGCTCAAATATTTACACAAGATAGATTTCCTTGTTATCTTTCCAACGAACTAAGAAAATCTGAATTTCGACTTGTAACGTATCTACACGAACAAATTTACCGAACTGACTGCAGAATTTAACGAAATCAGCAGATTAGGGTGGAAGGATCAGCAGCCACACCACTTGATGTGGATCTTGAAACAAGAAACACGAAATTTAGGCTCTTTATGTAGTTTAGTGGCTTTTGTAGATTACAGATAGAAACTTTACGGAAAATTAGTAGCAAGAATCGAAATCTTGATGTATTTCAACAAGAAATTCGAATAGTAACAAAGGGATATGAAGAATTATGATTAATCCAAATCAAAACTCAACTGGTTTTGGATTCACTCCTGAAACTTTGGATTCACTCCTGAAATAAAGTCCTAATGCAAACGAAATACTAAACAAATCAAAAATTAAAATCCTAAATTACATAGAATTCTAACAGAACTAGAACTCTACATAACTAACACTTCTATTTCACATCATACTCCCCTTCTTGAAAAAAACTTGTCCTCAAGTTTTGATGTAGCCAAGCGACCAGCCATGCGCGAAATCCATGATCCATTAGCATTAGGTCACGGATGAGAAACAGCAATGGAGGCCATCATTCTTTTGGACGTGTGTTACCAAGAATGACCGTATGATAACAAAAATCAGTAGTAGATGCGGCACATCGTCATACCCAATGCTTCTTTGAATCTTTAGTCGCACATGTGACAACAAATTTCAGAACTTTGGTAGGGGTACAAACCAAAGATTCAATCTTTATGGTCCCTTGAATGTCATATGATGGATCTTGGGAAGTTGTACAATTCAAAGAGGCATTCGGTTCAGTTGTTTGAGCCAACGAGGGAATTGTTGCCTTCGGTTCTGCCACGTCTTGTTTTAAGAACAAGACAAGTTCTTCCTTGGAAACGGACTCTTCATTGGGGCATTGATGTTCTTCGTGTCCAAGACCTTGACACTTTAAACATTGAATCCATGTCTTTGGGCGCACGGTTGTAATAGATGTCTTCTTAGGTGCGAGACGCAATATGACTAGGTTAGATTGATGCACTTTGCAAAGCCCAACAAGTATGTCTTGGAACTGAGCAATGATTTTATCCATGAAACAGTCGTGTTTAGGAAACAGCAAGCAGATACGATGGCATGGAAGTGTAACGCTGCACAGAACTAGATACTTTTTAGAACGTTATGAAATTTTGACACAATAAACCTCAAGATGTTAGAAGTCCAATGAGCCAAAAATCATCGAATTCAGATGTCACACGCTCTGTCACGCACTGTAGAAAGCAACTGGTGTCAATCTGTGGGAAAGAAATTTGACACAGATGTATTTGACTGCTGCGACTTTGTTACTGGTTGAAATGCGCTCAAATATTTTACACAAGATAGATTTCCTTGTTATCTTTCCAACGAACTAAGAAAATCTGAATTCCGACTTGTAACGTATCTACACGAACAGATTTACCGAACTGACTGCAGAATTTAACGAAATCAGCAGATTAGGGTGGAAGGATCAGCAGCCACACCACTTGATGTGGATCTTGAAACAAGAAACACGAAATTTAGGCTCTTTATGTAGTTTAGTGGCTTTTGTAGATTAAAGATTGAAACTTTACGGAAAATTAGTAGCAAGAATCGAAATCTTGATGTATTTCAACAAGAAATTCGAATAGTAACAAAGGGATATGAAGAATTATGATTAATCCAAATCAAAACTCAACTGGGTTTGGATTCACTCCTGAAACTTTGGATTCACTCCTGAAATAAAGTCCTAATGCAAACGAAATACAAAACAAATCAAAAATTAAAATGCTAAATTACATAGAATTCTAACAGAACTAGAACTCTACATAACTAACACTTCTATTTCACATCATACTCCCCTTCTTGAAAAAAACTTGTCCTCAAGTTTTGATGTAGCCAAGCGACCAGCCATGCGCGAAATTCATGATCCATTAGCATTAGGTCACGGATGAGAAACAACAATGGAGGCCATCATTCTTTTGGACGTGTGTTACCAAGAATGACAGTATGATAACAAAAATCAGTAGTAGATGCGGCACATCGTGATACCCAACGCTTCTTTGAATCTTTAGTCGCACATGTGACAACAAATTTCAGAACTTTGGTAGGGGTACAAACCAAAGATTCAATCTTTATGGTCCCTTGAATGTCATATGATGGATCTTGGGAAGTTGTACAATTCAAAGAGGCATTCGGTTCAGTTGTTTGAGCCAACGAGGGAATTGTTGCCTTCGGTTCTGCCACGTCTTGTTTTAATAACAAGACAAGTTCTTCCTTGGAAACGGACTCTTCATTGGGGCATTGATGTTTTTCGTGTCCAAGACCTTGACACTTTAAACATTGAATCCATGTCTTTGGGCGCACGGTTGTAATTGATGTCTTCTTAGGTGCGAGACGCAATATGTCTAGGTTAGATTGATTCACTTTGCAAAGCCCAACAAGTATGTCTTGGAACTGAGCAATGATTTTATCCATGAAACAGTCGTGTTTAGGAAACAGCAAGCAGATACGATGGCATGGAAGTGTAACGCTGCACAGAACTAGATACTTTTTAGAACGTTATGAAATTTTGACACAATAAACCTCAAGATGTTAGAAGTCCAATGAGCCAAAAATCATCGAATTCAGATGTCACACGCTCTGTCACGCGCTGTAGAAGGCTACTGGTGTCAATCAGGGGGACAGAAATTTGACGCAGATGTATTTGACTGCTGCGACTTCGTTACTGGTTCAAATGCGCTCAAATATTTACACAAGATAGATTTCCTTGTTATATTTCCAACGAACTAAGAAAATCTGAATTTCGACTTGTAGCGTATCTTCACGAACAGATTTACCGAACTGACTGCAGAATTTAACGAAATCAGCACATTAGGGTGGAAGGATCAGCAGCCACACCACTTGATGTGGATCTTGAAACAAGAAACACGAAATTTAGGCTCTTTATGTAGTTTAGTGGCTTTTGTAGATTAAAGATTGAAACTTTACGGAAAATTAGTAGCAAAAATCGAAATCTTGATGTATTTAAACAAGAAATTCGAATAGTAACAAAGGGATATGAAGAATTATGATTAATCCAAATCAAAACTCAACTGGGTTTGGATTCACTCTTGAAACTTTGGATTCACTCCTGAAATAAAGTCCTAATGCAAATGAAATACTAAACAAATCAAAAATTAAAATCCTAAATTACATAGAATTCTAACAGAACTAGAATTCTACATAACTAACACTTCTATTTCACATTATACTACCCTTCTTGAAAAAAACTTGTCCTCAAGTTTTGATGTAGCCAAGCGACCAGCCATGCGCGAAATCCATGATCCATTAGCATTAGGTCACGGATGAGAAACAGCAATGGAGGCCATCATTCTTTTGGACGTGTGTTACCAAGAATGACAGTATGATAATAAAAATCAGTAGTAGATGCGGCACATCGTCATACCCAACGCTTATTTGAATCTTTAGTCGCACATGTGACAGCAAATTTCAGAACTTTGGTAGGGGTACAAACCAAAGATTCAAACTTTATGGTCCCTTGAATGTCATATGATGGATCTTGGGAAGTTGTACAATTCAAAGAGGCATTCGGTTCAGTTGTTTGAGCCAACGAGGGAATTGTTGCCTTCGGTTCTGCCACGTCTTGTTTTAAGAACAAGACAAGTTCTTCCTTGGAAACGTACTCTTCATTGGGGCATTGATGTTCTTCGTGTCCAAGACCTTGACACTTTAAACATTGAATCCATGTCTTTGGGCGCACGGTTGTAATAGATGTCTTCTTAGGTGCGAGACGCAATATGTCTAGGTTAGATTGATGCACTTTGCAAAGCCCAACAAGTATGTCTTGGAACTGAGCAATGATTTTATCCATGAAACAGTCGTGTTTAGGAAACAGCAAGCAGATACGATGGCATGGAAGTGTAACGCTGCACAGAACTAGATACTTTTTAGAACGTTATGAAATTTTGACACAATAAACCTCAAGATGTTAGAAGTCCAATGAGCCAAAAAGCATCGAATTCAGATGTCACACGCTCTCTCACGCGCTGTAGAAAGCTACTGGTGTCAATCTGGGGGACAGAAATTTGACGCAGATGTATTTGACTGCTGCGACTTCGTTACTGGTTCAAATGCGCTCAAATATTTACACAAGATAGATTTCCTTGTTATCTTTCCAACGAACTAAGAAAATCTGAATTTCGACTTGTAACGTATCTACACGAACAGATTTACCGAACTGACTGCAGAATTTAACGAAATCAGCAGATTAGGGTGGAAGGATCAGCAGCCACACCACTTGATGTGGATCTTGAAACAGAAAACACGAAATTTAGGCTCTTTATGTAGTTTAGTGGCTTTTGTAGATTAAAGATTGAAACTTTACGGAAAATTAGTAGCAAGAATCGAAATCTTGATATATTTCAACAAGAAATTCGAATAGTAACAAAGGGATATGAAGAATTATGATTAATCCAAACACTAGTGAAAAAAACGTTAAATGGCACAAGAAAACTGATACGGTTCCTAAAAAACCGCATCGGTTAATATATACTGATGCGGTTTTGGTCATGGCCCGCATCAGTAGGTGATCCAGCCCAAAAAAGCGTGCCTCTTAATAGGGCCTAAAGGAGGGAATGAGGGATATATGCACAGACCCATACCTCTCTACTCCCTCAAAAACATCAAACCCTAAGCTCCCTCCTTTCTCTCTCTCTCCTCTCTACTCCTCCCTCATACCACGCTAATCAGATCTCCGACGCGATGTCTGCTGCCCTCACCACCGCCAACAACAATTGCCAGCTGATGAGATCTCCGACGCGGTTTCAATTTGGTTTTTGTATCTCGCTTTATTGTTGAAATTTTTGTAACTTTTGAGGTTTTTAGGTCTCTAATTAAATTTGGTATTTCGTATTTTCACCAGGATGAATAAATTGCTTGATGAAGAGGTTGAATGGAATTGCTCCGCTACTTCGATGCATTCTCGATTTCACTATCGTACAATTTTCTCTCTCTTCTTCTCTAATTTCTTGATTTCTAAGTTTTTGTAGTGTGAGAATCGAATTATAGGGTTTATGTTTCGTGTTTGAGTAATCATGAACTGATTAATCTGCTGATTTCTTTGTTGGAGGCATTTTTTTATCTTAATTTCTTAGAGTTTATACTGATATTACTAGTACTTCGAATTTGAAGAATGTTCAGTTTTGCAATGTTTTGATTTTTTCGAATTTATGGAATTAGGGTACTTGAATTGATTTTTATGATATGATAGTATGTCCTTAGAACTATGACTGTGATTATGTCATTTTGTGACTGCTATTCAACTAATGTCGTGATTTTGCTATTCAACTAATGTCGTGATTTTGCGATTCAACTAATGTCGTGATTTTGTTGTTGTATTGCCCTAGAATTCCAATTTAGGATGGTTTTGGTTTGTTGCTGGTGTTTGTCGACACTTTGAGGACTTTTTTTCTTCTTCTTAAAAGCTGAATTTGTTAGTTATATGTTTTATGAGGGGTTATTGACGATAGATTTTAGGGTTCTAGAGTGTGATTTTCACTTGGATTTGGTTCTTTGATTTACGAAATTATTATTTCTGTTGCATATTTCTATTGGTATGGCGTTCATTGCCAACATTCTTCTTTGTATTTTGAGTGGCCCAAATTAATGCTTTGTTGGGGTGTCTTTATCTCATTTCACTTGGGGTGATGTAGGAAGGCATCATGTTTGAAACCATTTCATGATTGAGGTTTCCATCATGAAAAGTATAACTGGTGTGACTAGAAGTACTTACTAGTTATTTCGCCTTTGCAGCAAAAGATCAGGGTTGTTATTGAGTGAATATTGGAGTCTGGAATTTATTCTAGGGATAGTGGAAGGTGGATGCCATAAAGTCAAAACGGAGAAACTCAATTGTGAAACGTAGATTCTTATCATTTTAGGAACTAGAGAAGAAAGCATTGGCAAATATTAGTGGTGTACTGGTGTTGGATATGAGATGCAAGCTACAAGGGACTTCTATGGTTATTGATATCTTATTTCTAAGTCAGGCTCATACATGCTACCTGGAAGTATGATGTCAGAAGTATACATTTAAATTTTTTAGGGGTGTCCACCCTCTCTTCTTCTCTCCTAATCCTAGGGTGATCTTTTGTTTATTGTTCTTTTCAGTGTGGATACCCAATTGTCCCAACATGGCAATTGGGTAAATAGGAAAATCATTTTTTTTAGAGCAGCAGGACCTTGGTGCTCCTGTATGTTTTTTTTGGTTATATGACCAAGCATCAACATTGTCCTTTAAATTTGCTGAAAGTTTCACTTATATGGCGAACATATTAAGAAGCTACTCTAGCTGCGAAATCAAGAGTTTGAAACGACGCTCTTCACATGAGCTGATTGAGTAGGTGCACTTGGAGCTGAAGCGTCTTTTTACCATATGAGCAAACTTAATCTAAGTGATTGGTGCCATTTCGTATCCGTGTTTGCCTGTTTGGTTGGATTTTTAAAACTACTTTTCATATCAAACAACAAAAAAGGGTTGACTAGTGACCTGTGGTTTACTTTTTTTGAAAAGAAAAAATGTTATTGGAGCAATTCTTGCATCCTTTGATTTTTTTCCCTCTTAGTGAACATCGTAATGCTTCTCTTCCTGTGTTTGAATTGGTCTTTAGCTAACTGTTGCAGTCATCTCTCTATGGATTGGATTATTTTTCACTCGTTTACCTTTCTCTGGTAGTGTAATTGTTAGATCTCTCTTATCACTGCTTGCATCTGGGTTTTTACTATAGAGATCATTTGCCCATTTGAAATGGAGCTCAGATTGCTTACATTTATTTCATGCTTTGCCTTGCAGGAAACATGGAAACTGCAGATTCCTCATCACCTCCACAGGAAAAAAATTCAGATGTTAAACCTTCTACGTACGCCTGATCCTGCTCCAGGCACCGGTTCTGCAGATCTCTCATCATCATTATCAGCATCTGCCTCTGGTATGAACTCTGATGGCAAAAACCTGAAAACACCTCAGGCTGCAGAGGACAAAAGAATAACAGACTAGAAGTGGTGCAAGGTCAACCTTTGCACGTTTAACAAGTGGGCTTGGATTGCGTTTATCTGCATCAACTCCAGTAGCTGATAGAGACGATGCAACAGATACATCAGCTGGTCCAACTGGTGTTTTTTATTCATTAACAAAATGGTTAGTTGACTCATCTCGCAGTGCAGTAAAGGCTGTGCAGGTTAAAGCGTGTCATATGTATCTAATTATAGTATGTCATTCTTTTCAATGTATATAGTTATAGTTGAGTATGATATTAAAATTATAGTAAATATTCTTATGTATCTAATTATTTATACTTATGCTTCAATTCAGCATAATATGCTTAATAAAATGATTATTGATATATAATATTGATTTTGTATTGATTAATAATGAAAAAAATGAAAAAAAAAAAAAAAATTTGGTTTTTGGGGTGGTTAACCGCAGCGGTAAATGATTAACTGATGCGGTCCGGAACCGCAGCAGCTAAAATTTGGCTACCGCTGCGTGTCCAACCGTTGCGGCACAAAACCGCAGCGGTAAACCCGGTTTTGACCGCAGCGGTTGAACTTTTTTCCACTAGTGAAATCAAAACTCAACTGGGTTTGGATTCACTCCTGAAACTTTGGATTCACTCCTGAAATAAAGTCCTAATGCAAACGAAATACTAAACAAATCAAAAATTAAAATGCTAAATTACATAGAATTCTAACAGAACTAGAACTCTACATAACAAACACTTCTATTTCACATCATACTCCCCTTCTTGAAAAAAACTTGTCCTCAAGTTTTGATGTAGCTAAGGGACCAGCCATGCGCGAAATCCATGATCCATTAGCATTAGGTCACGGATGAGAAACAGCAATGTAGGCCATCATTCTTTTGGACGTGTGTTACCAAGAATGATAGTATGATAACAAAAATCAGTAGTAGATGCGGCACATCGTGATACCCAACGCTTCTTTGAATCTTTAGTCGCACATGTGACAGCAAATTTCAGAACTTTGGTAGGGGTACAAGCCAAAGATTCAATCTTTATGGTCCCTTGAATGTCATATGATGGATCTGGGGAAGTTGTACAATTCAAAGAGGCATTCAGTTCAGTTGTTTGAGCCAACGAGGGAATTGTTGCCTTCGGTTCAGCCACGTCTTGTTTTACAAGACAAGTTCTTCCTTGGAAACGTACTCTTCATTGGGGCATTGATGTTCTTCGTGTCCAAGACCTTGACACTTTAAACATTGAATCCATGTCTTTGGGCGCACGGTTGTAATAGATGTCTTCATAGGTGCGAGAAGCAATATGTCTAGGTTAGATTGATGCACTTTGCAAAGCCCAACAAGTATGTCTTGGAACTGAGCAATGATTTTATCCATGAAACAGTCGTGTTTAGGAAACAGCAAGCAGATACGATGGCATGGAAGTTTAACGCTGCACAGAACTACATACTTATTAGAACGTTATTAAATTTAGACACAATAAACCTCAAGATGTAAGAAGTCCAACGAGCCAAAAATCATCGAATTCAGATGTCCTAATGCAAACGAAATACTAAACAAATCAGAAATTAAAATCCAATATTACATAGAATTCTAACAGAACTCGAACTCTACATAACTAACACTTTTATTTAACATCATACTGCCTTCTTGAAAAAAACTTGTCCTCATGTTTTGATGTAGCCAAGCGATCAGCCATGCGCGAAATTCATGATCCATTAGCATTAGGTCACGGATGAGAAACAGCAATGGAGGCCATGATGCTTTTGGACGTGTGTTACCAAGAATGACAGTATGATAACAAAAATCAGTAGTAGATGCGGCACATGGTGATACCCAACGCTTCTTTGAATCTTTAGTCGCACATGTGACAGCAAATTTCGGAATTTTGGTAGGGGTACAAACCAAAGATTCAATCTTAATGGTTCCTTGAATGTCATATGATGGATCTTGGGAAGTTGTACAATTCAATGAGATATTCCGTTCAGTTGTTTGAGCCAACGAGCGAATTGTTGCCTTCGGTTCTGCCACGTCTTGTTTTAAGAACAAGACATGTTCTTCCATGGAAACGTACTCTTCATTGGCGCATTGATGTTCTTCGTGTCCTAGACCATGACACTTCAAACATTGAATCTATGTCTTTGGGCGCACGGTTGTAATAGATGTCTTTTTAGGTGCGAGACGCAATATGTCTAGGTTAGATTGATGCACTTTGCATAGCCCAACAAGTATGTCTTGGAACTGAGCAATGATTTCATCCATGAAACAGTCGTGTTTAGGAAACAGCAAGCAGATACGATGTAATGGAAGTTTAACGCTGCACAGAACTAGATACTTATTAAAACGTAATGAAATTTTGATACAACAAACCCCAAGATGTTAGAAGTTCAATGAGCCAAAAATAATCGAATTCCGATGTCACACGCTCTGTCACGTGCTCAAATTATGATTGCTGTGACTTCGTTACTGGTTAAAATGCGCTCAAATTTTAACACACGATAGATTTCCTTGTTACCTTTCCAACGAACTAAGAAAATCTGAATTCCGACTTGTAACATATCCAAACGAGCAGATTTACCGAACTGACTGTAGAATTTGACGGAAATCTGCAGATTAGGGTGGAAGTATCAGCAGCCACACCACTTGAAGTGGATCTTGAAACAAGAAACACAAAATTTAGGCTCTTTATATAGTTTAGTGGCCTTTGTAGATTAAAGATTGAAACTTTACTGAAAATTAGTAGCATGAATTGAAATCTTGATGTATTTCAACAAGAAATTCGAATAGTAACAAAGGGATATGAAGAATTATGATTAATCCAAATCAAAACACAACTGGGTTTGGATTCACTCTTGAAACTTTGGATTCACTCCAGAAACTTTTTAATTCACACGAATTAAATTCAAAACTCAGACTGATTTTTATTAATGCTAAATGGAAATATATATATGTTTAGATGAAATCTACATCAACTAGAAAACATAAATCGTAGAGGATAACTAAAACAAAACAAATCTATCAACTAATTCCACGCGGCTAAGGAATACCACACGCCTGTGTGAATTTGGAATCCTAATGCAAAACAAACTCTAATTGAAATAAAGTCCTAATGCAAACGAAATACTTAACAAATCAGAAATTAAAATCCTAAATTACATAAAATTCTAACAGAACTCGAACTCTACATAACTAACACTTTTATTTAACATCATACTGCCCTTCTTGAAAAAAACTTGTCCTCATGTTTTGATGTAGCCAAGCGATCAGCCATGCGCGAAATTCATGATCCATTAGCATTAGGTCACGGATGAGAAACAGCAATGGAGGCCATGATGCTTTTGGACGTGTGTTACCAAGAATGACAGTATGATAACAAAAATCAGTAGTAGATGCGGCACATGGTGATACCCAACGCTTCTTTGAATCTTTAGTCGCACATGTGACAGCAAATTTCGGAATTTTGGTAGGGGTACAAACCAAAGATTCAATCTTAATGGTTCCTTGAATGTCATGTGATGGATCTTGGGAAGTTGTACAATTCAATGAGATATTCCGTTCAGTTGTTTGAGCCAACGAGCGAATTGTTGCCTTCGGTTCTGCCACGTCTTGTTTTAAGAACAAGACATGTTCTTCCATGGAAACGTACTCTTCATTGGCGCATTGATGTTCTTCGTGTCCTAGACCATGACACTTCAAACATTGAATCTATGTCTTTGGGCGCACGGTTGTAATAGATGTCTTTTTAGGTGCGAGACGCAATATGTCTAGGTTAGATAGATGCACTTTGCATAGCCCAACAAGTATGTCTTGGAACTGAGCAATGATTTCATCCATGAAACAGTCGTGTTTAGGAAACAGGAAGCAGATACGATGTAATGGAAGTTTAACGCTGCACAGAACTAGATACTTATTAAAACGTAATGAAATTTTGATACAACAAACCCCAAGATGTTAGAAGTTCAATGAGCCAAAAATAATCGAATTCCGATGTCACACGCTCTGTCACGTGCTCAAATTATGATTGCTGTGACTTCGTTACTGGTTCAAATACGCTCAAATTTTAACACACGATAGATTTCCTTGTTACCTTTCCAACGAACTAAGAAAATCTGAATTCCGACTTGTAACATATCCAAACGAGCAGATTTACCGAACTGACTGCAGAATTTGACGGAAATCAGCAGATTAGGGTGGAAGTATCAGCAGCCACACCACTTGAAGTGGATCTTGAAACAAGAAACACAAAATTTAGGCTCTTTATATAGTTTAGTGGCCTTTGTAGATTAAAGATTGAAACTTTACTGAAAATTAGTAGCATGAATTGAAATCTTGATGTATTTCAACAAGAAATTCGAATAGTAACAAAGGGATATGAAGAATTATGATTAATCCAAATCAAAACTCAACTGGGTTTGGATTCACTCTTGAAACTTTGGATTCACTCCAGAAACTTTTTAATTCACACGAATTAAATTCAAAACTCAAACTGATTTTTATTAATGCTGAATGGAAATATATATATGTTTAGATGAAACCTACATCAACTAGAAAACATAAATCGTAGAGGATAACTAAAACAAAACAAATCTATCAACTAATTCCACGCGGCTAAGGAATACCACACGCCTGTGTGAATTTGGAATCCTAATGCAAAACAAACTCTAATTGAAATAAAGTCCTAATGCAAACGAAATACTTAACAAATCAGAAATTAAAATCCTAAATTACATAAAATTCTAACAGAACTAGAACTCTACATAACGAACACTTCTATTTCACATCATACTCCCCTTCTTGAAAAAAATTTGTCCTCAAGTTTTGATGTAGCCAAGCGATCTGCCATGCGCGAAATCCATGATCCATTAGCATTAGGTCACGGATGAGAAACAACAATGGAGGCCATGATGCTTTTGGACGTGTGTTTCCAAGAATGACAGTATGATAACAAAAATCGGTAGTAGATGCGGCACATGGTGATACCCAACGCTTCTTTGAATCTTTAGTCGCACATGTGACAGCAAATTTCGGAACTTTGGTAGGGGTACAAACCAAAGATTCAATCTTATGGTCCCTTGAATGTCATATGATGGATCTTGGGATGTTGTACAATTCAAAGAGGCATTCGGTTCAGTTGTTTGAGCCAACGAGGGAATTGTTGCCTTCGGTTCTGGCACGTCTTGTTTTAAGAACAAGACAAGTTCTTCCTTGGAAACGTACTCTTCATTGGGGCATTGATGTTCTTCGTATCCAAGACCTTGACACTTCAAACATTGAATCCATGTCTTTGGCCGTACGGTTGTAATAGATGTCTTCTTAGGTGCGAGACGCAATATGTCTAGGTTAGATTGATGCACTTTGCATAGCCCAACAAGTATGTCTTGGAACCGAGCAATGATTTCATCCATGAAACAGTCGTGTTTAGGAAACAGCAAGTAGATACGATGACATGGAAGTTTAACACTGCACAAAACTAGATACTTGTTAGAACGTTATAAAATTTAGATACAACAAACCTCATGATGTTAGAAGTCCAATGAGCCAAAAATCATCGAATTCCGATGTCACACGCTCTGTCACGCGCTGTAGAAAGCTACTAGTGTCAATATGGGGGACAGAAATTTGGCGCAGATGTATTTGATTGCTGCGTCTTCGTTACTGGTTGAAATGCGCTCAAATGTTAACACAAGATAGATTTCCTTGTTTTCTTTCCAACGAACTAAGAAAATATGAATTCCGACTTGTAACGCATCCACACGAACAGAGTTACCGATCTGACTGCAGAATTTGACGGAAATTAGAAGATAAGGGTGGAAGGATCAGCAGCCACACCACTTGATGTGGATCTTGAAACAAGAAACACGAAATTTAGGCTCTTTATGTAGTTTAGTGGCATTTGTAGATTAATGATTGAAACTTTACTGAAAATTAGTAGCAAGAATTGAAATCTTAATGTATTTCAACAAGAAATTCGAATAGTAACAAAGGGATATGAAGAATTATGATTAATCCAAATCAAAACTCAACTGGATTTGGATTCACTCCTGAAACTTTGGATTCACTCCTGAAACTATTTAATTCACACGAATTAAATTCAAAACTCAAACTGATTTTATTAATGCTGAATGGAAATATATATTGGTTTAGAAGAAACCTACATCAACTAGAAAACATAAATCCTAAAGGATAACTAAAACAAAACAAAACAAATCTATCAACTAATTCCACGCGGCTAAGGAATACCACACGCCTATGTGAATTAGGAATCCTAATGCAAAGCAAACTCTAATTAAAATAAAGTCCTAATGCAAACGAAATACTAAACAAATCAGAATTTAAAATCCAAAATTACATAGAATTCTAACTGAATTAGATCTCTACATAACTAACACTTCTATTTCACATCATACTCCTCTTCTTGAAAAAAACTTGTCCTCATGTTTTGATGTAGCCAAGCGATCGGCCATGCGCAAAATCCATGATCCATTAGCATTATGTCACGAATGGGAAACAACAATGGACCCATGATGCTTTTGGACGTCTGTTACCAGGAATGACAGTATGATAACAAAAATCAGTAGTAGATGCGGTACATGGTGATTCCCAACGCTTCTTTGAATCTTTAGTCGCACATGTGACAGCAAATTTCGGAACATTGTTAGGGGTACAAACCAAAGTTTCAATCTTTATGGTCCCTTGAATGTCATATGATGGATCTTGGGAAGTTGTACAATTCAAAGAGGCATTCGGTTCAGTTGTTTGAGCCAACGAGGGAATTGTTGCCTTTGGTTCTGCCACGTCTTGTTTTAAGAACAAGACAAGTTCTTCCATGGAAACATACTCTTCATTGGGGCATTGATGTTCTTCGTGTCCAAGACCTTGACACTTCAAACATTGAATCCATGTCTTTGGGCGCACGGTTTTAATAGATGTCTTCTTAGGAGCGAGACGCAATATGTCTAGGTTAGATTGATGCATTTTGCATAGCCAAGCAAGTATGTCTTGGAACCGAGCAATGATTTCATGCATGAAACAGTCGTGTTTAGGAAACAACAAGCATATACGATGACATGGAAGTTTAACGATGTGCAGAACTAGATAATTATTAGAACGTTATGACATTTTTACACAACAAACATCAAGATGTAAGAAGTCCAATGAGCCAAAAAACATCGAATTATGATGTCATACGCTCTGTCACGCGCTGTAGAAAGCTACTGGTGTCAATCTGGGCGATAGAAATTTGACTCATATGTATTTGATTGCTGCGACTTCGTTACTAGCTCAAATGCGCTCAAATGTTAATACATGATAGATTTCCTTGTTAGCTTTCCAACGAACTAAGAAAATCTGAATTCCAACTTGTAACGTATCCACACGAACAGAGTTACCGATCTGACTGCAGAATTTGACGGAAATCTGCAGATTAGGGTGGAAGGATTAGCTGCCACACCACTTGATGTGGATCTTGAAACAAGAAATACGAAATTTAGGCTCTTTATGTAGTTTATTGGCTTTTGTAGATTAATGATTGAAACTTTACTGAAAATTACTAGAAAGAATTGAAATCTTGATGTATTTCAACAAGAAATTCGAATAGTAACAAAGGGATATGAAGAATTATGATTAATCCAAATCAAAACTCAACTGGGTTTGGATTCACTCCTGAAACTTTTTAATTCACACGAATTAAATTCAAAACTCAAACTGATATTTATTGATGCTGAATGGTAATATATATAGGTTTAGAAGAAACCTACATCAACTAGAAAACATAAATCCTAAAGGATAACTAAAATAAAATAAAACAAATCTATCAACTAATTCCACCTGGCTAAGGAATACCACACGCCTATGTGAATTAGGAATCCTAATGCAAAGCAAACTCTAATTGAAATAAAGTCCTAATGCAAACGAAATACTTAACAAATCAGAATTTAAAATCCTAAATTACATAGAATTCTAACAGAACTAGAACTCTAGATAACTAACACTTTTATTTCACATCATACTCCCCTTCTTGAAAACCAATTGTCCTCAAGTTTTGATGTAGCCAAGCGATCAGCCATGCGCGAAATCCATGATCCATTAACATTAGGTCACAGATGAGAAACAACAATGGAGGCCATGATGCTTTTGGACGTGTGTTACCAAGAATGACAGTATGATAACAAAAATCAGTAGTAGATGCGACACATGGTGATACCCAACGCTTCTTTGAATCTTTAATCGCACATGTGACAGCAAATTTTGGAACTTTGGCAGGGGTACAAACCAAAGATTCAATCTTTATGGTCCCATGAATGTCATATGATGGATCTTGGGAAGTTGTACAATTCAAAGAGGCATTCGGTTCAGTTGTTTGAGCCAACAAGGGAATTGTTGCCTTCGGTTCTGCCACGTCTTGTTTTAAGAACAAGACAAGTTCTTCCTTGGAAATATACTCTTCATTGGGGCATTGATGTTCTTCGTGTCCAAGACCTTGACACTTCAAACATTGAATCCATGTCTTTGGGCTCACGGTTGTAATAGATGTCTTCTTAGGAGCGAGACGCAATATGTCTAGGTTAGATTGATGCATTTTGCATAGCCCAACAAGTATGTCTTGGAACCAAGCAATGATTTCATGCATGAAACTGTCGTGTTTAGGAAACAACAAGCAGATACGATGGCATGGAAGTTTAACGCTGCATAGAACTAGATACTTATTAGAACGTTATGACATTTTTACACAACAATCATCAAGATCTTAGAAGTCCAATGAGCCTAAAATCATCGAATTCCGACTAGAATCCTACATCAACTAGAAAATATAAATCCTAAAGGATAACTAAAACAAAACAAATCTATCAACTAATTCCATGCGGCTAAGGAATAGCACACGCCTATGTGAATTAGGAATCCTAATGCAAAGCAAACTCAAATTGAAATAAAGTCCTAATGCAAATGAAATACTTAACAAATCAGAAATTAAAATCCTAAATTACATAGAATTCTAACAGAACTATAACTCTACATAACTAACACTTCTAGTTTGTCCTCAAGTTTTTATGTAGCCAAGCGATCAGCCATGCGCGAAATCCATGATCCATTAGCATTAGGTCACGGATGAAAAACAACAATGGAGGCCATGATGCTTTTGGACGTGTGTTACCAAGAATGACAGTATCACTAGTGGGAAAAAATGCAAGGGCTGCGTTTTTTGAAAAACGCAGCCCTTAATAGTGATGGACTGCGGTTAGCCCAAAAACCGCTGCCCTTTTAGTGATGTGCTGCGGTTAGCCCAAAACCGTAGCCCTATAAGTAATAAAGGGCTGCGGTATTTGGGCTAACCGCAGCCCTTTAGCAGCCCAACAATGAAATAAACCCCTCGCTTCAATTCCCATTTTAACGCGAGCAGCCCTAATTACTCAACCCCATTTCTCTCTCCTCCTTCCCTTCAATTGCCAACCATCAGCGTATCTCTCTCCTCTCATCCTTCTTCGCCGGCGAGGGTTCGCAACAAGGCCTTCTTCTTCGCGATGAATATCTTCGCGACGGATGATTATTCGGCGTTGCTCTCTCTTTGTGACAGACGACTTTCTCTCTCCTACAACAACTCTCAAGTCGCGCTTTTCCGCCCTAAGGTTGACGAGATCTCGCTCCTCATATCAACACTTCATCCTTTTCAGCGGTACTCTTACTTCTGCTAATTTTTTCTTTGAATTTAGATTTTTAATTTTCACTTTTGTTATTAACACTTTCTCTCTCTTCTCTGCTTTAAATGATGTCGAAAATGTTCGCCCGAAAATTAAGCGCAATCGTGTTGTTCAAGATGTAACCGCTGTAAAATTTGACCAGATTAGCTTGTTTGGTGAGTTTCAATTCGATTTATTAGGGTTTTGATTTTCGATTATTATGCTTAATGTGGAAAAATGAGTTAGAATTTTGTCATTTGTGTGTGTTTGCTGGAATTAGTGCCAAATTAGTGCTGGATTCCTGATCTCTTATCCATAATGTGGTTGTTTTGGACTTGTACTGTCGCTTGCCATCTATTTAATCGAATTATGATTTAATCGTGTTGTTAAAGTTGCATTCGCTGTTAAATTTGACTAGATTAGCTTGATTGGTGACTTTAGGTTCGATTTAGGGTTTTGATTTTTGATTATCATGATTTATTTTGGGAACATGAGTCGGAATTTTGTCATTTGTGTGTGGTTGCTTGAATTATTGCCAAATTAATGATCTCTTATCAGTACTGTGGATTGAATTTATTGTTTGTTAGTAGTAGGCAATGGACTTGTGATATTACCTGGATTGAATTTATCTTTTTTTTCTTTAAATCGTGTTCCTGTAGGAGCTAATATATTTCTCCCATAAATCTTCTGACATGGTTGTTCCATGCTTCCCATATGGAAATATCATTCCTACTGTGCCTAGCATTCTCATGATATTACCTGAATTGGATAAATCTTTTTAGAGATGGTTGAAGAGATTGGCATAATCCTTAAGTCCTTATATATGGAACTGGTTGGGGGTTCTAGCGGGCTTTACCTTTGTGCTACAAAAGAGAGCTTGTGTCACCTGATCATCAGTTATCTTTCGCAAAGGTGAACCCCCTCCTATTGAAGCATATCCTTCTTTGCTGTTAGGGGCTCTAAGCATACAGATCAATTGAGCCAGAGGTCTTTGCAGAAAACGGAACAGCATGGGAAGGCGAATGATATCCTATTTCAAGTTGTTAAAACAAACATATCATATAACTCTAATAGCTTGATCTACCTTGAACCACTAAGAATGTTACAATTTTATGACAAATATAAGTAGAACGATGTATACACATCTAGATGAGAACTGAGAAGAGACATTTACGAGAAACAGTTAGTCTATCAGTTCAGAAACAGTTAGTCTACCATATCCTTGATGATGAAATTTTGAATTCTATTATGTTGCTAAGGCATAATGATTTTTTGAAGGCAAATGCACTTAAGTTGGCATTAGAAGCAAAAAACATGAATGTATCTGTCTATGTTGGCATGAGATACTGGTTCGCGTTTACAGAGGAAGCAGTTCAGCAGGTTTGCTTCCATTATTGTTCAATTAAATCATTATTGTAAGTAAACACATGGGTATGCTGTAGAACTCTCTTTCTATCTGCTCTTTGCATTTTCTATTAATTCATTGTAGTATGTAAACACATGGGTCTGCTGTGAACTCTCTTTCTATCTAGCTCTTTGCATTTTCTAGGAACTGAAATGTTTTTCCTTAGATACAACCGTTTCTCATACCTGTTTATGTGAACCTGTTTCCGTGTAATGTCTTGTTGTATTTCACGTTTATAGTCCGCTACTGTTCCTCCCTTATGTTTGGTGCAACTAACTGATTGGGGTCTTATTCAGTGAATTATTACAGTAAGTATCATGACTTATTACAATACTGATCCGACTTCATGAAATATTAGTGTTGCTATTATTACACCTTATGAAGATTACTTGCCTGATATCTAGAGAGGCTTTGACAAACCTGGGCTACAATGCATGTACAATATGAAGCAGAGCAATTGCCTACACCTAGCTGCAGCCCACGAGCTGCTGCTGCCCCCCTAAGCTGCTGCTACCCACAAGCTGCTGCTCAGCAAGAGTACTAAAAGATACATAATTTTGTAACTTTCCCTTTATTTGTATTAAAACATAATTTACAATGAAAAATGATACTTTTATATATGTATAATAGTTTGGCGATATTTTACGATTGAAAAATGAAAAAACAAATTTTGTTTGTTTTTTTTTTTGGGTCACAAGGGCTGCGGTTTAGGTCTATAAAAAGGGTTGCGGTTTAGGCCTAAAACCGAAGCCCTTCCAATATGGAAGGACTGCGGTTTTGGGCCTAAACCGCAACCCTTCGTTGTGAAGGGCTGCGGTTTAAAAGGGATGCTGGCCAAAAACGCAGTCCTTAGGGCTGTTTTGACCGTAACCCTTGCGTTTCTCTCCACTAGTGTATGATAACAAAAATCAGTAGTAGATGCGGCACATGGTGATACCCAACGCTTCTTTGAATTATTAGTCGCAGATGTGACTGCAAATTTCGGAACATTGGTAGGGGGACAAACCAAAGATTCAATCTTTATGGTCCCTTGAATGTCATATGATGGATCTTGGGAAGTTGTACAATTCAAAGAGGCATTCGGTTTAGTTGTTTGAGCCAACGAGCGAATTGTTGCCTTCGGTTATGCCACGTCTTGTTTTAAGAACAAGACAAGTTCTTCCTTGGAAACGTACTCTTCATTGGGGCATTGATGTTCTTCGTGTCCAAGACCTTGACACTTCAAACATTGAATCCATGTCTTTCGACGCACGGCTGTAATAGATGTCTTCTTAGGTACGAGACGCAATATGTCTAGGTTAGATTGATGCACTTTGCATAGCCCAACAAGTATGTCATTGAACAGAGCAATGATTTCATCCATGAAACAGTCGTGTTTAGGAAACAGCAAGCAGATATGATGGCATGGAAGTTTAACGCTGCACAGAACTAGATACTTATTAGAACGTTTTGAAATTTTGACACAACAAACCTGAAGATGTTAGAAGTCCAATGAGCCAAAAATCATCGAATTCCAATATCACGCGCTGTAGAAAGCTACTGGTGTCAATCTGGGCGACAGAAATTTCACGCAGATGTATTTTATTGCTGCGACTTCGTTACTGGTTCAAATGCACACAAAATTTAACACAAGATAGATTTCCATGTTAGCTTTCCAACGAACTAAGAAAATCTGAATTCCGAATTATAACTTATCCACACGAACAGATTTACCGAAATGAATGCAGAATTTGACGGAAATCAACCGATTAGGGTGGAAGGATCAGCAGCCACACCACTTGATGTGGATCTTGAAATAAGAAATTTGAATTTTAGGCTCTTTATGTAGTTTAGTGGCTTTTGTATATTAAAGATTGAAACTTTACTGAAAATTAGTAGCAAGAATCGAAATCTTGATGTGTTTCAACTAGAAATTCGAATAGTAACAATGGGATATGAAGAATTATGATTAATCCAAATCAAAACACAACTGGGTTTGGATTCACTCCTGAAACTTTAGATTCACTCCTGAAACTTTTTAATTCACACGAATTAAACTCAAAACTCAAGCTGATTTTTATTAATGCTGAATGGAAATATATATAGGTTAAGAAGAAACCTACATCAACTAGAAAACATAAATCCTAAAGGATAACTAAAACAAAACAAATCTATCAACTAATTCCACGCGGCAAAGGAATACCACACGCCTATGTGAATTAGGAATCCTAATGCAAAGCAAACTCTAATTGAAATAAAGTCCTAATGCAAACGAAATACTTAACAAATCATAAATTAAAATCCTAAATTACATAGAATTCTAACAGAACTAGAACTCTACATAACTAACACTTCTATTTCACATCATACTCCCCTTCTTGAAAAAAACTTATCCTCAAGTTTTAATGTAGCCAAGCGATCAGCCATGCGCGAAATCCATGATCCATTAGCATTAGGTCACGGATGAGAAACAGCAATGGAGGCCATGATGCTTTTGGACGTGTGTTACCAAGAATGACAATATGATAACAAAAATCAGTAGTAGATGCGGCACATGGTGATACCCAACACTTCTTTCACTAGTAGAAAAAACGCTATATGTCACAACATAACCGCTGCGGTCCCTAAGAGAACCGAAGCGGTAAATCCGCAAAAGTTTGGGAGGGAAATTGGGCAACATTAACCGCTGTGGTTTTTAGAGAACCGCAACGGTTAACCAGAAACCGATTCGGTTCTCTTAACCGCAGCAGTAATTTTTTTTGTCTAATGCACGCGTTTGGTCTTTCCTCCCTCCTTTTTTTCCCTATCTCCTCCCTCCTCCCTCCTCCCTCCTTTTTTTCCTCGCTCATCCTCGAACCCTAAACAAAATCTCCCATCCATTCACTGCCATCTCTCAGCCACCAGCCCACTACCGTCGAACCCTAAACCATCTCTACCATCCATTCATCACCATCTCTCATCTCTCACCTTCAAACACCCACGAAAGCCCTTATTTTTAGAATTCTTCCATGATTTCAACTGGGTTTTGCTTAACGCGAGGTTGCCGGCGAAAAATTGAGCGACAAAGAAGGCAGCGCAACTACCAAGGGAGGACAAGGAAAAGCTAAAGTGTCCAAAATCGATGTCTGAACTATCTCCATTGGTAGGGTTTTTCAAGCTTCTATTATAATGGTTTGTGTTTCTGAAATATCTCACCATCTTTTTCTCTCTTTTTAATTGTAATTTCATCATTTTCTTGATTTTTATTTCTCTTTTTCTGTGTTTTGATGAGACTTTCAAAAGGAGAAATGGAGGTCGCAACAATGTCAATTTCATTTGCTGCTCCAATTGCGACGCCTGCAAACACCTCAACTTCCGGTTTCTGAAGTGAAAACCTTCTTCTCCCTCTTTATTTGCTTCCTTCAGGCCCTAGTCCCAAATTTCCCTTTCCTTTTCATCCAAATTTGCTCTATGTTTACTGATCTGAAAAGCTGCGTTGATGGCGGCGCTCGAGAGGTATAAGGAGGGAATTTTAATGGTAAGTTTCCATTTCTTTCTCAACTCGTTTACCTGCAATTACGTTTAAGTTTTTTGGTTTTCATATTGGGAATTTTTGTACAAGGTTAGTGTTAAACTGGTAACTACTCTTTATTGTTCTGATTCCCTCTTTTGTTGGATGAAATCTGAAATGTTAATTCAATCCAGCAGAATTTGAGCCTACAAACCTATAGATTAAATTTTCAGTGAAAGCTTTGATATCGGTAATAATGTACAAACCCTTACAGTTTTGGGCTTATCTATCACAAATTATATTTTTAATATCAGAGATGTGAATTGGTTATGTTACAAATTCAAATTTCAGTTTTTTGTGTTGAAGTGTCAACATTTTATATTACATCAATATTTGTATGATACTTTGTTTGATGCTTTAAAAAAATGACACGAGTCTTTGTTTGATAATCGTGTTTGTGCTTATACTATGAGTCATTTGGACTTGGTGAAGAGATTCTCAAATGTAGGAGAATTTAGTTACTTTTATGATTCAATTTTGGCAGCATTTGTCACCATGTGTACGCATAGTTGTGTGCTAATGGCATCTGGAAACCGTTAAGAGTTTGTAATCAGTGTAAATTTCTCCTGTTTGTACAATTTAGATAATGAGTCTTTGCATGAATTTTTCTAGCGCTTCTATAGGTTGTGTGATATTTCACACTGGTGTTGCTTTTGATGTACTTGTCAAATTTTGAATATCTATTTCTCAATAAATATATTTCATTTCATTTTTGTAACTCACTTTGAGTGTCCATTTCTCAAACCCTGAATATATATTTGTTAAGGTTCAAATTAAACGATGCTTAATTGTGGACGTAGTCTTGTTTGTGATGATACATTGATATTTATATAAGATCATATTTTAATAATAATTTTAACCAATAAATATAATAAAACTTGAATGTGTAAAGTTTGTCAAGAAAAGTTTATTTCAATATGTCAATCCAACCCAATAATAATGCTCTTAATGTGATAGTTCTTTCAGGACATTTTTGGAAGCAATTAACCCTTGACTTTTATAAATGAGAGGCTTCCTTTAGAATTACGGGAAAATTGAGGCATGGAGCAGTCAATAGTAGCACTTCTTGCAGGAAAGATTCACTGTACTCCAAGGTTTCTTTCTATCCTCATCCTGGAACAATCCAAGGCAAAACACAGTTTATTTGTTGTCTGATTTCTGTAGCTTTCTGCATTATATAGAAGCATAAGCCAGAAGGTCCCCATGGTACTTGGGTCATAAACAGGGTGACTGGGTGAGCTTGATTTATTTGCTTGGAGAGACATACTAATGAAATTGAAAAAGCAACATAAGTAAAATCATTTGATGGATTTTATTATCAAGTTAGAAAATTGCTCTTTACAAATAGGCTTATGGGACAGTACTAAACATGTACAAGATGCATTATGGCAGAAGGGTCACATACTCGCATCATCGCCATATTGCTTTTCTTGTGAAACTTAAAAGCAAAGATAGACAATAAAACAAAATCTAATGTTGCTTTTACCATGTTTCAAGCAGCTTCATGCATATTGATAAGTGTTACCTAATTTGCTATCTAATTCGCCAATTGAATAGATCAGTGTTATATAATCTGCTATCAATAAGCAAATTCCCTAATTGTTATCTAATTTACTATCAAAGTTACCTAATAGATCAGTGTTATCTAAGATTGATGAGTGTTACCTAATTGTTTTCATGCATATTGATCAGTGTTACCTAAGATGCATATTGATCTGTACGACAAACTGTGGTGGCTTTCTGTGAGCACACAACCCCATATTATGATGCTTTTTCGGTTTACTATTGATTGGAGAACATTTTTTCCTCTATAATTTAGCTACTTGTGTGAACTTTGTGTAGCAGATAAGTATAATATCTAATCATTTGAGATTTTATGAGGTTGTCTGGGGCTAAACTTTGATGTTGGGTCATTTTCTTATCTAGTTAAACAGGTTGAGCGAAACATCTTTTCAGTTTATGAATTTGAGCCCAGATGAAGGTGTTTTATAACAACGCATGCCCTGGATTGTTATATAGACTAGCTACTCACTGCCAACATGTCTATCTTTATATTCTTTGAGCATTAAGTTTAAAATTCAATTAGTGTTGTTTGAACTTCTTACTTTTTAGTATTGCTCATTTTTGCTGAGTTTCTATGGCTCAATATGCATTGATGCTTTCTCATTGTTTCTGGTTACCTGATCAACATAGGTCTGCACTGGAGCTAAGAGTGAAAATCAGTCAAAATTAGCAGCTCGTAAGGTACATTTTTAGGCATTGCGATGTTGTTTCTGCTGTTTCTGCATGTGGGCATTTTGTTTTACAATGTAAGTTACATTTTGTGTTACAATGTAAGTTAAAATTGATTTGTGAGGGTGAATGCTTGTATTTCTCGCTGATTCACGATTGTTATCCTAATGTACGAACTTACCATCTGAAGGTTGTTTATTTGCTTGGTGATTGAAACCTCCGGTTAGCCTGGGCGTGCGGTGGGGGTGGGTGGTAGTGCAGGGGGCAACGCAGGGGTTGGGGGCGGTGGTGGGTGGGTGGTGGGGCGGGGTGGGGGTGGGGGGCAGTGCGGTGGGGGGGGCGATCTTTGGGGGCAGTCTTTGGGGTGGAGGCAACGCATGGGGTGGAGGGCATTGCAGGGGGGTGGGGACAATGCAAAGTGGGTAATGGGGCGGTGCGGTGCAAGGGGGGTGGGTGGGGGCGGTGCGGTGGGGGTGGCGGCGGTGCGGGGTGGGGGCGAGACGGGCAATGCAGGTGGGGGGGGGGGCGTCTTTGGTGCAATGCGGGGTAGGGGCGATCTTTGGGGGTGGGGGCAACGAGGGAGTGCGAGGGGGGTGGGGCGGTGTAGTGGGGGTGGGGCCGTGCGGGGCAGGTGCGGGGGGGGGGGGGTGCGCGGGGTTGGTGGGGGCGGCAAGGGGTGGGGGGTCTTGGGGGAAATGCGGGGGTGGGGGCAAAGTGCTGATATGGAAGGTGAGGAAACTTGCGATACATCACTTCTTGGATTAGCAGAAGAAGTTGTAGAGGAGCGTGTTGCGGTTGACGATGTCGTCATGATCAAGGGAACTAAGAACACTAGTGCGGTGGGTTTAAGTGGACTAAATCTATAGTTTATAAAGGTTTCTTCTTCCTTTTTTATTATTTTTGGCTTCAAATTTATGCAATCCGGGGCTTTTTTTATACCGAGATTCTATTCCACAAAAGGCAAAGAGAATTAATAAAAAGTATTGGTTTGATTGCCGATGATTAATTGCCGATGATTGCGATGATTAATTGCCGATGTTTTCCCAAAGTGTCAAGGTGAAGTGATGGTCAAGCAAAAGAGGTGCTTGGCTCAAGCCAACCTTGATATTTTGAGCTGCATGTCCTTTGGTTTATCTTCATATGGAAGCTTTGCATGTTAACTTATATCCATAGATGATGCATGAACTGGAAACTAAAAGTTCGTTAATTAAAATGGGGAAGGAGGAAATATCCTAGAGTGTCCTAAAATTTAAATGGACATTAATCTTTGCTTTGTGGTTTTGGGGACTGTCTTGGTCCCGAAATTCATTTATCATTCTATCGCCATCGCATAATTTATTTGGTGGCCTAATAAGAATGTTGCCCTACAGCCGCCGTGTGAGTAATACCGGCATTCCAAAAGTTAATGTCATTGCTTCGCGACGCAACATTTGCCGGCGATCACCCGAAGTTGATGTTAGTGATGAAGAATTTTTACGGTTTGACACACTGCGTTGTCCCCTGTCTACCAGAAAAGAAGTTGCAACTGCTATCAAATGTGAGTGGAGTTTTCTCTCCAGGAGTTCTTACTGCATTAGTTGGATCAACTGGAGCAGGGAAAACCACTTTGATGGATGTGATTGTGTATAAAATATTCTTGAGTTTCAAATTTAAAGTCCTACACAGTTGATTATGATGTTGGAATTATACTTAATTTTTCTATGTATCTAATTATATGGTCAATTAAGCGTAATAAAATGAGTATTGGTATATATTATTGATTTTGTATTGATTAATAATGAAAAAAAAAAAAAATTTAACCGCTGCGGTTTTCACCCAAAACCGCATCAGTAAGTGACCATCCGATGCGGTTTTGGACCGCAGCGGTTAATCCTTCATAACCGCTGCTAGCCCAACCGTTGCGGTCCAAAACCGCAGCGGTAAGCCCAGTTTTGACCGCAGCGGTTGAACTTTTATCCACTCGTGTTTGAATCTTTAGTCGCATATGTGACAACAAATTTTGGAACTTTGGTAGGGGTACAAACCAAAGATTCAATCTTTATGGTCCCTTGAATGTCATATGATGGATCTTGGGAAGTTGTACAATTCAAAGAGGCATTCGGTTCAGTTGTTTGAGCCAACGAGGGAATTGTTGCCTTCGGTTATGCCACGTCTTGTTTTAAGCACAAGACAAGTTCTTCCTTGGAAACGTACTCTTCATTGGGTCATTGATGTTCTTCGTGTCCAAGACCTTGACACTTCAAACATTGAATCCATGTCTTTGGGCGCACAGTTGTAATAGATGTCTTCTTAGGTGCGAGACGCAGTATGTCTAGGTTAGATTGATGCACTTTGCATAGCCCAATAAGTCTGTCTTTGAACCGAGCAATGATTTCATCCATGAAACAGTCGTGTTTAGGAAACATCAAGCAGATACGATGGCATGGAAGTTTAACGCTGCACAGAACTAGATACTTATTAGAACGTTATAAAATTTTGACACAACAAACCTGAAGATGTTAGAACTCCAATGAACCAAAAATCATCGAATTTCGATATCACGTGCAGTAGAAAGCTACTGGTGTCAATCTGGGCGACAGAAATTTGACGCAGATGTATTTGATTGCTGCGAGTTCGTTATTGGTTCAAATGCGCTCAACTTTTAATTCAAGATAGATTTCCTTGTTAGCTTTCGAACGAACTAAGAAAATCTGAATTCCGACTTATAACGTATCCAGACGAACAGATTTACCGAACTGACTGTAGAATTTGACAGAAATCAGCAGAATAGGGTGGAAGGATCAGCAGCCACACCACTTGATGTGGATCATGAAATAAGAAATTCGAAATTTAGGCTCTTTATGTAGTTTAGTGGCTTTTGTAGATTAAAGATTGAAACTTTACTGAAAATTAGTAGCAAGAATCGACATCAAGATGTATTTCAACAAGAAATTCGAATAGTAACAAAGGGATATGAAGAATTATGATTAATCCAAATCAAAACACAACTGGATTTGGATTCACTCCTGAAACTTTAGATTCACTCCAAAAACTTATTTATTCACACGATTTAAACTCAAAACTCAAACTGATTTTTATTAATGCTGAATGGAAATATATATAGGTTAAGAAGAAACCTACATCAACTAGAAAACATAAATCCTAAAGGATTACTAAAACAAAACAAATCTATCAACTAATTCCACGCGGCTAAGGAATACCACACGCCTATGTGAATTAGGAATCCTAATGCAAAGCAAACTCTAATTGAAATAAAGTCCTAATGCAAACGAAATACTTAACAAATCATAAATTAAAATCCTAAATTACATAGAATTCTAACAGAACTAGAACTCTACATAACTAACACTTCTATTTCACATCATACTCCCCTTCTTGAAAAAAACTTGTCCTCAAGTTTTGATGTAGCCAAGCGATCAGCCATGCGCGAAATCCATGATCCATTAGCATCAGGTCACGGATGAGAAACAGCAATGGAGGCCATGATGCTTTTGGACGTGTGTTACCAAGAATGACAATATGATAACAAAAATCAGTAGTAGATGCAACACATGGTAATACCCAACACTTCTTTGAATCTTTAGTCGCATATGTGAAAAAAAATTTCGGAACTTTGGAAGGGGTACAAACCAAAGATTCAATCTTTATGGTCCCTTGAATGTCATATGATGGATGTTGGGAAGTTGTTCAATTCAAAGAGGCATTCGGTTCAGTTGTTTGAGCCAACGAGGGAATTGTTGCCTTCGGTTATGCCACGTCTTGTTTTAAGAACAAGAAAAGTTCTTCCTTGGAAACGTACTCTTCATTGGGTCATTGATGTTCTTCGTGTCCAAGACCTTGACATGTCAAACATTGAATCCATGTCTTTGGGAGCACAGTTGTAATATAAGTCTTCTTAGATTCGAGATGCAATATGTCTAGGTTAGATTGATGCACTTTGCATAGCCCAACAAGTATGTCTTTGAACTGAGCAATGATTTCATCCATGAAACAGTCGTGTTTAGGAAACATCAAGCAGATACGATGGCATGGAAGTTTAACGCTGCACAGAACTAGATACTTATTAGAACGTTATAAAATTTTGACACAACAAACCTGAAGATGTTAGAACTCCAATGAACCAAAAATCATCGAATTCCGATATCACGTGCTGTAGAAAGCTACTGGTGTCAATCTGGGCGACAGAAATTTGACGCAGATGTATTTGATTGCTGCGACTTCGTTATTGGTTCAAATGCGCTCAACTTTTAATTCAAGATAGATTTCCTTGTTAGCTTTCGAACGAACTAAGAAAATCTGAATTCCGACTTATAACATATCCACACGAACAGATTTACCGAACTGACTGCAGAATTTGACGGAAATCAGCAAAATAGGTTGGAAGGATCAGCAGCCACACCACTTGATGTGGATCTTGAAATAAGAAATTCGAAATTTAGGCTCTTTATGTAGTTTAGTGGCTTTTGTAGATTAAAGATTGAAACTTTACTGAAAATTAGTAGCAAGAATCGACATCAAGATGTATTTCAACAAGAAATTCGAATAGTAACAAAGGGATATGAAGAATTATGATTAATCCAAATCAAAACACAACTGGATTTGGATTCACTCCTGAAACTTTAGATTCACTCTTGAAACTTTTTAATTCACACGAATTAAACTCAAAACTCAAACTGATTTTTATTAATGCTGAATGGAAATATAAATAGGTTTAGAAGAAACCTACATCAACTAGAAAACATAATTCCTAAAGGATAACTAAAACAAAACAAATCTATCAACTAATTCCACGCGGCTAAGGAATACCACACGCCTATGTGATTTAGGATTCCTAATGCAAAGCAAACTCTAAATGAAATAAAGTCCTAATGTAAACGAAATACTTGACAAATCAGAAATTAAAATCCTAAATTACATAGAATTCTAACAGAATTAGAACTCTACATAACTAACACTTCTATTTCACAACATACTCCCCTTCTTGAAAAAAACTTATCCTTAAGTTTTGATGTAGCCAAGCGATCATCCATGCGCGAAATCCATGATCCATTATCATTAGGTCACGGATGAGAAACAACAATGGAGGCCATGATGCATTTGGACGTGTGTTACCAAGAATGACAGTATGATAACAAAAATTAGTAGTAGTTGCGGCACATGGTGATACCCAACGCTTCTTTGAATCTTTAGTCGCACATGTGACAACAAATTTCGGAACTTTCGTAGGGGTACAAACCAAAGATTCAATCTTTATGGTCCCTTGAATGTCATATGATGGATCTCGGGAAGTCTTACAATTCAAAGAGGCATTCAGTTCAGTTGGTTGAGCCAACGAGGAAATTGTTGCCTTCGGTTATGCCACGTCTTGTTTTAAGAACAAGACACGTTCTTCCTTGGAAACGTACTCTTCATTGGGGCATTGATGTTCTTCGTGTCCAAGACCTTGACACTTCAAACATTGAATCCATGTCATTCGGCGCACGGTTGTAATATATGTCTTCTTAGGTGCGAGACGCAGTATGTCTAGGTTAGATTGATGCACTTTGCATAGGCCAACAAGTATGTCTTGGAACTGAGCAATGATTTCATCCATGAAACAGTCGTGTTTCGGAAACAACAAGTAGAAATGATGGCATAAAAGTTGAACGCTGCACAGAACTAGATAATTATTAGAACATTATGAAATTTTGACACAACAAACCTAAAGATGTTAGAAGTCCAATGAGCTAAAAATCATCGAATTCTGATGTCACGCGCTCGAGAAAGCTACTGGTGTCAATCTGGGCGACAGAAATTTAACGCAAATGTATTTGATTGCTGCGATTTTGTTACTAGTTCAAATGCGCTAAAATTTTAACACAAGATTGATTTCCTTGTTAGCTTTCCAACGAACTATGAAAATCTGAAATCCGACTTATAACATATCCACACGAACAGATTTACCGAACTGATTGCAGAATTTGACGGAAATCAGCAGATTTTGTTACTGGTTCAAATGCGTTCAAATTTTAACACAAGATAGATTTCCTTGTTAGCTTTCCAACGAACTATGAAAATCTAAAATCCGACTTATAACGTATCCAAACGAACAGATTTACCGAACTGACTGCAGAATTTGGTGGAAATCAGCAGATTAGGGTGGAAGGATCAGCAGCCACACCACTTGATGTGGATCTTGAAACAACAAATATGAAATTTAGGCTCTTTATGTAGTTTAGTGGCTTTTGAAGATTAAAGATTCAAACTTTACTGAAAATTAGTAGCAAGAATCGAAATCTTGATGTATTTCAACAAGAAATTCGAATAGTAACAAAGGGATATGAAGAATTATGATTAATCCAAATCAAAACTCAACTGGGTTTGAATTCACTCCTGAAACTTTGGATTCACTCCTGAAACTTTTTAATTCACACGAATTAAACTCAAAACTCAAACTGATTTTTATTAATGCTGAATGGAAATATAAATAGGTTTAGAAGAAACCTACATCAAATAGAAAACATAATTTCTAAAGGATAACTAAAACAAAATAAATCTATCAACTAATTCCACGCGGCTAAGGAATACCACACGCCTATGTGATTTAGGAATCCTAATGTAAAGCAAACTCAAATTGAAATAAAGTCCTAATGCAAACGAAATACTTAACAAATCATAAATTTAAATCATAAATTACATAGAACTCTAATAGATTTGGAACTCTACATAACTAACACTTCTATTTCACATCATACTCCCCTTCTTGAAAAAAACTTGTCCTCAAGTTTTGATGTAGCCAAGCTATCATCCATGCGCGAAATCCATGATCCATTAGCATTAGGTCACAGATGAGAAACAACAATGGAGGCCATGATGCTTTTGGACGTGTGTTACCAAGAATAACAGTATGATAACAAAAATCAGTAGTAGATGCGGCACATGGTGATACCCAACGCTTCTTTGAATCTTTAGTCGCATATGTGACCGTAAATTTTGGAACTTTGGTAGGGGTACAAACCCAAGATTCAATCTTTATGGTCCCTTGAATGTCATATGATGGATCATGGGAAGTTGTACAATTCAAAGAGGCATTCGGTTCAGTTGTTTGAGCCAGCGAGTGAATTATTGCCTTCGGTTATGCCACGTCTTGTTTTAAGAACAAGACAAGTTCTTCCATGGAAACGTACTCTTCATTGGGGCATTGATGTTCTTCGTGTCCAAGACCTTGACACTTCAAACATTGAATCTATGTCATTCGGTGCACGGTTGTAATAGATGTCTTCTTAGGTGCGAGACGCAGTATGTCTAGGTTAGATTGATGCACTTTGCATAGCCCAACAAGTATGTCTTGGAACCGAGCAATAATTTCATCCATGAAACAGTCGTGTTTAGGAAACAGCAAGCAGATATGATGGCATTGAAGTTTAACGCTGCACAGAACTAGATACTTATTAGAACATTATGAAATTTTAACACAACAAACCTGAAGATGTTAGAAGTCCAATGAGCCAAAAATCATCGAATTCCGATGTTACGCGCTCTAGAAAGCTACTGGTGTCAATCTGGGCGACATAAATTTAACGTAGATGTATTTGATTGCTGCGATTTTATTACTGGTTCAAATGCGCTCAAATTTTAACACAAGATAGATTTCCTTGTTAGCTTTCCAACGAACTATGAAAATCTAAAATCCGACTTATAACGTATCCAGACGAACAGATTTACCGAACTGACTGCAGAATTTGGTGGAAATCAGCAGATTAGGGTGGAAGGATCAGCAGCCACACCACTTGATGTGGATCTTGAAACAAGAAATACGAAATTTAGGCTCTTTATGTAGTTAAGTGGCTTTTGTAGATTAAAGATTAAAACTTTACTGAAAATTAGTAGCAAGAATCGAAATCTTGATGTATTTCAACAAGAAATTCGAATAGTAACAAAGGGATATGAAGAATTATGATTAATCCAAATCAAAACTCAACTGGGTTTGGATTCACTCCTGAAACTTTGGATTCACTCCTGAAACTTTTTAATTCACACGAATTAAACTCAAAACTCAAACTGATTTTTATTAATGCTGAATGGAAATATAAATAGGTTTAGAAGAAACTTACATCAAATTGAAAACATAATTTGTAAAGGATAACTAAAACAAAACAAATCTATCAACTAATTCCACGCGGCTAAGGAATACCACACGCCTATGTGATTTAGGAATCCTAATGCAAAGCAAACTCTAACTGAAATAAAGTCCTAATGCAAACGAAATACTTAACAAATCATAAATTTAAATCCTAAACTACATAGAATTCAAATAGAACTAGAACTCTACATAACTAACACTTCTATTTCACATCATACTCCCCTTCATGAAAAAAACTTGTCCTCAAGTTTGGATGTAGCCAAGCGATCATCCATGCGCGAAATCCATGATCCATTAGCATTAGGTCACAAATGAGAAACAACAATGGAGGCCATGATGCTTTTGGACGTGTGTTACCAAGAATGACAGTATGATAACAAAATTCAGTAGTAGATGCGGCACATGGTGATACCCAACGCTTCTTTGAATCTTTAGTCGCATATGGGACAGTAAATTTTGGAACTTTGGTAGGGGTACAAACCAAAGATTCAATCTTTATGGTCCCTTGAATGTCATATGATGGATCTTGGGAAGTTGTACAATTCAAAGAGGCATTCGGTTCAGTTGTTTGATCCAGCGAGGGAATTGTTGCCTTCGGTTATGCCACGTCTTGTTTTAAGAACAAGACAAGTTCTTCCTTGGAAACGTACTCTTCATTGGGGCATTGATGTTCTTCGTGTCCAAGACCTTGACACTTCAAACATTAAATCCATGTCATTCGGCGCACGGTTGTAATAAATGTCTTCTTAGGTGCGAGACGCAGTATGTCTAGGTTAGATTGATACACTTTGCATAGCCCAACAAGTATGTCTTGGAACTGAGCAATGATTTCATCCATGAAACAGTCGTGTTTAGGAAACAGCAAGCAGATATGATGGCATTGAAGTTTAACGCTGCACAGAACAAGATACTTATTAGAACATTATGAAATTTTGACACAACAAACCTGAAGATGTTAGAAGTCCAATGAGCCAAAAATCATCGAATTCCGATGTCACGCGCTCTAGAAAGCTACTGGTGTCAATCTGGGCGACATAAATTTAACGTAGATGTAATTGATTGCTACGATTTTGTTACTGCTTCGAATGCGTTCAAATTTTAACACGAGATAGATTTCCTTGTTAGCTTTCCAACGAACTATGAAAATCTGAAATCCGACTTATAACGTATAGACCAACAGATTTACAGAACTGACTGCAGAATTTGTTGGAAATCAGCAGATTAGGGTGGAAGGATCAGCAGCCACACCACTTGATGGGGATCTTGAAACAAGAAATACGAAATTTAGGCTCTTTATGTAGTTTAGTGGCTTTTGTAGATTAACGATTGAAACTTTACTGAAAATTAGTAGCAAGAATCGAAATCTTGATGTATTTCAACAAGAAATTCGAATAGTAACAAAGGGATATGAAGAATTATGATTAATCCAAATCAAAACTCAACTGGGTTTGGATTCACTCCTGAAACTTTGGATTCACTCCTAAAAATTTTTAATTCACACGAATTAAACTCAAAACTCAAACTGATTTTTATTAATGCTGAATGGAAATATATATAGGTTTAGAAGAAACCTACATCAACAAGAAAACATAAATCCTAAATGATAACTAAAACAAAACAAATCTATCAACTAATTCCACGCGGCTAAGGAATACCACACGCCTATGTGAATTTGGAATCCTAATGCAAAGCAAAGTCTAATTGAAATAAAGTCCTAATGCAAACGAAATTCTTAACAAATCATAAATTAAAATCCTAAATTACATAGAATTCTAAGAGAACTAGAACTATACATAACTAACACTTCTACTTCACATCATACTCCCCTTCTGGAAAAAAATCTTGTCCTCAAGTTTTGATGTAGCCAAGCGATCAGCCATGCGCGAAATCCATGATCCATTAGCATTAGGTCACGGATGAGAAACAGCAATGGAGGCCATGATGCTTTTGGATGTGTGTTACCAAGAATGACAGTATGATAACAAAAATCAGTCGTAGATGCGGCACATGGTGATACCAAACACTTCTTTGAATATTTAGTCGCATATGTGACAACAAATTTTTAAACTTTGGTAGGTGTACAAACCAAAGATTCAATCTTTATGGTCCCTTGAATGTCATATGATGGTTCTTGGGAAGTTGTACAATTCAAATAGGCAGTCGGTTCAGTTGTTTGAGCCAACGAGGGATTGTTGCCTTCGGTTATGCCACGTCTTGTTTTAAGAACAAAACAAGTTCTTCCATGGAAACGTACTCTTCATTGGTGCATTGATGTTCTTCGTGTCCAAGTCCTTGACACTTTAAACATTGAATCCATGTCTTTCGGCGCACAGTTGTAATAGATGTCTTCTTAGGTGCGAGACGCAATATGTCTAGGTTAGATTGATGCACTTTGCATACCCCAACAAGTATGTCTTGGAACTGAGCAATGATTTCATCCATGAAACAGTCGTGTTTAGGAAACAGCAAGCAGATATGATGGCATTGAAGTTTAACGCTGCACAAACTAGATACTTATTAGAACATTATGAAATTTTGACACAACAAACCTGAAGATGTTAGAAGTCCAATGAGCCAAAAATCATCGAATTCCGATGTCACGCGCTCTAGAAAGCTACTGGTGTCAATCTGGGCGACATAAATTTAACGCAGATGTAATTGATTGCTGCGATTTTGTTACTGCTTCAAATGCGTTCAAATTTTTACACGAGATAGATTTCCTTGTTAGCTTTCCAACGAACTATGAAAATCAGAAATCCGACTTATAACGTATAGACGAACAGATTTACCGAACTGACTGCAGAATTTGTTGGAAATCAGCAGATTAGGGTGGAAGGATCAGCAGCCACACCACTTGATGTGGATCTTGAAACAAGAAATACGAAATTTCGGCTCTTTATGTAGTTTAGTGGCTTTTGTAGATTAAAGATTGTAACTTTACTGAAAATTAGTAGCAAGAATCGAAATCTTGATGTATTTCAACAAGAAATTCGAATAGTAACAAAGGGATATGAAGAATATATGATTAATCCAAATCAAAACTCAACTGGGTTTGGATTCAATCCTGAAACTTTGGATTCACTCCTGAAACTTTTTAATTCACACGAATTAAACTCAAAACTCAAACTGATTTTTATTAATGCTGAATGGAAATATATATAGGTTAAGAAGAAACCTACATAAACTAGAAAACATAAATCCTAAAGGATAATTAAAACAAAACAAATCTATCAACTAATTCCACGCGGCTAAGGATTACCACACGCCTATGTGAATTTGGAATCCTAATGCAAAGCAAACTCTAATTGAAATAATGTCCTAATAAAAACGAAATACTTAACAAATCATAAATTAAAATCCTAAATTACATAGAATTCTATGAGAACTAGAACTCTACATAACAAACACTTCTACTTCACATCATACTCCCCTTCTTGAAAAAAACCTGTCCTCAAGTTTTGATGTAGCCAAGCAATCAGCCATGCGCGAAATCCATGATCCATTAGTATTAGGTCACGGATGAGAAACAGCAATGAAGGCCATGATGCTTTTGGACATGTGTTACCAAGAATGACAGTATGATAACAAAAATCAGTAGTAGATGCGGCACATGGTGATACCCAACGCTTCTTTGAATATTTAGTCGCATATGTGACAACAAATTTTGAAACTTTGGTAGGTGTACAAACCAAAGATTCAATCTTTATGGTCCCTTGAATGTCATATGATGGTTGTTGGGAAGTTGTATAATTCAAAGAGGCATTCGGTTCAGTTGTTTAAGCCAACGAGGGAATTGTTGCCTTCGGATATGCCACGTCTTGTTTTAAGAACAAACCAAGTTCTTCCATGGAAACGTACTCTTCATTGGGGCATTGATGTTCTTCGTGTCCAAGTCGTTGACACTTCAAACATTGAATCCATGTCTTTCGGCGCACAGTTGTAATAGATGTCTTCTTAGGTGCGAGACGCAATATGTCTAGGTTAGATTGATGCACTTTGCATAACCCAACAAGTAAGTCTTGGAACTGAGCAATGATTTCATCCATGAAACAGTCGTGTTTAGGAAACAAAGAAGCGAGATATGATGGCATTGAAGTTTAACGCTGCACAGAACTAGATACTTATTAGAACATTATGAAATTTTGACACAACAAACCTGAAGATGTTAGAAGTCCAATGAGCCAAAAATCATCGAATTCCGATGTCACGCGCTCTAGAAAGCTACTGGTGTCAATCTGGGCGACATAAATTTAACGCAGATGTATTTGATTGCTGCGATTTTATTACTGGTTCAAATGCGCTCAAATTTTAACACAAGATAGATTTCCTTGTTAGCTTTCCAACGAACTATGAAAATCTAAAATCCGACATATAACGTATCCAGACGAACAGATTTACCGAACTGACTGCAGAATTTGGTGGAAATCAGCAGATTAGGGTGGAAGGATCAGCAGCCACACCACTTGATGTGGATCTTGAAACAAGAAATACGAAATTTAGGCTCTTTATGTAGTTAAGTGACTTTTGTAGATTAAATATTAAAACTTTACTGAAAATTAGTAGCAAGAATCGAAATCTTGATGTATTTCAACAAGAAATTCGAATAGTAACAAAGGGATATGAAGAATTATATGATTAATCCAAATCAAAACTCAACTGGGTTTGGATTCAATCCTGAAACTTTGGATTCACTCCTGAAACTTTTTAATTCACACGAATTAAACTCAAAACTCAAACTGATTTTTATTAATGCTGAATGGAAATATATATAGGTTAAGAAGAAACCTACATCAACTAGAAAACATAAATCCTAAAGGATAACTAAAACAAAACAAATCTATCAACTAATTCCACGCGGCTAAGGATTACCACACGCCTATGTGAATTTGGAATCCTAATGCAAAGCAAACTCTAATTGAAATAAAGTATTAATAAAAACGAAATACTTAACAAATCATAAATTAAAATCCTAAATTACATAGAATTCTATGAGAACTAGAACTCTACATAACAAACACTTCTACTTCACATCATACTCCCCTTCTTGAAAAAAACTTGTCCTCAAGTTTTGATGTAGCCAAGCGATCAGCCATGGGCGAAATCCATGATCCATTAGCATTAGGTCACGGATGAGAAACAGCAATGAAGGCCATGATGCTTTTGGACGTGTGTTACCAAGAATGACAGTATGATAACAAAAATCAGTAGTAGATGCGGCACATGGTGATACCCAACGCTTCTTTGAATATTTAGTCGCATATGTGACAACAAATTTTGAAACTTTGGTAGGTGTACAAACCAAAGATTCAATCTTTATGGTCCCTTGAATGTCATATGATGGTTCTTGGGAAGTTGTATAATTCAAAGAGGCATTCGGTTCAGTTGTTTAAGCCAACGAGGGAATTGTTGCCTTCGGTTATGCCACGTCTTGTTTTAAGAACAAAACAAGTTCTTCCATGGAAACAGACTCTTCATTGGGGCATTGATGTTCTTCGTGTCCAAGTCGTTGACACTTCAAACATTGAATCCATGTCTTTCGGCGCACAGTTGTAATAGATGTCTTCTTAGGTGCGAGACGCAATATGTCTAGGTTAGATTGATGCACTTTACATAACCCAACAAGTATGTCTTGGAACTGAGCAATGATTTCATCCATGAAACAGTCGTGTTTAGGAAACAGCAAGCAGATATGATGGCATTGAAGTTTAACGCTGCACAGAACTAGATACTTATTAGAACATTATGAAATTTTGACACAACAAACCTGAAGATGTTAGAAGTCCAATGAGCCAAAAATCATCGAATTCCGATGTCACGCGCTCTAGAAAGCTACTGGTGTCAATCTGGGCGACATAAATTTAACGCAGATGTATTTGATTGCTGCGATTTTATTACTGGTTCAAATGCGCTCAAATTTTAACACAAGATAGATTTCCTTGTTAACTTTCCAACGAACTATGAAAATCTAAAATCCGACTTATAACGTATCCAGACGAACAGATTTACCGAACTGACTGCAGAATTTGGTGGAAATCAGTAGATTAGGGTGGAAGGATCAGCAGCCACACCACTTGATGTAGATCTTGAAACAAGAAATACGAAATTTAGGCTCTTTATGTAGTTAAGTGGCTTTTGTAGATTAAAGATTAAAACTTTACTGAAAATTAGTAGCAAGAATCGAAATCTTGATGTATTTCAACAAGAAATTCGAATAGTAACAAAGGGATATGAAGAATATATGATTAATCCAAATCAAAACTCAACTGGGTTTGGATTCAATCCTGAAACTTTGGATTCACTCCTGAAACTTTTTAATTCACACGAATTAAACTCTAAACTCAAACTGATTTTTATTAATGCTGAATGGAAATATATATAGGTTAAGAAGAAACCTACATCAACTAGAAAACATAAATCCTAAAGGATAACTAAAACAAAACAAATCTATCAACTAATTCCACGCGGCTAAGGATTACCACACGCCTATGTGAATTTGGAATCCTAATGCAAAGCAAACTCTAATTGAAATAAAGTCCTAAAAAAAACGAAATACTTAACAAATCATAAATTAAAATCCTAAATTACATAGAATTCTATGAGAACTAGAACTCTACATAACAAACACTTCTACTTCACATCATACTCCCCTTCTTGAAAAAAACTTGTCCTCAAGTTTTGATGTAGCCAAGCGATCAGCCATGCGCGAAACCATGATCCATTAGCATTAGGTCACGGATGAGAAACATCAATGAAGGCCATGATGCTTTTGGACGTGTGTTACCAAGAATGACAGTATGATAACAAAAATCAGTAGTAGATGCGGCACATGGTGATACCCAACGCTTCTTTGAATATTTAGTCGCATATGTGACAACAAATTTTGAAACTTTGGTAGGTGTACAAACCAAAGATTCAATCTTTATGGTGCCTTGAATGTCATATGATGGTTCTTGGGAAGTTGTATAATTCAAAGAGGCATTCGGTTCAGTTGTTTAAGCCAACGAGGGAATTGTTGCCTTCGGTTATGCCACGTCTTATTTTAAGAACAAAACAAGTTCTTCCATGGAAACGTACTCTTCATTGGGGCATTGATGTTCTTCGTGTCCAAGTCGTTGACACTTCAAACATTGAATCCATGTCTTTCGGTGCACAGTTGTAATAGATGTCTTCTTAGGTGCGAGACGCAATATGTCTAGGTTAGATTGATGCACTTTGCATAACCCAACAAGTATGTCTTGGGACTGAGCAATGATTTCATCCATGAAACAGTCGTGTTTAGGAAACAGCAAGCAGATATGATGGCATTGAAGTTTAACGCTGCACAGAACTAGATACTTATTAGAACATTATGAAAGTTTGACACAACAAACCTGAAGATGTTAGAAGTCCAATGAGCCAAAAATCATCGAATTCCGATGTCACGCGCTCTAGAAAGCTACTGGTGTCAATCTGGGCGACATAAATTTAACGCAGATGTATGTGATTGCTGCGATTTTATTACTGGTTCAAATGCGCTCAAATTTTAACACAAGATAGATTTCCTTGTTAGCTTTCCAACGAACTATGAAAATCTAAAATCCGACTTATAACGTATCCAGACGAACAGATTTACCGAACTGACTGCAGAATTTGGTGGAAATCAGTAGATTAGGGTGGAAGGATCAGTAGCCACACCACTTGATGTGGATCTTGAAACAAGAAATACGAAATTTAGGCTCTTTATGTAGTTAAGTGGCTTTTGTAGATTAAAGATTAAAACTTTACTGAAAATTAGTAGCAAGAATCGAAATCTTGATGTATTTCAACAAGAAATTCGAATAGTAACAAAGGGATATGAAGAATTATATGATTAATCCAAATCAAAACTCAACTGGGTTTGGATTCAATCCTGAAACTTTGGATTCACTCCTGAAACTTTTTAATTCACACGAATTAAACTCAAAACTCAAACTGATTTTTATTAATGCTGAATGGAAATATATATAGGTTTAGAAGAAACCTACATCAACTAGAAAACATAAATCCTAAAGGATAACTAAAACAAAACAAATCTATCAACTAATTCCACGCGGCTAAGGATTACCACACGCCTATGTGAATTTGGAATCCTAATGCAAAGCAAACTCTAATTGAAATAATGTCCTAATAAAAACGAAATACTTAACAAATCATAAATTAAAATCCTAAATTACATAGAATTCTAAGAGAACAAGAACTCTACATAACAAACACTTCTACTTCACATCATACTCCCCTTCTTGAAAAAAACTTGTCCTCAAGTTTTGATGTAACCAAGCGATCAGCCATGCGTGAAATCCATGATCCATTAGCATTAGGTCACGGATGAGAAACAGCAATGAAGGCCATGATGCTTTTGGACGTGTGTTACCAAGAATGACAGTATGATAACAAAAATCAGTAGTAGATGCGGCACATGGTGACACCCAACGCTTCTTTGAATATTTAGTCGCATATGTGACAACAAATTTTGAAACTTTGGTAGGTGTACAAACCAAAGATTCAATCTTTATGGTCCCTTGAATGTCATATTATGGTTCTTGGGAAGTTGTATAATTCAAAGAGGCATTCGGTTCAGTTGTTTAAGCCAACGAGGGAATTGTTGCCTTCGGTTATGCCACGTCTTGTTTTAAGAACAAAACAAGTTCTTCCATGGAAACGTACTCTTCATTGGGGCATTGATGTTCTTCGTGTCCAAGTCCTTGACACTTCAAACATTGAATCCATGTCTTTCGGCGCACAGTTGTAATAGATGTCTTCTTAGGTGCGAGACGCAATATGTCAAGGTTAGATTGATGCACTTTGCATACCCCAACAAGTATGTCTTGGAACTGAGCAATGATTTCATGCATGAAACAGTCGTGTTTAGGAAACAGCAAGCAGATATGATGGCATTGAAGTTTAACGCTGCACAGAACTAGATACGTATTAGAACATTATGAAATTTTGACACAACAAACCTGAATATGTTAGAAGTCCAATGAGCCAAAAATCATCGAATTCCGATGTCACGCGCTCTAGAAAGCTACTGGTGTCAATCTGGGCGACATAAATTTAACGCAGATGTAATTGATTGCTGCGATTTTGTTACTGGTTCAAATGCGTTCAAATTTTAACACAAGATAGATTTCCTTGTTAGCTTTCCAACGAACTATGAAAATCTGAAATCCGACTTATAACGTATCCAGACGAACAGATTTACCGAACTGACTGCAGAATTTGGTGGAAATCAGCAGATTAGGGTGGAAGGATCAGCAGCCACACCACTTGATGTGGATCTTGAAATAAGAAATACAAAATTTAGGCTCTTTATGTAGTTTAGTGGCTTTTGTAGATTAAAGATTGAAACTTTACTGAAAATTAGTAGCAAGAATCGAAATCTTGATGTATATCAACAAGAAATTCGAATAGTAACAAAGGGATATGAAGAATTATGATTAATGCAAATCAAAACTCAACTGGGTTTGGATTCACTCCTGAATCTTTGGATTCACTCCTGAAAGTTTTTAATTCACACGAATTAAACTCAAAACTCAAACTAGAAACCTACATCAACTAGAAAACATAAATCCTAACGGATAACTAAAATAAAACAAATCTATCAACTAATTTCTCGCGGCTAAGGAATACCTCACGCCTATGTGAATTAGGAATCCTAATGCAAATCAAACTCTAATTGAAATAAAGTTCTAATGTAAACTAAATACTTAACAAATCAGAAATTAAAATCTTAATTACATAGAATTCTACTGGTGTCAATCTGGGCGACAAAAATTTGACGCAGATGTATTTAATTACTGCGACTTCGTTACTGGTTTAAATGCGCACGAACATATTTACCGAACTGATTGCAGAATTTGACGGAAATCAACATATTTGGGTGGATGGATCAGCAGCCACACCACTTGATGTGGATCTTGAAACAAGAAACACGAAATTTAGTCTCTTTATGTAGTTTAGTGGCTTTTGTAGATTAAAGATTGAAACTTTACTGAAAATTTGTAGCAAGAATCGAAATCTTGATGTATTTCATCAAGAAATTCGAATAGTAACAAAGGGATATGAAGAATTCTGATTAATCCAAATTAAAACTCAACTGGGTTTGGATTCACCCCTAAAAATTTGGATTCACTTCTGAAACTTTTTAATTCACACGAATTAAACTCAAAACTCAAACTGATTTTTATTAATGCTGAATGGAAATATATATAGGTTTAGAAGAAACCTACATCAACTAGAAAACATAAATCCTAAAGGATAACTAAAACAAAACAAATCTATCAACTAATTCCACGCGGCTAAGGAATACCACACGCCTATGTGAATTAGGAATCCTAATGCAAAGCAAACTCTAATTAAAATAAAGTCCTAATGCAAACGAAATACTTAACAAATCAGAAATTAAAATCTTATTTACATATAATTCTAACAGAACTAGAACTCTACATAACTAACACTTCTATTTCACATCAGAAAATTTGATGACAAATTCTTTTGAAGAGTGGGAGAATGATACAAGTCAAGGTCAAGGTTCTAAGTCAACAATTGAAGGGGAACCAATTTGTCTAGCTAGTCCTTGAAACATTTGGGTTCAAGATCAATTACTCCTCATTTGTGTCGAGGCTTAAGTGGGAAGATGATTCGATTAATGAAGCATGAGGTGACACCATTTCTAGAGTCTTAGTTAATTTAATTAAGTCTTATTTTGAGCAAAATAAGGTCCGAAATTATCTTGTGATTATTCGGCCAAGTTAGAGTATTTTTTGGAAAGTCCTTGAGTTCCAAGTTGCAAGTTGTCATTGAGTTGTAATATTCCTTAGTTTCCTTAAGTTCTTTTAGGCCTGTAAGGGGATTTGGGGGCTGATTTGTTGTTGCCTTATGATACATATGGATTAAGCACATGAGAGCATTAGTTAAGATAAGTTAAGAATCGGTTTTAAAAGAACTAAAAGAAACTCACCCGGTTTGTTCTAAGACAAACTACCACCACTTTCACAACCCAACATCCACCAAACAAGGCTAAGACAAGGTGGAACAACTTGTCCTACAACATACTGTACGTGCTTAGCTCCTACCTCAATGAATGACAAGCAAACAACAAAGATTTTAGAGATACAAAACCAACCCCATTTTGGACAGAAAACACACTTGTTTTCTAAAAGAGATAACTCTATCAATTTTCATTCAACAAAGTTGCAATTGTACAAACAAGCTGCTAACTATTTATAGTACAACATGTCAAAATTTTACAGCCAACAAAGATCTACAAATACTATTAAAATAAGCTAAAAGTTGGAAGAGCTGCTGAACCCGGTTTTATGACCTTTCTCCATCTTTCTGCAAATATCTCATGATTAGCTTATCTAATGTCCAGGAAACCAATGGGAGGGTTTCCTACACTTGAAAAGCTTTCCATCCATTGGTCAGACGTCCCAAAATGTGGAGGAATGGCTGCTACACATTGATTTATTCTTCAGGCTTTTTTCCTTATTTTCTACACGCTGCCCAGCAGCCTTTGTGGACTTTTCATCTTTGAGTGGCTCAAGGCAAGCAGCTGCCTCATGCTTTGATAAGAAACTAGCTTAAGCACATAGGTGACTAAGTACCTTACAAAAATTCAGAAGAAAAGATTAACAAAAACGTTACAAAAGATGTTCTAAAAAACGGCTAAACATCTAACAATGTTTAACTAGCACTCTATGATACTTAGTGCTACTTAAACTTAAAAACAGAACTTCTAAAACATTGTTATCATTATTTGCAAGAATGTTAGCAATTGGATTAATGGAGCTAGATGCTCCTGCATCACCTTAAGTTCTCCTTTATTCTCTCCTAGAATCAAGGGATTATGATGCAAGGTGTTAGGGTGTATTTCCTTAATTACTTGACTGCTGATTTTCGGTCCTTGTAGTCCTTGGAGGAAAAGTTTCGAATAATATAAATAGATGCACCATGCTACCATTCAAAGCATGAGTGATTTATACACAAACCTGTTATTGAATCTAATTGTTCCTTTCAATTATTTTCGACAATTAAGTTAATTTTCAGGAGTGTTAATTAATTTATTGTTTAATCTACTTAATTCCAGGAGTGGTTTGAGTGAGATTAAGAGTTAACTAAAATATTCAAGAATGTTTATTTTAGTTATCATATCCGGGTTACTTTGATCAATTTTCGGACTTAGTAAGTTGTTCAAACTAGTTCCTTTGCTTGGATCTATTGGGTTGCTCTTTCAACTTAGATGTGCAATCATATCAGTTATAGGTGGTGCTCTGGACTTGTTACTGCTTGATGACATGCCTGGGAAGTGTCCTTTCTTACGCATGATGTAATTGACTGCTAAATTAGAGAAGTAATCAAAATCAAATGGCGGTAAGTCCTCTTCTATGAGGGATACTTCTTCAGGGATGAATCCTCAAAGATCTTCATCCTCTTCATCATGATCAATGTGGATGAGAGGTTTGTCTACTACTTGTACTTTCATTGTGGAGGCATCTAGTGCTACAAGAATGTCGTCTACAATCATCTTGACCTTTTGATAAAAAGAAGATAGGACAACACCGAGCTCATGAAGCAATGGTCGTCCTAGTAGCAGGTTGAATGAGGCCTTGATGTCAATGAACTAGAATATGGTGCACTTTTGTATAACCCCTGCAGAGATGTTTAGGGCTATAGTACCCATGGATTGGCGACGGGAGTTATAACATGCTCGAATGCCTTGGTGTGAAGGACTAAAGTATGCAGCTTTGAAACCTAAACGACGCGCAGTTCGTAGTGGACATACACTGATTGCAGATCCATTATCTGTTAAATTCATTTGGACATTTAAACCCATGCATGCTACAGTAAGATGCAGAGCCTTATTGTGCTTATTACCTTCCAATGGAAGGTCACTATCAGTAAAGGAAATTATTTTTCCTTGGATTGGTTTGTCAGTAGTAAGAAAGTTAACCAATCTTTCAAGGGATGTGTCTGGTGACACGTTCATTTTTGTAAGGGAGTTCAGTAATGTCGTGTGCTGCTCATGAGAAGATGCTATTAATTGCCAAACATTGATTTCGACTTTTGTTTTCATGAGTTGTTGAATTATAACATTTTCTTTGCGAAGTAGCTCTTCTGGAGGTGCAGACAATTGTGGAGTATTGTTCTGAACTGGTTGGTTTAGTCTTCCAGTTCGAGTGAGCACTTGTACCTCTTCCTTTTTCAGTGTCAGATTGGTACCATTCTTCTCCCACAACAATAGGATCATCATAGATATCGATGATCTCATTGTCATCATATAGCCATGGAGGAGGAGGAATGCACGCCCCTTTTTCATACTCACTTTCCTCAGTGACATATTCGTCTTCATCATCACTGGCCCATATGCCATTGATGTCACATGGTATTTCAGTAAGAATGAGAGTAGGGACAAGATCCGTTATGGGTGCAATCAATAGAGATGGATCATAACAGTATTGATCCTGTGAAATTGCTAAATCATTATTTAATGGCTCACTTTGATTATTAGGTTTCTTCCCTGCAGGAGGAATGGGAAGTCTACCTTTTTTAACCATGTCTTGGATGACATTTCTCAACTTGTAACAGTCTTCGGTTTTGTGACCATTTCCTCTGTGATACTTGTAGTAAGCATTCTTGTACCATTTTGAACTCCTTTTACCTTCTTCTGGATCGGGAGTTGGTTTAATGGGAAACAGAGAGCCTTTTGAGTAAAGGCGATCAAAAGCTGTGGCATATGACCTGCCTATTGGAGTGTATCCATAGTCAAGAAGGTTCACCTCTTCACCTTTAGAAGTGGATCCATAGTCATTCTTGTTGTTGTTGTTGTTATTATTGCCCTCATAACGATTGTTGTCATTTTGGGCATTTTACAGCCAGTCATCTTCAATTTGAACGCCTATATTATACAGCTTTGTAAAACTTTTGATACCTAAACACTTGAAATGGTTTTTGTAGTGAGGCAACAAATTGGCAATGAAAATGCGAATTAGGTCTTCTTCAGGAAGCATGTAGACCATGTGAGCGGACTTTTCTCTCCACCTATTGAGGTAGGTGGTAAAGCCTTCATTATTCTCCTACTTTAGGACTTACAATTCCATTAGTGAGGTTTGGATTACAGCATTGTGTTCATATTGTTTCATGAACTCCCTGATAATATAGCCCGAAGTTTCAACATGTTTGGGATCCAGTGAAAAAACCAATTTTGACATATTGGGTCCAACGACATCGGGAATACCGTTGGGTACAGTTCGGGATCCACAGACTTAATGATCATAGTGGCCCTAAATTTCCTCAAGTGACACTTGGGATTGTCAGTAGGCTAGAATTTGGGGAAGTCACTTGTGGAAAATTTTTCAGGCAGCTTTCTCTTGAACTTGCTGTTCTCATCTAACTCAAAATAGGCCTCTTTATGGACGACATTTTCCATTTGTTTAGTGAATCCTGTAGATTCGCTCCTTTCAACTTCGATGCAGACGAAGAGTGACCTCTTCCAAGTTCTTAGACAGTCGTTCGATGATGCCAGTTAACTCAGTAATCTTTTCGTCACCCATTCTTGTTTCTAAGAGGACCCTTGCTTCAGCTATATCAGACGATCAAGATTCTTTTCACGACCACAGGTTTTCGGATATGTCTTCTCAATTCTCCTGTTTTGACAAGGACACATTGACTTAGGACTAAAATAAAATAAAATGGACAAGACATAAAGAAGAGGAGAACGTGTTGAAAAAGGCGAAAGGATCAAATTACGTCAAAACTATCAATAGTGTTGTGCGAATAATACTACGCGTCGCACGACCAGGCTGCGCATAGCGTAATAAGGTGCACATGGCATGAGCTTTATGCGCCTGGCGCATCAATGGTGCGCTAGGCGCACCACTTTGCGGCACACAATCTGTTGGTTTTGACATTATTTTGGATAATTTTGGGAAAATGAAAAGTATTAGAAAAATGATAATTTGATTTGTTCAAAACTTCTGCCAAAATGAGGGAAATGAAATGGAATTATCTATGGATAGAAGCTTAGTTTGATATGGTGATGAATTTGGTTATGAATTTGTGAAGTAGGGATATGGAAAATTATATTTTGTGGAGATATTTTGTGGTGACAATATGAGATGCATTTTGTGGTGACAAGGACATTTATAGGTGATTAGATCAATTTGTGGAGATATGGTATGGAGATTTGGCCAAAGTTTTTCACAAATTAAAAATGAATTTTCGAAAAAGATTAGATGTTTTTGTGAAAAAAGTAAAAAAATATATGGGGTAAGTTTGTTGGGAGGATAGGAAAATCCGATTTTCTCCAAAAAGAAAAGAAAATAAAAAGGAAAATCCTAAGCATGACCATTCACTTAAATGAGACCTAATAGTAGTTAGACTAAAAAAAATTGACTATATTTTTTTAATTTATGTAATTAGGTGAAGTTGATTTTAGACAAAAAGACGTGCTGAACGGTCAATAACTCTACACGCATGCAGACTAGAAAAAATGCGGAATCGGCCACCACATCGACTAAATTGGTAAAAAAACATGAGACGCACAAAAAGCATGCCACAAAACAATAGTGCGCGCGGCGCGGGTTCGTTTGGCGCGGCTACAGTGCGTTAGGCGTATGCTCATGAGTCTAGCGCACTGCTCGTAAACATATTTGTTTGGTAATTTAGGCGATGTTTTAGCTAATTATACATAATTTCGGGATGTTATGACTGACATAACAGGATGACAACAATTTGACAGACCGTGACAGACTGGCGAATTGGCAGATTTTTTTTTGACTTGAAACAATAGCCAAATTGGCAATAAAAATGAGATGAATAGACTGCACGCCACACAATAGATTGCGCGCGGCGTGCAAGCAATGCGTCCGGCGTTAGGGCGGTGTGCCAGGCGCAATTTAATGCGTTTGGCGTACTGCCCCCCGGCATGCATATTGACAATTTGGCAAAAGTTCTGACTATATTGACGATCTTTTTAGACACTGGTTTTAGGTGTAAGATGATGAGGATCATGAGGCGCCAAGCACTACTAGGAGCGGCAAAGCATTTAGCAAGACATTGCTGTCCAAGACATCTAATGAAGAGCTTGACATGGAGAACTTAGGAGCATTAAAGCTTGGATTGTCATTTGGACAAGGTCCGAGTTGTTTTTGTGTTACTGGGACTGGTTTAGAGTAGGTGTCTTTATTTCATGTTGTTTTGTTTTAGTAGGAATCATGGTTTTGCCTACGTTCTTAAAACGATGGATTTTACATGATTCAGGTTGTTTAGGAGTCGGTTGTAACTAATCCAAGTTGGATTAGGAGTTAGGAGTCTAGTTGTTCTAATTCTAGTTGGATTAGGACTTAGGATGTATTATATATTTTGTTGTTTTCATAATAATACATAGTTGTTGATTTTTTATTAAAGAACCGTGAGAGTATTACTTTCATGCCTATGTTTATGTTAAGAGACTAGCTTGACTAAAGGATCAAAGTCGTTGCCTTTGTTCCAAACTTGAATATCAACTGGAATATCAAGAAACTTCCATATTCAACTGGAATATCAAGTTCCAAATCAAGTGGTATCAGAGCTTTGCCCAAGATCCCAGGGCGACGCTTGTTTTTGCGGTCAGTTTTCATCCCGAATTTACAGTAACTTTGGAAGACTCGTTCTCCAAGAAGACTTCGACTTTTTTGAAGTTTTTTGATCCTAAACTGGACTACATCGTGTATAGTTTATTGTGTTAAAATTTCACGATATTGCGAGGAGTATTGATATAGTTTCGAGACAGTTCTTTCAAGACGTGCAAGAATCGTTGGAATCAAGAACAACGGTAGTAAAACGGAGATTACCAGAGCTTGAGAACGAATTTTGCCACTAAATCTTAAATGGAGTCTTACAACATATAATACTAGATTGTGTACGAATTTCATAATATTTGGCCCCGTTTTGAAAAAGTTACGAATTTCCAAAGTTGAGTCGGTTTGTTGAAACTTTCTTGATCATGGGGACTCCTATGACTCGAGAGGAGTTGCAGGTGATGATGGCGAATATGATGAAGGACTTTAATGAAAGTTTTGCCTCCATTAATGAGAAGTTAACCAACAGTACACATGCTATCACTCAAGCTAATGAAGCCATACATATTACCAACCAAAGGGTCGAATTTTTGGCCGGAAATCTGGAAGAACAAGGAGGACGAGGGTGCCCTACTAGGGAACCACCAATAAGGACTCCTATAGAGAGTGATAGGGACTTTAAACTCATGGAGTTGAAGGAGTTTACCGGTGAAGGAGACGTTGAGGATCTCCAAGAGTGGATTCGACAGTTTGAGAAGCTTATGGACTATAAAGGCTTCGATGAACATAAAGCTTTTAAAGTTGCACACTTGAAGATCACTATGTATGCTAGTATATGGTTCGAAAGTTTGAGGAACAAGAGAATGAGAGATGGTGATCCAAGGATTGATACTTGGTCCGAGTTGAAGAGACAACTTAAGAAGAGATTCATCTCTCGTGAATATCTTCAAGAGCAGTTCCTAAAGCTTAACCAAATTCAACAAAACTCCAAGAGTGTGGCTGAGTATACTAAGGAGTTTGAGACGTTGTGTATTTTGTGCGAGTTGGACGAGAAACAGGAGATGAAGATTGGACGATTCATCACTGGTTTAAAGCCCTCCATAGCCAACAAGGTAGAAACGTCTAACTACATTTTTTTTATGATGTGCTTAGGTTGGCCGAGAGATTTGAGAAGCAAGAGAAGGAGGTGAGTATGGGGAAGGATAAAACGTACTCTAGCAACTCTTATTCCACTTCCTACAAAAATAATCCTACCCATAACAATTCTACACCACCATCATCTTCCTCATCCAAATTCGAACCTAAACCAAAGCCAACAAAATTTATTAGCCCGGAACATGCTGCCTTGGCTAAGAAACAATGCTATAAATGTCAAGGTTTTGACCATATCTCACGTGATTGTCCACAAAAAATTAGCATCACCCTCAAAGACCATAGAACCTTAGTGAATTTCCTTGTTCAACAAAGGAAAGAGGAGGAACGTGCATGCCTTGAGGAAGACGGGAAACTAAATAAGGGGAGTCAGATTTTGAGGATGATGAGAGGTGGGATGATCAAGAGATATAAGAGGCTGTTTCGGATAAGGATACATTAATTTTCAGGAGATTGCTTAGGGTAGAATCCCAATCATTGAAGGAAGAAGAGGAGCAAAAGGAGAATGTGTTTTATACAAGGGCCTTGGTGAATGGTAGGGCGTGCAACCTTATCATTGATAGTGGGTCATGTGCGAATGTGGCTTCTTCCAAAAATGGTGAACATCTTCAAACTGCCTACGAGGGAGCATCCAAAGCCTTATGCTTTGAATTGGCTTAATGATCATATGCCAATAAAGGTAAAGAAACAAGCACTTGTAGCCTTTTCCATAGGAGATTACAAGGATGAATTATGGTGTGATGTTATTCCTATGGATGCTTGTTCTATTTTGTTGGGAAGGCCATGGCAATGGGCTAGGAATGTTAATCATGCTGGAAAACATAATATTTACTCGGTTAGGGTGGAAAATAAACGATATAGGTTGAAACCACTTCCCCCTAAAGTGGCGCCAACCAAAGAAGCAAGCAAGGCCAATCTATTCCTATCTGGTGCTGAGTTTGAGAAGGAGATTAAGGATGGTGGCATGGGGTATGTGTTGTACATTAGAGAGGCAGCACCATCCAAAGATCCCCCACAAGATGCCACGTTGGCTGCTCTTCTAAAAGAGTTTGAAGATGTATTTCCGGACGATCATCCACCGGGACTTCCACCTATTAGAGGCATAGAACATGCCATTGGTTTGGTTCCAGGAGCCACTCTCCCAAACAAGGCAGCTTATAGATGCAACCCTAAAGAGTCTAAGGAGCTACAAAGGCAAGTGCAAGAGCTAATTGATCGAGGGTATGTTCGAGAAAGTAAAAGCCCTTGTGCTGTTCCAGCTTTGTTAGTGCCAAGAAAGGATGATACTTGGCGCATGTGTGTGGATAGTAGAGTTGTAAATAACATCACCATTAAGTATTTGTTTCATATGACTAGGCTAGATGATATGTTGGACGAGTTACATGGCGCCAAAATCTTCTCCAAAATTGATTTGAGGAGTGGATACCACCAAATGAGAGTGAGATAAGGGGATGAGTGGAAGACTGCATTTAAGACCAAGCAAGGGTTATATGAGTGGATGGTTATGCCCTTTGGGTTATGCAATGCACAAGCTCTTTCATGCGGCTAATGAACGAGGTATTACGCCCCTTTATTAACTCTTTTGTTGTTGTGTATTTAGATGACATCCTAATTTATAGCCAAACAAAAGAGTTGCACTTTGAACATTTAAAATAAGTATTTGAGGCCTTGCGTGCACAACAGCTATATGGGAAAATGAAAAAGTGTACGTTTTTGGTTCCTAGTCTTGTTTTGTTGGGGTACATTGTCTCGAGTGATGGTGTAAGGGTTGATCCTTCTAAGGTAGAAGCCATTTCTTCTTGGCCAGAACCAAAGAGTGCGCATGATGTGAGGAGTTTTCATGGGTTGGCAAGTTTTTATAGGCGTTTTATACGTAATTTTAGCACTATTGCAGCCACTCTTACTGAACTTACAAAGAAGGGTGAGTTTGCTTGGACTCACAATGCAAAGAAGGCTTTTGAAGAATTGAAAGCTAGCTTATGTAATGCACCAGTTCTTGCTTTGCCGGATTTTTTCAAACTATTTGAAGTAGAAACGGATGCTAGTGGTTTGGGAATAGGTGTTGTGCTTCTACAAGTAAAATGTCCCATAGCATTTTTTAGTCATAAATTGAGTGGGGCTAGGCTCAACTATTCCACTTATGATAAGGAGTTTTACGCCATTATTCGTGCACTTGAGCATTGGTCACATTATCTTCGTCCTAAACCTTTTGTGCTCCATTCGGATCATGAAATTCTAAAACACATACATGGGCAACAAAAGCTTAATGTGAGACATGCTAAGTGGGTGGAAATTTTGCAATCCTTCACATTTTCTTCTAAGTATAAGGAAGGCAAGGAGAATGTAGTGGCAGATGCATTGTCTAGGAGGTGGTATTTGTTGGCAGTCATGGAAGCTCGTATACTAGGGTTTGAAATTCTCAAACAACATTCACTAGTACAGAATCGACGATTTGCGTCGGATGCGATGCGCCCATTTGCGTCGGACATGGGTCCGACGGCACACGACACAAGTAATCTCTTATGATTTGTTTGTTTTCCTAATTCTAGTAGGAGTATGACACTTGAAATCCTAATCCTAGTAGGATCTAGAACTCCTAATTCTGTAAGGAGTATAATATATTATAAATTCTAGTTGAGTTAGAAATCCAAATCCTAGTTGGATTAGGATTCTAATTGGAGTAGAGTTATAGTAGTAATAGGAGTATAGTTAGTAGGCGCAAAGTTAAGCTTGTTCTACTTGGTTTAGGAGTTTGTTATTTCTTTGTTATCTAATTTTGTTTGAAGTTATCTTGTTAGTTTCCTAATCTTAGTATACTTAAGTTGTAATGCCTATATAAGTCTTATTTCGATCATTAATAAAAACAGATTTGAGAGTTTATGAAAGTTTATTTCGTGAGTTAATTGCTTACAAACCTTTAAATTTGATTCAGGAGTGAATTAAATTTAGTGCTTGATTAATTAGGCCATGAGTGAATTAATTGAATCAAAACCCTATTTGAGAGTTCAGGAGTGATCAATCAAATAGTACTATCCTTTTGTTCGAGTTTTGTTCGAGTGTGTTCATTAGAAATTCAACCAAGAAACAATCAAGATCCAATCATTATTTCAAGATTCTTGAGAAATTTAAAACTTCACCAAAGTGTGGATTCACGTCCACATCAAATTGGTATCAGAGCTTGAAGAAAGAAAGGCGGAGAAAAGTGCTTATTCTCGTCCCAGATTCACCCATATTTGGGTACGTTTTGTTATGTTTCGTTCTCCTACTATGAAACGAATTTTTCAGAGTTTCTTGATTCTAAACTAGTATATTTAAAGTCTAGTTTACTGTCCTAAAATTTCGTGAAATTTGGAGTTCGTTTGGTATGGTTTTTAGATAGTTCTTGTGAGTCGTGTTATTTTGGTATGAATCTGGCGCGACTGACGTTGAAAGGATACTGCGAGCAGCCTGTTTCGAATTTTTGGAATGATTCCAGTTGGAGGTGTCTCCTAAGAACCCCAGTTTACTTTTGCTAAAATTTGGTAATTTTTTTCCACTTGTGGAATCGGCAGTTTATTATTGAAATTAGGTCAGTTTTCTGGATAGTCTGGGCAGTTTTTAGAGGACTATTTGCAACGAAATCATGGTGGACATGACTGCAATTTTTAAGATGCTTAATAAAATCAACCTCACAGATGCTATTACAGTCCTAGAAGATATCCTTGCTGATACTTTGCTGACCAAGGTGGAAAGAAGAATTCTTGAAAAGGAATTATCTATTTTACTACATGCCCAACGGCTCGAAGATACAAAGAAATAATTTGAAAGGCAACAATGGGAAAAGAAAATGACGGAACTTCTGGCCAAACTTGAAAAGTCAACTTCGATTCCAGAAGTACTAGTTGAAGAAGCAAAGATTGATGTTCTTCCTACTTTTTCCGTGTCTACTCTAGATGTACCTCTAGTTGTTGAAGAAGTTGTTGAAGAAATAAAAGATGTAAATATTCCTATGCCTCAACAAAGACAAACTTATGTGAAGTGCTTCGACACTATCTTTAAGAAAGAGGTGGTGCCTAACGTTGATTTGCAGGAATATAAATCTTTAGTTGTTGTTTCTTCGAATTTGGATTCTCGGTTTACTAATGATCTTGGTTTTCCAAAGATTTTATATGTTGTTCCTTCTAGGAGAGATACATTGAAACGACGATCACATCAGGATTTTAGAAGAAGACAACTTCGTGAAGCAAAATATGGTAATTATCGAAGCAACATCATAATTGTGCATATTGTGGTACGCTTGATTTGGATGATTTCGTGGATTATCTTGAAGAAACTTGAGGATAAGTTTTTTTGAAGAAGGGGAGTATGATGTGGACTTGGCTGGCTTCCCTAGAACAAATCCTAGTTCTCTTAGGATTTGTTTGTTTTCCTAATTCCAGTAGGAGTAGGACTCTTGAAATCCTAATCCTAGTAGGATTAGAACTCCTAGTTCTGTTAGGATTATAATATATTATAAATTCTAGTTGAGTTAGAAATCCAAATCCTAGTTGGATTAGGATTCTAATTGGAGTAGAGTTATAGTAGTATTAGGAGTATAGTTAGTAGGCGCAAAGTTGAGCTTGTTCTACTTGGTTTAGGAGTTTGTTATTTCTTTGTTATCTTATTTTGGTTGATGTTATCTTGTTTGTTTCCTAATCTTAGTATACTTAGGTTGTAATGCCTATATAAGTCTTATTTCGATCATTAATAAAAACAGATTTGAGAGTTTATGAAAGTTTATTTCGTGAGTTAATTGCTTACAAACCTTTAAATTTGATTCAGGAGTGAATTAAATTTAGTGCTTGATTAATTAGGCCAGGAGTGACTTAATTGAATCAAAACCCTATTTGAGAGTTCAGGAGTGATCAATCAAATAGTACAATCCTTTTGTTCGAGTGTGTTCATTAGAAATTCAACCAAGAAACAATCAAGATTCAATCTTTCTTTCAAGATTCTTGGGAAATTTAAAACTTCACCAAAGTGTGGATTCACGTCCACATCAAATTGGTATCAGGGCTTGAAGAAAGAAAGGCGGAGAAGAGTGCTTATTCTCGTCCCAGATTCACCCATAATTGGGTACGTATTGTTATGTTTCGTTCTACTACTATGAAACGAATTTTTTGGAGTTTATTGATTCTAAACAAGTATATTTAAAGTCTAGTTTACTGTCCTAAAATTTCGTGAAATTTGCAGTTCGTTTGGTATGGTTTTTAGATAGTTCTTGTGAGTCGTGTTATTTTGGTACGAATATGGCGCGACTAACGTTGAAAGGATACTGCGAGCAGCCTGTTTCGAATTTTGGAATGATTCTAGTTGGAGGTGTCTCCTAAGAACCCAAGTTTACTTTTGTTAAAATTTGGTAATTGCTTTCCACTTGTGAAATCTGCAGTTTATTATTGAAATTAGGTCAGTTTTCTGGATAGTCTGGGCAGTTTTTAGAGGACTATTTGCAACGAAATCATGGTGGACATGACTGCAGTTTTTAAGATGGTTAATAAAATCCACCTCACAGATGCTATTACAGTCCTAGAAGATATCCTTGCTGATACTTTGCTGATCAAGGTGGAAAGATGAATTCTTGAATAGGAATTATCTATTTTACTATATGCCCAACGGCTCGAAGATACAAAGAAAGAATTTGAAAGGCAACAATGGGAAAATAAAATGACGGAACTTCTGGCCAAACTTGAAAAGTCAACTTCGATTCCAAAAGTACTAGTTGAAGAAGCAAAGATTGATGTTCTTCCTACTTTTTCCGTGTCTACTCTAGATGTACCTCTAGTTGTTGAACAAGTTGTTGAAGAAATAAAAGATATAGATATTCCTATGCCTCAACAAAGACAAACTTATGTGAAGTGCTTCGACATTATCTTTAAGGAAGAGGTGATGCCTAACGTTGATTTGCAGGAATATTAATCTTTAGTTGTTGTTTCTTCTAATTTGGATTCTCGGTTTACTAATGATCTTGGTTTTCCAAAGATTTTATATGTTGTTCCTTCTAGGAGAGATAAATTGAAACGACGATCACATTAGGATTTTAAAAGAGGACAACTTCGTGAAGCAAAAGATGGTAATTATCGAAGCAACATCCTAATTGTGCATATTGTGGTACGCTTGATTTGGATGATTTCGTGGATTATCTTGAAGAAACTTGAGGACAAGATTTTTTGAAGAAGGGGAGTATGATGTGGACATGGCTGGCTTCCCTAGAACAAATCCTAGTTCTCTTAGGATTTGTTTGTTTTCCTAATTCTAGTAGGAGTAGGACTCTTGAAATCCTAATCCTAGTGGGATTATAACTCCTAATTCTGTTAGAAGTATAATATATTATAAATTCTAGTTGAGTTAGAAATCCAAATCCTAGTTGGATTAGGATTCTAATTGGAGTAGAGTTATAGTAGTAATAGGAGTATAGTTAGTAGGCGCAAAGTTGAGCTTGTTCCACTTGGTTTAGGAGTTTGTTATTTCTTTGTTATCTTATTTTGTTTGAAGTTATCTTGTTAGTTTCCTAATCTTAGTATACTTAGGTTGTAATGCCTATATAAGTCTTATTTCGATCATTAATAAAAACAGATTTGAGAGTTTATGAAAGTTTATTTCGTGAGTTAATTGCTTACAAACCTTTAAATTTGATTCAGGAGTGAATTAAATTTAGTGTTTGATTAATTAGGCCAGGAGTGACTTAATTGAATCAAAACCCTATTTGAGAGTTCAGGAGTGATCAATCAAATAGTACAATCCTTTTGTTCGAGTGTGTTCATTAGAAATTCAACCAAGAAACAATCAAGATTCAATCTTTCTTTCAAGATTCTTTAGAAATTTAAAACTTCACCAAAGTGTGGATTCACGTCCACATCAAATTGGTATCAGAGCTTGAAGAAAGAAAGGCGGAGAAGAGTGCTTATTCTCGTCCCAGATTCACCCATAATTGGGTACGTATTGTTATGTTTCGTTCTCCTACTATGAAACGAATTTTTCGGAGTTTCTTGATTCTAAACTAGTATTTTTAAAGTCTAGTTTACTGTCCTAAAATTTCGTAATATTTGGAGTTCGTTTGGTATGGTTTTTAGATAGTTCCTGTGAGTCGTGTTATTTTGGTAAGAATCTGGCGCGACTGATGTTGAAAGGATACTGCGAGCAGCCTGTTTCGAATTTTTGAATGATTCTAGTTGGAGGTGTCTCCTAAGAACCCAAGTTTACTTTTGTTAAAATTTAGTAATTTTTTTAAACTTGTGGAATCTGCAGCTTTTTATTGAAATTAGGTCAGTTTTCTGGATAGTCTGGACAGTTTTTAAAGGACTATTTGCAACAAAATCATGGTGGACATGACTGCAGTTTTTAAGATGCTTAATAAAATCCACCTCACAGATGCTATTACAGTCCTAGAAGATATCCTTGCTGATACTTTGCTGATCAAGGTGGAAAGAAGAATTCCTGAAAAGGAATTATCTATTTTACTATATGCCCAACAGCTCGAAGATACAAAGAAAGAATTTGAAAGGCAACAATGGGAAAAGAAAATGACGGAACTTCTGGCCAATCTTGAAAAGTCAACTGCGATTCCAGAAGTACTAGTTGAAGAAGCAAAGATTGATGTTCTTCCTACTTTTTCCGTGTCTACTCTAGATGTACCTCTAGTTGTTGAAGAAGTTGTTGAAGAAATAAAAGATATTGATATTCCTATGCCTCAACAAAGACAAACTTATGTGAAGTGCTTCGACACTATCTTTAAGGATGAGGTGGTGCCTAACGTTGATTTGCAGGAATATAATTAAATCTTTAGTTGTTGTTTCTTCTAATTTGGATTCTCGGTTTACTAATGATCTTGGTTTTCCAAAGATTTTATATGTTGTTCCTTCTAGGAGAGATAAATTGAAACGACGATCACATCAGGATTTTAAAAGAAGACAACTTCGTGAAGCAAAAGATGGTAATTATCGAAGCAACATCCTAATTGTGCATATTGTGGTACGCTTGATTTGGATGATTTCGTGGATTATCTTGAAGAAACTTGAGAACAAGTTTTTTTGAAGAAGGGGAGTTTGATGTGGACATGGCTGGCTTCCCTAGAACAAATCCTAGTTCTCTTAGGATTTGTTTGTTTTCCTAATTCTAGTAGGAGTAGGACTCTTGAAATCCTAAGCCTAGTAGGATTATAACTCCTAGTTCTGTTAGGAGTATAATATATTATAAATTCTAGTTGAGTTAGAAATCCAAATCCTAGTTGGATTAGGATTCTAATTGGCGTAGAGTTATAGTAGTAATAGGAGTATAGTTAGTAGGCGCAAAGTTGAGCTTGTTCTACTTGGTTTAGGAGTTCGTTATTTCTTTGTTATCATATTTTGTTTGAAGTCATCTTGTTAGTTTCCTAATCTTATTATACTTAGGTTGTAATGCCTATATAAGTCTTATTTCGATCATTAATAAAAACAGATTTGAGAGTTTATGAAAGTTTTTTTCGTGAGTTAATTGCTTACAAACCTTTAAATTTGATTCAGGAGTGAATTAAATTTAGTGCTTGATTAATTAGGCCAGGAGTGACTTAATTGAATCAAAACCCCATTTGAGAGTTCAGGAGTGATCAATCAAATAGTTCTATCCTTTTGTTCGAGTTTTGTTCGAGTGTGTTCATTAGAAATTCAACCAAGAAACAATCAAGATCAAATCTTTCTTTCAAGATTCTTGGGAAATTTAAAACTTTACCAAAGTGTGGATTCACGTCCACATCAAATTGGTATCAGAGCTTGAAGAAAGAAAGGCGCAGAAGAGTGCTTATTCTCGTCCCAGATTCACCCATATTTGGGTACGTTTTGTTATGTTTCTTTCTCCGAATATGAAACGAGTTTTTCGGAGTTTCTTGATTCTAAACAAGTATATTTAAAGTCTAGTTTACTGTCACAAAATTTTGTGAACTTTGGAGTTCGTTTGGCATGGTTTTTAGATAGTTCTTGTGAGTCGTGTTATTTTGGTACGAATCTAGCGCGACTGACGTTGACAGGATACTGCGAGCAGCCTGTTTCGAATTTTTGAATGATTCCAGTTGGAGGTGTCTCCTAAGAACCCAAGTTTACTTTTGTTAAAATTTGGTAATTTTTTTCCACTTGTGGAATCTGCAGTTTATTATTGAAATTAGGTCAGTTTTTAGGATAGTCTAGGCAGTTTTTAGAAGACTATTTGCAACGAAATCATGGTGGACATGACTGTAGTTTTTAAGATTCTTAATAAACTCCACCTCACAGATGCTATTATAGTCCTAGAAGATATCCTTGCTGATACTTTACTCACCAAGGTGGAAAGAAGAATTCTTGAAAAGGAATTATCTATTTTATTATATGCCCAACGGCTCGAAGATAGAAAGAAATAATTTGAATGGCAACAATGGGAAAAGAAAATGACGGAAATTATGGCGAAACTTGAAAAGTCAACTTCGATTTCAGAAGTACTAGTTGAAGAAGCAAAGATTGATGTTCTTCCTACTTTTTCCGAGTCTACTCTAGATGTACCTCTAGTTGTTGAAGAAGTTGTTGAAGAAATAAAAGATGTAGATATTCCTATCCCTCAACAAAGACAAACTTATGAAAAGTGCTTCGACACTATCTTTAAGGAAGAGGTGGAGCCAAACGTTGATTTGCAGGAATATAAATCTTTAGTTGTTGTTTCTTCTAATTTTGATTCTCGGGTTACTAATGATCTTGGTTTTCCAAAGATTTTATATGTTGTTCCTTCTAGGAGAGATAAATTGAAACGACGATCACATCAGGATTTTAGAAGAAGACAACTTTGTGAAGCAAAAGATGGTAATTTTCGTGAGTTAATTGCTTACAAACCTTTAAATTTGATTCAGGAGTGAATTAAATTTAGTGCTTTATTAATTAGGCCAGGAGTGACTTAATTGAATCAAAACCCTATTTGAGAGTTCAGGAGTGATCAATCAAATAGTACTATCCTTTTGTTCGAGTTTTGTTCGAGTGTGTTCATTAGAAATTCAACCAAGAAACAATCAAGATCCAATCTTTCTTTCAAGATTCTTGAGAAATTTAAAACTTCACCGAAGTGTGGATTCACGTCCACATCAATTTGGTATCGGAGCTTGAAGAAAGAAAGGCGGAGAAGAGTGCTTATTCTCGTCCCACATTCACCCAGAATTGGGTACGTTTTGTTATGTTTCGTTCTCCTACTATGAAACGAATTTTTTGGAGTTTCTTGATTCTAAACTAGTATATTTAAAGTCTAGTTTACTGTCCTAAAATTTCGTGAAATTTGGAGTTCGTTTGGTATGGTTTTTAGATAGTTCTTGTGAGTCGTGTTATTTTGGTACGAATCTGGCGCGACTTACGTTAAAAGGATACTGCAAGCAGCCTGTTTCGAATTTTTGAATGATTCCAGTTGGAGGTGTCTCCTAAGAACCCAAGTTTACTTTTGTAAAAATTTGGTAATTTTTTTACACTTGTAGTATCTGCAGTTTATTATTAAATTAGGTCAGTTTTCTGGATATTCTGGGCAGTTTTTAGAGGACTATTTGCAACGAAATCATGGTGGACATGACTGCAGTTTTTAAGATGCTTAATAAACTCCATCTCACAGATGCTATTATAGTCCTAGAAGATATCCTTGCTGATACTTTGCTCACCAAGGTGGAAAGAAGAATTCTTGAAAAGGAATTATCTATTTTACTATATGCCCAACGGCTCGAAGATAGAAAGAAAGAATAAAAAAGGCAACAATGGGAAAAGAAAATGACGGAACTTCAGGCGAAACTTGAAAAGTCAACTTCGATTCCAGAAGTACTAGTTGAAGAAGCAAAGATTGATGTTCTTCCTAGTTTTTCCGAGTCTACTCTAGATGTACCTCTAGTTGATGAAGAAATAAAAGATGTAGATATTCCTATGCCTCAACAAAGACAAACTTATGTGAAGTGCTTCGACACTATCTTTAAGGAAGAGCTGGTGCCTAACGTTGATTTGCAGGAATATAATTAAATCTTTAGTTGTTGTTTCTTCTAATTTGGATTCTCGGGTTACTAATGATCATGGTTTTCCAAAGATTTTATATGTTGTTCCTTCTAGGAGAGATAAATTGAAACGACGATCACATCAGGATTTTAGAAGAAGACAACTTCGTGAAGCAAAAGATGGTAATTATCGAAGCAACATCCTAATTGTGCATATTGTGGTACGCATGATTTGGATGATTTCGTGGATTATCTTGAAGAAACTTGAGGACAAGTTGGACATGGCTGGCTTCCCTAGAACAAATCCTTGTTCTGTTAGGATTTATTTGTTTTCCTAATTCTAGTAGGAGTAGGACTCTTGAAATCCTAATCCAAGTAGGATTAGAACTCCTAGTTCTGTTACGAGTATAATATATTATAAATTCTAGTTGAGTGAGAGATTCTAATTGGAGTAGAGTTATAGTAGTAATAGGAGTATAGTTAGTAGGCACAAAGTTGAGCTTGTTCTACTTGGTTTAGGAGTTTGTTATTTCTTTGTTATCTTCTTTTGTTTGAAGTTATCTTGTTAGTTTCCTAATCTTAGTATACTTAGGTTGTAATGCCTATATAAGGCTTACTTCGATCATTAATAAAAACAGATTTGAGAGTTTATGAAAGTTTATTTCGTGAGTTAATTGCTTACAACCTTTGAATTTGATTCAGGAGTGAATTAAATTTAGTGCTTGATTAATTAGGCCAGGAAATTTAAAACTTCACTAAAGTGTGGATTCACATCCACATCAGTAGTGAGGGAGATGCATGCTGGAGGTATTGCTGGTTACTTTAGGGTGCATAAGACATATGACTTGTTGTGTGAACACTTCTATTGGTCTAAGATGCTCAAGGATGTTCATCAAGTGATTGAAAGATGTGCCACTTGCCAAAAGGCCAAGAGCACTTTCCACAAGGGTTTGTACACTCCATTGCCCGTTCCTAGTTTTCCTTGGGATAGTGTAAGCATGGATTTGATTGTTGGATTATCACGCACCGCAAGAGATAAGGATTCCATTATGGCAGTGGTTGATCGTTTTAGCAAGATAGCTCATTTTATACCTTGCCATAAAACGGATGATGCTAGCAATGTGGCTGACTTGTATTACAAAGAAGTAGTGTGTCTTCATGGTATTCCCAAGAGTATAGTATCAGATAAGGATACTAAGTTCCTTAGCTACTTTTGGAAAACTCTTTGGAAGCTTGTGGGAACTAAACTAATATTTAGTACTTCGCATCACCCACAAACTGATGGGCAAACTGAAGTCACTAATATAACCTTTGGTACATTGCTACGAGGATTGGTGAGTAAGACTACAAAAGATTGGGATGTACGTTTAGCTCATGCGGAGTTTGCCTATAATAGGGCGCCTTCATCTACAACAGGTTCATCTCCATTCCTTATTGTTTATGGTGCTAATCCACATATTCCAGTTGATCTTGTTGATTTGCCACTAGGAGATCTTGTTAATTTTGATGCTCAAGCTCGTCAACAATCATTGTAAAGAGGTTAAGTTGCAAATTGAGAAGATGAATGCACGTTACAAGCAGCAAGCTAACAAGCACAGCAAGTCACAAGAGTTTCAAGTAGGTGATCCAGTGTGGTTGAACCTAAGCAAGGAGAGGTTTCCTGAGAAACGCAAGAATAAGTTTATGCCAATAGCTGATGGTCCATTTCGTGTGTTAGGGCGTATTGGAGATAATGCATACAAGTTGGAACTTCCTGATTCATATGGTGGTGTGAGTTCTTCATTTAATGTTGGTGATTTAACTACATATGTACTTGACGAGAATCTGGGGTAAATTCTTTTCATGAAGGGGAGAATGATGAGGATCATGAGGCGTCAAGCACTACTAGGAGTGGCAAAGCATTTGGCAACACATTGCTGTCCAAGACATCTAATGAAGAGCTTGACATGGAGAACTTAGGAGCATTAGAGCTTGGATTATCATTTGGACAAGGTCCGAGTTGTTCTTGTGTTACTTGGACTGGTTTAGAGTAGGTGTCTTTATTTCATGTTGTTTTGTTTTAGTAGGAATCATGGTTTGGCCTACGTTCTTAAAACGATGGATTTTACATGATTCAAGTTGTTTAGGAGTCGGCTGTAACAAATCCAAGTTCGTTTAGGAGTTAGGAGTCTAGTTGTTCTAATTCTAGTTGGATTAGGACTTAGGATGTAATATATATTCCGTTGTTTTCATAATAATACATAGTTGTTGATTTTTTATTAAAGAACCTTGAGAGTATTACTTTCATCCCTATGTTTATGTTAAGAGACTAGCTTGACCAGAGGATCAAAGTTGTTGCCTTTGTTCCAAACTTGAAGTCGTTGCCTTCAAGATTCACTCCACATCCAGCCTTCAAACACATCCATAACCGTTTCTTCTAACCAAGAAACTTCCATATTCATCTGGAACATCATGTTCCACATCAAAGACATATCAATATGCGGACAGATTAGCAAAAGACAAAAATTGTAATCGCAGGCAAATGTCAAGTAACATCGATGCAAGAAGTTCTCAAACTAAAGTCCAGTTCTACATTTCAACTATGGTCAAGTTTAGGTTATGGCTAAAAAGGGTTCATGACTAATAGATTGATCCCACGCTTCGTACCTTTGCTTAAAAAGGTGGTCACGTGTAAGACGCACTCCTGTTTTCAAGTCAGGAACAAGATAACACTGTCATTGTTGGGTAGGTTTGCTTATGACTAAGATCCAACACTATCGCTCAGGAAGCTTTTTGGATGGACAAAGCACAAACCCCCCGGGGGTGACCTCACGCATAGAACATGCGCTAATGAGGTAAGGTAGATTGTCCTTATGGTGGCTTAAACAATAGTTATACATATGCAAAACAATATGTTACTGAAAGGCATAAAAAGAGAATGAATCGTATTTTTCAAGTTTCACCCACTCATTTTTTTTTTTTTTAAATCCTCCCCACTGGAGTCGCCAAATTGTAGGCGTGATTTTATTTCGCCTACGCAATTTGAGCGCGTATTTGACTACCCCATTGTAAAGGTATTATTAAATACGTTTTTGATATCGCCAACAAGTCTTTAAAGGAAGACTCATAAACCTAATTGGATATTTGGGAAACTTAATGGACAAATTAGGGACTTATCCAATGTAGATTTCCTCATCATGACTCCATAGATGGTCAATGAACCAAAAATTGAGTTCAGGGGTGAGGGTACGCATATGGTCATAATGAACCACATTCGCCCATTGCTGGCCTCTACTATATATCGATTCATAACAATTTTTATGCAGAAGAACAACCACATAATAATTTTCATACACCCTAAATAGATTAGTCTAGGTTGGTTCAAGAAACACATAAAAGGCTACTTTTTTAGTGACAAGTTAGTAAGCAATCAATTTACAAGGTACCTAGCAGGTTGTCCATATTATTGATTTAATTAGAACAGTACCTTAGGTCTTGATTAGCAGTAATAACATGTGGGTGATAAAAAATCATGCATAGAACAATCATAATAACATGGATATTATATATACAAAATAAGAGAAAAGGGGTTAGAATGTACAATAAATAGTTTATTTATTAATCATCTACATCATGACAAGAAATCGTTAGTAACTTCAAGAAATAAAATAAAAAGGAATTATTCAAGGACCCTCAAGATTATACATATGCGGCTTAGGTCTGAGAGCGTAACGACCTTCAGGAGGAGCAATCTTCACTAGTGGAAAAAACCTTATATGTCACAACACAACAGATCCGGTTTTAACAAAACCGGATCCGTAAATCGTCCATTTTTTGGGAGGCAGAACACTGCAAATTAACTGATCCGGTTCTTTAGTGAATCAGATCAGTTAACAGAAAACTGATCCGGTTTTCTGTTAACTGATCCGATTCACTAAAGAACCGGATCCGTTAGGTTTCGTGCGTGAATTCCCAACTCGCCCCATAAACGCTAGCCCAACTCATCAAATGAAAGGCTAGCCCCTTTTCTCTCTCTCCTCCTTAGCGCCTATTCTCCCTCTTTCCTCTCACCCATTTCTCCCTCTTTCCTCTCACCCATTTCTCCCTCTTTCACCCTAGGGTGTCCTCCCATCCCTCTTTCCTTTCTCCACAACCGTCTAACCCTCCCTCTTCATCACTGCTCATCATTGTTGTCGCTCACCTCGCTGCTTCTCGTGAACTCCAATCTACCTCGCAGAATCATGAAGGTCTACTCTCGTTTTCATTTTTTTTTGAAATATATCCCCAAAAAAAAGATGTTTTTCTTCTTTGTGGGAGGAGTAGAGCAGAAGGCAGGGCAAGTATTGAAAATCGGAGTTAGCCGATGCATCAACTGCGGTTCAAAAGCTGATCTAGTCAAATACTACAACGTTTTGAAGGTATTCTTTGTTCCTGTTTGGAAAGGGCCTGGTGAATTTCAAGTCAAAAAAAAGTTGTTTTCATCGTTTTGATCGTTTTGATTCATGCCTGTTGAATTTCTAGATTTAATGGCGTTTATGCAATTTATGCTTCAATTTTGTTTCTTTTTTGTCTTTGTTTTGTGTGATTTTGTTTGCTACACTTTTCTCTTCAGCTTGCGTTTTCTTGATGATTCTTTTTTATGGAAATGCGTTATTGATGTTTATTTGTTTTTATCTTAAATTTAATATGATATGCTATTTGATCAAGTTAAATGTATAACTCTTTGAGCGAAAATTAATTTTATTGTCTGGTTGCTGTTGTTGATTATGAAATTAGAGCCATTAACTGAGTTTTATAGGTGACCTACTAGCTTAAGTTTTAATATAATTAGACTAATTTCTGTAGGAACTCTAATACTAGCTTAAGTTTTAATATAATGAGCCCCCTTCCATTGTTGCTGACATAAGACCAGGTGCAGTTGTAGCATATGTAGGTTATGAACAGAATTCGTCATTTGTCGAACTTGCTATCTAATATTGAAGATAAAGTGACTTTGATAGTTAACTATAAAACCATATGCTTGTCATTCTTAATGGAAAAATCTCTTATCGGAATCTCGAGGTTATCTCTTTGAGATACTTGTTTCCATAATCTCAATTGTCAACTAAACTTCATTAGATTGTGAACTTTTAAGATGTTCTAGGCACATGTGTTATGCTTTGTCATAAGTGTGGGGCTGGGTTTACAATTGCTTCTCACATGATTTTGAAGTGCTCATAATTTCCTCTATTCCTCGAAAATGCCTTTTGTTGCTTCACACCGAGTTTTCCTTGTTTGGCAATTGATGGCCAAGCTTTTATTTTTCTTTCAGTTCTTGTATCATGTAATAAAGTGGTGAATAAAGGCGACTCTCTCCAAGCCCCCCATTCCTTTATCTCTCTGCCAATGGGAGCTATTTCATGAGCTTTTGAACATACTTTAATGGATGATTCATAGTGCACGACTCTTCGGTTTGGCTACTAGTAGCTTCTCTTACATGCCAGTGGCATTTCCTGCTTAGTAGATGTAGCATGTTTACTTAGACATGCATATCAAAGTGTCCAACTCACCAAGTCTCACGATTTAGGACACTCCTAAAAATGAACATGGATGAATGGATACTACACCCCGAATTCTTGAATATAATTTTATCAAGAATATAGTGGGCACGGAGTGTCATATTATAAGGTATCAAGGTCACCTCACCCTTGTTGTGTTGTGTCGACAAGGGTGCAGTACCAAATATGACAAGTCAGGGTAATATAAGCGATAGTAGGCATTGTTCTCATTTGTATGCAAGCGCATGTACTTAGTCTAGCTTTTAACTTTGTGATCTTCTTAACTTCTGTTTTTATTACTACCTTCTGTTTTTATCGCTTTGATATTCTTTAGGTTGATTGAGGGGATGTATATCATCTAATTAGATATTATTAGATTGGTTGATTTGATTTTGTCTTATGCAGGTTATTGAGTTGGGCCCAAATCAAGGACCTGAGGTCGGCTTGTACATGTTCCGAAAAGGTGCCGCACTTTAAAATACTTGTATGTGGAGGAGATGGAACTGTTGGTTGGGTCCTAGAATAGATGTTGTGGATAAACAATGTATCTAATTATAGTTGAGTATGATATTAAAGTTATAGTTGTTAATATATTTATGTATCTAATTATTTATGCTTCAATTGAGCATAATATGCGGAATAAAATCAGTATTGATATATGTTATTGATTTTGTATTGATTAATAGTGGAAAAATGAATTTTTTTTTTTTGGTTTTTTGGGAGTCAACTGATCCGGTTTTCACCCAAAACTGGATCAGTTAGTGATCAACTGATCTGATTTTGGACCGGATCAGTTGATCATAAAGAGTTGCTCCGGGCCTAGTGGATCCGCACCAAAACCGGATCTGTAAGCCCGATTTTGACCGGATCCGATGAACTTTTTTCCACTAGTGTTTGAAGCCAAAAGATCGATTAAAGCACGAACGTATGTGTGTGTTTGATTGTGTTTATTATATTTGTTTAGTATGTGGAAGTATTAAAGTGTATGAAAATTATATGCGAAAACCATCTTTTAATTCGGAAAATCGAAGCCTATTTATAAGAAACTGAAACTCGCGCGTCACGCAAAGAGTGCGCCTGGCGCACGTCTTTGTGTGACGCACAATTATACGTGTCAGGCGCACATTGGTGCTCCTGACGCACCATGACCAATCAACTGCGCCCACGTTGCACGCTTTTTAGAAAAAGATAAACATTATTGCCAGCCTGTGCGTCGCACAGAGGAGTGCGCCAGGCGCACCGCTCTGTGTAACGCACAAGCCACGTGTCAGGCGTAGATTGGTTCGCCTGACGTAGCTAGGCCAATGTGTTGAGTGCACGTGGCGCGCGAAGCGCACCAGCTGCGTCCAACACGTGATGCCAGGTTTTTTTTGCTAAATGCGTTTTAAAGTTTTTTCTGATGCCAGGAAATTTAATATCACGGATTAAAATTTTGATTTCAATTTATTTATGAAAATATTTATTTAAAATAATAAAAAAAACAATTGGGCTTTTGGGATTATAATATTTTAAATGGACTCAAAATATTTTTATGAGCTCAAAATATAATTAATTATCATGAATAATGAATTGGGCTTTAAAATAAGTCTTTGAAATACACTTTAAATTAATTTTGGGTTGGCTCTTCGGATTGCTCTTCCGTCGGGTCGGGCCAACTAAAACCGCGGTATGTCTCATCATTGGGTCCTTAAATGGGGAGACACGATTATGTGTCAACACTTTGTCTCCTCCGCCGTTTTTTCTTTCTCCATGTGATACGAGATCAAGCTAGGTTTAATTTACTTTTTTTGGGTTGTTGCATGATTTTACTTTACTCTTAAAGTAAAGGTTTTACATGTAACCAAAAACATGTTTTTATTGTTATTGTTAGTTAAGTTAGTTAGTTAAAGTGGCTTAATTAATAAAGTTCCAAAAATCAGCTTGCAATTCATTTGCTTAGGCTCCAAGTAGATGAGTTGTCATGAGTTGTAATAAGGAAAGAGAGGGAAAGGGGAGTGCCGTGTGAAATTGTAAGGTTTATGGAAAGTTTTTACAAATCTTTCCTAAATCACTAGTTTCCTTATTTTTGTGCTAGATTCTAGGCTTTAATTTAGGAGAGAGTTTCCTTATTTTCTTCAATGTTAGGCGTGTGACTTTATGTACTTGGGGAGCAATGTTTTCTTGCTTCTTCTTCTATAAATACATGCCTAGTCCTATGAGGCTAAGTAAGAATTGATAATTGAATTTTCGGATTGTTTGTCTTTGTAAGTGTTGGACGGATTTTTCCAAGACTTGATTGTGTTTAGGGAGTGAACCTAAACACAAGAACATTAGTATTAGGTGAGTGAAGCCTGAAACTAAGTGAGTTTCGAGTGAGTTAGTGAGTAAAGCTAATAACAAACTTAGTCTCAAATACCTCCTAACTTGAACCTTTGGTGAGTGAAGCCAATGAATTAGAGTTAGAACCATTGGGGAATCATAAGTGAGTGAAGCTTGTGAGGAACTAAGCCAGATTCCGTTCACGGAATCATATCAAGTTTTTATTTTCGTTCATAATAATAAAACACCAAAAACAAATTTGTACATTCAGCTTCCGCATTCATATCAATTGGTATCAGAGCAGCAAGATTTTGGAGGCGCGTGAGGGTGCGTGGGAAGGTGGATTATTGTTAAATTTTGTGTGGACAAACTAGACATCTTGAAGTTTGTTGTGTCAAAATTTCAGCTTAAGCCGATCAGTAACAAAGTCGCAGCAAGCATAAACTTTTAACGAAAATTCCTGGCAGTTTGTGATGGGGTCGGATATGGACAAGTTGGATGCTTTACTTCAAAGGCTGGAGAAAAACGAATCTAGGTGTGAGAATTATGCCAAGCACATACTACAACTCCATGATGAGATTGCAAAACTCAATTTGTTGAAAGGAGAACGATCCAATAAGAGTGAGCTGACCAAGATTAGTGATCTACCGGAGTTTAATGGGTTGAAGGATCCTCAAGCCTACTTAAATTGGGAGAGGAGGGTAGACCGAATGTTTGATCATAAAGGTACGGATGATGCTCAACGTTTTAATCATGCTATACTTAAATTTAATGATTTTGCATCTGATTGGTATGATTCTTTTCAAGTCCAAAGAGTGAGAGATGGGAAGGAAAAGATTAAAACTTGGACTTCATCAAAACTGAAATTGAGAAAACGGTTTGTTCCCAAGTCCTATAAGCAAGAGTTGTACCTTAAGCTAAATTATTTTCAACAAAATCACCTGTCCATGGCTGAATATGTGATTAAATTTGAGAAGTTATATTTGGCATGTGGGTGCAAGGAAGAGGAGGAACAAAAGATGGCAAAATCTATGTTTGGTATGAATACACCTATTGCTAATTTTGTTGAATTGCAAACTTATAGCACATTTGATGAGTTGTGTCAATTAGCAAGTAAGGTGGAAAGGCAGCAAAAGGAGGCTAAGGGTAAGAGTTCTTTTTCTTTTGTAAAAACCGAAACTTTGGACAGGAGGAAAACTGGTTCGGAACTAAGGGAGTGAACCTTAACACAAGAACCTTAGTATTAGGCGAGTGAAGCCTAAAACTAAGTGAAATTCGAGTGAGTTAGTGAGTGAAGCTAATAACAAACTTAGTCTCAAACACCTCCTAACTTGAACCTTTGGTGAGTGAAGCCATTGAATTAGAGTTAGAACCCTTAGGGAATCATAAGTGAGTGAAGCTTGTGAGGAACTAAGCTAGATTCCGTTCACGGAATCATATCAAGTTTTTATTTTCGTTCATAATTATAAAACACCAAAAACAAATTCGTACATTCAGGTTCCGCATTCATATCACCCTGTCAAAAAGAATGTTATCCCGAGTTCTAGAATTGAATATTTATTCAGTATTTGAATGTGAATATCATTGTTGGATTCCCCGATAAGGAATCAGTTTATGGAATGTTATTTGGATATTGGATTTCCGATAAGGAATCGTATCATGGTAAGTTATTTTAATATTGGATTCCCGATAAGGAATCGGTTTATGGTATGTGATTTGGATATTGGATTCCCGATAAGGAATCATATCATGGTATGTTATTTTGATACTGGATTCCCAATAAGGAAACGTATCATGGAATGTTATATATCATCATTGGATTCCCGATAAGGAATCGGTTTATGGTATGTGATTTGGATATTGGATTCCCGATAAGGAATCATATCATGGTAAGTTATTTTGATACTGGATTCCCAATAAGGAAACGTATCATGGAATGTTATATATCATCATTGGATTCCCGATAAGGAATCGTATCACGGAATATTACATTGTTATTAGATTCCTGATAAGAAATCGTTATAATGGAAAGTTGTAATGTTATTTAATTCCGGATAAGGAATTGTTTATAAAGTGAGAAACTAACTGTTGTTTTCTATATTGTGAAAAAGTCAAAAGAGTATTTGCTATGTTATATATGTTCTTTTGTATAAAATAAGTTATTCCAAGACTTGAAGCTAGGAGGCCCTCTCGAAAATGTTCGAGGAAAAGACAAAGTTCTGCATTGTTGATTCTAGGGAAGCTTCAAGGATTGATGTGCATGATGATAGTTTAGGATCCTTTATTTGATTCATCTTAGGTCTTTAGTGGAATTATTTGTGTTGTTCTTAAGTGTGAAAGAGTAGGGTTTTGAATATGGGAACCAGTTGGTTACATATTCAGAACACTACTAATTAGGGTAACAGGTCTGGATACCAGTTACTTTGCTGGATGATAGAGCTGGCTGTTTTTGATAAGATTTTTCAACCTTTAGAATCATAATTCAGTATTTACTTACCTTAAAGCGTGTATATATCTTGGATAATATCTTTCCCTCAAGAAAGATATTTTTCAAGATATACTTTCCTAACTTAAGAAATCATGTCTTTGATATCTTAAGCTAGGGCACGCTCAAAAGTTAGACCTTGGTCTATAAATACTGAAATATGATTCTCCTTCATTTTTTGATGCTCTCTCGGATTTCGTCGAGTATTATTAAGACCTTTCACAAAGAGAACAATTAAACAGTTTCCTAAAATAGAGTAGGCATCTCATAAAGCTTTACATTACTCTTTGTTTTCTTTGTAAGAAAGCGTGACTTAAGAGAAACTTATTGTACGGAATATCTAGCAAAGGGGTTAAAGATTGGGTAGCGTTTGTGAGTTCAAGTGCGAAATAGCACATTAGAGTTTGTGTGGGGTGTGCTATTTCCCTGGAGTAAGGGAAACAGAAGAGTGCGAGAGTATTGTTTAGTTAAACCTCGTTAAATTTGGTGTGTCATTTATTGCTTTCAAGTTCTATTGTTTCTGCTGTGGGGAACTAGCCCAACTGGTTCCCCATTAAATCGAAACAATTTGAATTTGGCACCAGTTCGTCTAAGTACTCAATTCACCCCCCTCTTGAGTATATTGTAAACCTTCAATTGGTGTCAGAGCAGGTTCTTCATAATAGGGTAACACCTATAGAAGTTGATCATGAGTAGTCAAGAAATGAATGATATGTGATACCACAATAAGACTACAAAATTCAATGGCAAAAATTATGCATGGTGGAAGAAAAGATTGAGGAATATCATCATTAGTATTGACTACGAGTGTTGGTTTGTTATCAAGAACAGACCAATAGAGATTACCAAGGAGGTTGAGGTTTCCTCAGTAACAAAGAAGGAGAACGAGTATACTTCAGTTGATTACAAGAAGCTGGGGAAAAATGCCAAAGCCAAGTCCATATTGCAACAAGCTATTGGAGAGAATGAGACAAACATAATCTTTGATTATGTCTCCGCCAAAGAGATCTCGGATACCCTCGAACTTGCTTATAAAGCGTTTTGTTCCAACTAACTACAAGCAAAATCAGTATGTTAGATGGTCCACACTCAAACAAGGTGCCATGTCCATGGAGGAGTACATCAAGGAGTTTGAGAAGCTTTCCATTGTTTGTGAAATAGAAGAAATGGAGGAGCAAAAGTTAGGCCGGTTCTTAGGAGGCCTAAATGAAGATGTACGTGAGAAAGTTGAGGTGTTTCCATACCTTACTTTCGATGAAGCTTGCAAAGTGGCTCTTAAAATGGATAGCCAAAAGAAGAAATCAGTTGCAAGTAAGTCTTATTCAAAGCCATTTAGTACTTTTAAAGCTAATCCAAGTACTAGTAACTTTGGTAAGAAGAAAAAAACAAATTTCACTACGAAAGATAAGGACAAAGTTGTAGATGATAAAACCTTCAAAGTGAAATGTTTTAAGTGTCAAGGTTATGGTCATTACCAATCTACTTGTCCTACTAAAAGAGTCATGACTATAAGGGATATAGAGGAGATAGACGAATTGGAAAAAGAATCTATCTTAGAGATGAAACATGATAAAACTGAAAGTGATGAGGACGTGTGTAATCCAGATATGGAGGGTGAAACTTTGGTTCTTAGGTTGTCCTTGTATTCCAATGTTGTGGCTGAAAATGAGGAACAAAGAGAAACCATTTTTCATTCGAAAATGCTTAGTGAATAATAAGCTATGCACGTTAATCATAGATGGTGGTAGTTGTACTAATGTAGCTTCAACTGAACTTGTAGAGAAGTTAGCATTACCTACTACTAAACATCCACATCCTTATAAACTGAAATGGTCAGATGATAATATTGAAGTAAGGGTGAAAAATAGAGTTTTAATCACGTTTTCAATTGGAAATTATAAAGACGAAATTCTATGTGATATGATCCCTATGAATGCGTGCCAAACTCTACTTGGTAGACCTTGGTAATTTGATCGAAAAGTGATTCATGATGGTTCTACTAATGTGTATAAGGTGAACAAGAATGGCAAAATCAAAACCTTATTACCATTACCCCCTTTAAAAATCCGAGACACAAAGCCTAAGCCAAAAAAGAACCTAGTGTGTGGTAGTGTGTTTTTGGGGAGAAAAAGATTCGAGAAGGAGTTAGAAACTAATCAGGTTGTGTATGTGCTGGTTGCTAAGGAGGTGAACGAGGGAGTGGAGGTTGAAGATTCGAATTTGAGGGAGTTATTGGAGGAGTTTGGGGATGTATTTCCTAATGACCTATCAAGTGGCCTACCCCCTAAACGTGGAATTGAGCATCAAATTGATCTCATTCCCGGAGCACCAATTCCAAATAAGCCTTCCTATAGATGTAATCCCAAAGAAAGTGAGGAATTACAAAGCCAAATCAGTGAATTGATGGAGAAAGGCTACGTGAGAGAGAGTAAAAGTCTGTGTGTTGTTTCGGCTTTACTTGTGCTAAAAAAAGACGGAACGTGGAGGATGTGTATTGATAGCCGTGCTGTGAATAACATAACCATAAAATACAGATTTCCCATCCCTAGATTAGATGACATGCTAGATGAGTTGAGTGGATCCAAGGTGTTTTTGAAAATTGATTTGAGAAGTGGATATCACCCAAGAAATTGCTTCTAGCTTGAGAAGTGGCTTTCTTGGTTTCATCATTTATGATGAAGGTGTGAAGGTGGATCCATCCAAACTAGAAGCAATTTCTTCTAGGCCGGTTCCTACAACTATCACCGAGGTGAGATCATTTCATGGTTTAGCTTCATTTTATAGCAGGTTTATAAATAATTTCAGCACTTTATTAGCTCCTATAACTGAATGCACTAAACATGGAAAATGTGTATGGAGTGACGCAGCTCAAAAGGCGTTTGAACTTGTAAAGGAGAAAATGTGTAACACGCAAGTTGAGTGTGACGCAAGTAGAACGAGTATTGGGGTTGTTTTAATTCAATGTGGCAAGCCTATTGCTTATTTTAGCGAGAAACTAAAACAGGCAAAATTGAATTATTCCACTTATGATAAAGAGTTTTACGCTATGGTTAGAGCTCTTAATCATTGGAGTCACTATTTGTGACCACAAGTTTTTTTCTTCATTCTGATCATGAATCGTTGAAATATATTCATGGCCAACATAAGCTTAGTGCTCGTCATGCTAAATGGGTAGAATTCTTACAATCTTTCAATTTTGTTTCTAAGTACAAAGCCGGAAAAGCTAACATTGTAGCAGATGCTTTATCTCGGAGACACCTATTGCTTAATATGGTGGATTCCAAGGTGCTTGGGTTTGAATTGATTAAATAGTTCTATGTTCTTGATGATGAGACACGTGACCTGTTCGTGGCTACCAAAGATGGTCCAAAAGACCATTATCGTCAAATGGAGGGGTTTTTGTTCAAGGGGAACAAACTTTGTGTTCCTAAGTGTCCCGTTCTTGATTTGCTAATTAGAGAAGCTCATGGAGATGGTTTGGCTGGCCATTTTGGCGTTAGCAAAACGATGGAGTTATTGCAAGAACATTTTCATGGCCTCATATGATAAAATAAGTGCATGCTGTTTTGGCTCTTTGTGGTGTTTGTCAAAGGGCAAAAAGCACGTTCCATAAGGGGTTGTACACTCCTTTACCAGTACCGCAGAGACCATGGGAGGATGTTAGTATGGATTTCATTGTGGCACTTCCTAGAACGCAAAGAGGGAAAGATTCGGTCATGGTGGTGGTGGACCGTTTCTCCAAAATGGCACATAAAACAGAAGATGCTATTAACGTTTCTTGTTTATATTTCAGGGAAATCGTTCGTTTACATGGAGTACCAAGAACTATTGTCTCGGATCGAGATAGAAAGTTTTTGAGTCACTTTTGGAGGTTCCTATGGAGGATGATGGGTACTAAGTTGCTGTTTAGTACTTCATATCACCCCCAAACAGATGGTCAAACTGAAGTGACCAATCGAACTCTAGGCACCTTGTTAAGGGGCTTAGTGAGCAAAACCGAAAAAGATTGGGATGTCAAGCTATGCCATGCGGGGTTTGCTTACAATAAAACTCCAACTTTTGCAACGAAACACTCACCATTCGAAGTGGTATATGGGGTAAATCCTTATGTACCTATTGATCTTATTTCATGGCCTAAAGATTCTTATGTCCATGGAGATGTTAGGCAACAAGCTGAAACAATGGTGAAGGTTCACAAAGAGATACGCACCAACATCGAGAAAGTAAATGAGATGTACAAGAAGAAATCAAACAAAATTCGAAAACCAAGGGTGTTTTCTCCTGGAGATTTGGTGTGGATTCACATAAGGAAGGAAAGATTTCAAAGCAAAAGGAAGCATAAACTCATGCCTCGAGCTCAAGGACCTTTCAAGGTTCTTGTATGTTATGGGAACAATGCTTACAAGATAGAACTTCCCGGAGAATATGGCATGGCGGCAACATTCAATGTAGGTGACTTATCCCCCTACTTAGAAGATGAAGATGTGCAAGAATTGAGGACAATTCCTTTTGAAGAAGGAGAGGATGATACGAAATCAGTTGCTAATTCCGAGATATTACTAAGTACTAATCTTAATCACAACAAAGGAGAGATTCATGGTCTAAAGATTATTACTAATGTAATCATGTTGAGCAACAAAGGAAAGGAAGCTAATTAAGCTACTTAGCTTAATTATCAGTTTTTGTAACTTTCGATTTTGTAAAACCGATTTTATTTTGTTTAGCTTTAAGTTGTAAAGGGGAGTGCAAAGGAGACGTGCAAATCAGTTGCATGGGAGTGCAACAAGCTAATATGACTCATTGGGTTTTCCTTCCAAGCTAAGGAAACATCCCACTTGCATTGCATATGTGCCGCCCAACATCAGCCTTGCTTGGGACCGTTTGAGCACTATTCAGCCATCCCTTCTTGTTGGATCAGCTTCTTTTAGGGAGATATTTGTAGTTTATTGCTTTGCTTAATCTCTTGGGTGTGCTAGCTTTAGGGGCTGATGTTTCAAGCCTTCTTTAACTCTTGTAATATATATGTAATGTGGAACATGAAGGAAAAGAGATTTGAAGTCGAAATTTGAGCTTTGTGCTTATTGAAAATTTGGATAGTAAAATCCGAAATTTCTTCTTGTGATTACGGAGTAAACTTAATCTCGAAACCCTTAAGTTAAGTGAGTAAAGCTTGATTTAAGAGAGAGTTAGGATAATTAGTGAGTGAATCTAATTAAAATACTCTCAAATCCCTTCCTAAATTAGTTTCTTGGTGAGTGAAGCCTCCAAACAGATTTAGAACCCTTAAGTGGAAATAAGTGAGTGAAGCTTATCAAGCTTAAGTTTACGTTTTCGCATCAGATGAAGAAGGTGCTGGTTCCTCACACTCCTCCTCCAACCAAGAAGATGATGATGATGATATCTCTGATGGAGAGGAAGAAGAAGAGGAAGAAGAGGATGACGAGGAGTGATTGCCTCTTTCTAGTTGTTCTCCCCATCCCGTTCTGATAACTGTTTTCCCCCTCTCATTACAAAACATTCTCTTATGTAATTTGGGTTTTCATTTGACTATGCCTGTTTGTATTTGGATAATTTGTGTTTTGTTATGGATTGTGACTTGTGAACCTAACCTGATTTATTGCAGCATGATGATATGATTGGTAGTTGATGCTACTATTTTTGAATTATGCGATAACTTAAGTCCAATACTTCTTTCATTGAGTGCTTTTTAATGATGCCAAAAGGGGAAAAATTAGTTGAAGTTGAAGCGCCTAAGTCTAGTATTGATTGAGTCAGTCCTAGTATAGTTTCCATTGTAGTTGTAGTTTAATATAAAAAATGGAGTCTTAGGAAGCAGTTGAAGTAGTTAACTATTTCACCTTGTGAGTCTTGTGATTAAAGTAAGCTATTCTAATGAGTACTTGAGCTTTGGTTGAAGTTATCGGTGTTTACTAACTTGTTGGTTGCTGTAAACTTTAAAGAGTTTGTCATCATCAAAAAGGGAAATTTGTTGAGTCCCCTAGCTAGGTTTTGAATGATGACAAACAACTGCAGGGAACAGTTGATATTACAGGTGTATCTAAGTTGTTAGGAAATAGCTGAGAAAACTAAATGTTCCTGACTGTATACTGAAACAGTCAAAAGAGTATTTGTTATGCTATGATAAGTTCTTGTGTAGGAAACAAGTTATTCCAAGACTTGAAGCTAGGAGGCCCTCTCGAAGATGTTTGAGGAAAAGACAAAGTTCTGCATTGTTGATTCTTGGGAAGCTTCAAGGATTGAGGTGCATGAAGATAGTTTAGGATCCTTTATTTGATTCATCTTAGGTCTTCATGTAATATTTGTGTGTGATATTCTTCGTGGTATTGTTTGTGTTGTTCTTAAGTGTCACACAATAGGGTTTTGAATATGAAAACCAGTTGGTTACATATTCAGAACACTCTTAAGTAGGGTAATATGTCTGGGTACCAGTTACTTTGTTGGGTGATTGAGCTAGCTGTTTTAGAAAATATTTTTTCGAAAAAATATTTTCTCAAATACTTTCCATAAGAAAAGATTGCTAGCCTTTAGAATCATAATTCAGTATTTATTTACTTAAAGCGTGTATATATCTTGGATAATATCTTTCCCTTAAGAAAGATATTGTTCAAGTTATACTTTCCTAACTTAAGAAATCATATCTTTGACATCTTAAGCTAGAGCACGCACAAGGTTAGACCTTGGTCTATAAATACTGAAATATGATTCCCCTTCATTTTTTGATGCTCTCCTGGATTTCATTGATTATTATTGAGAGCTTTCACAAAGAGAACAACTAAACAGTTTCCTAAAATAGAGTACGCATCTCATAGAGCTTTACATTACTCTTTGTTTTCTTTGTAAGAAAGCGTGGGTTAAGATAAACTGTATTGAATCTCTAACAAAGGGGTTAGAGATTGGGTAGCGTTTGTGAGTTCATTCGTGAGTGCTTGTGAGTTTGAGTGCGAAGTAGCACATTAGAGTTAGTGTGGGGTGTGTTCTTTCCCTGGAGTAAGGGAAATAGAAGAGTGCGAGAGTATTCTTATTTTCTTCAGAGTTGATTAATTAGAAAACTAGCGTAGAAGGACATAGGCCCGTGTTTAGCTGAACCTCGTTAAATTTGGTGTGTCGTTTACTGATTTCAAGTTTTATTGTTTCTGATACATGTGCATCAAGGCGACTCAAAATATTCAATTTAAATGATCTTTCCAATTTATGGATTTGGATCATCTTACAATCCAAGGTTGCAAGGTGTTTTAGTGTTGATTTTATTCCCTGATTTGTTACTTACATGGGAGTATGATTGAAGCCTACTTGTTACTGCATCAAAACGGGCGTGTGAAAGCATGGAGAAGATGGCATGTGTGCTTGTTAAGCCCAAATTCTGTTTGGGCATGAGTTTTTGTTTTATTTGCTTTTGTTGTTTTATTTTTAGCTTGTAATAAATCCAAGAGATTACTCTTAAAGTATCTCCATTTGGCCAGCTATTTAGAGTGTGTTTAGGAGCCTAATGAGTTCATTATTTGCTGATTAGGAGATGCTTGTAACAGCTCATTAAATGAGCATAATTAGGGGCTTGATTTAAGGAGTTTGTAACTCCTTTGTGGCTGTTCACCTATGGACAGTTTCAAGGAGATTTTTGGCTGTCTTTTTGCTGCTCTCATTCCTTATATAAGGACAGGTAATGATATGAGAAAATCAACTTTTTATTGAATATAAAAAAAAACTTGTGTTTATAGTTTATGCTTTGAGTTTGTCTCAAGTGTTTGCTACCCTTATTACTTTGAGTGAGTCTTGAGTGATAAGCCTAGGAGATATTGATTGAGTATTATCTCTGGCCTAGAACCCCAAGCCATTGAGTTAGTCCTTGTGGTTTGGCAACTATCCTAAGTTTTAAGTGATTCTTTGTCAAAGTGAGTGTTTAATTGTCCTAACGTTTAGAATCATCATCCAATCCTTTGGAAGGTGTTTGAGACTTACATCAGTTTTCGATGTCAGGAACCAGCCCAACTGGTTGCCATTAAATCGAAACAATTTGAATTTGGCACCAGTTTGTCTAAGTACTCAATTCACCCCCCTCTTGATTACATTACAAACCTTCATAAAGTATTAGAAAGTGATTGATAGAGTATCTCAAAGTACACGTTATATAATTTGGATTTCTTATAAGAAATCTATTGAAAGAAATATTATACATTATTTATTTATCAGTGTTGTGGATCATAAAATAGTATGAAAGGAATAATTGGATAAAGATATGTTATGTATGTGGTCAACAAGAGTTGATGTTATTTATGTTGTAACAGATGTGATTTTTATGATTATGTTGATTGTTGAGTCGTTTTCAAGTAAAAGCCAGCAAATCATGTGTTAATCTTATTTACGGGTTCATTACTCAGCTTTGTTGATGTGTCAGTATGCTTTGTTTTGTCATTTTTGTGGCTTGTCTGTTGTAGGCTTGGAGTAACACTCAAAGCATACAAGGAATGATCAAGTAACAAACAAGTTCAATAATTAGGAAAATGAACGTGTCCAAGATGAACAAGATAGAATGGCTTGCACTCTAACTCTCCAAGGATACAATTACACCACCTTAGATAAGTTAAATTTTTTCTAAGTTCACAAATCAGCTTAGCCAAAGCTAATTAAGCAAAGGTCGAATTCACTTAGTTTCTAAATCCAAGAAACAGAGAAAACTCAAAGAGATAAACTCACGGTTTGTTTAGGCATAAAAGTTGAATGATTTCCATTAATGTTCAAGTCTGCTTAACTACATTAGTTTCATGTCCTAATTTTGTGATTTTCCAGAAATAAAAACAATTTAAATTGAAATTACTAACTAAGCATGCACTAATTAGTACATGATCCTACATAATTCGTGAATCAACCAAGTATCCAACCATGTTCTCCATGATTTACGCACGCCTCATTTGTAGGAATTAGTTCCTATTCTCATGCCATCTTCTAGCCAACAGCTCCAACGTGCATATGAGGGAAAGCAACGACTAGTTTGGAGGCTCCATGATGCACACACATCTCCACATCTCCTAGCATAACTTGGACAATTCTTAGAATCATATAACTGCTCCAATCCTTACACTATGACTCTTACATTATGACTCATAACTATTACATCTTTAGGGAAATGAAACAATAATTACAACTCAATTAAATGAACTCATAAACAAGGAAATAAAACAACTAATATTCGAACTCCATAAGCAACACAAGGCTAAAGTATGAACTAAACCAACAATGGACATTGGATAAGCTTTAACTCCCATAATAGCCTCGCCAACCATGGATGTGAGCGCACTGGACTTGTTAATGCTTAATGATGGGACTGCCTCGCCATTAATGCTCAATGATGGGGTTGAAGTCATGAGTTAATCTTTTTGCAAGTTGAAGCTGATATCTGCTGGAAGACTAATAGTGTTGTATTTATTTTTGTGGCGAGGACGCTCGATTTTGTAATAGTTAGTCATTAATTATTTATATTCTATTTATGTATTTAAGATTCGTTAATGCTCCTGATTCTCTCTTGGAATTGCTCCACGAAAGCGTTGAGGCAGTTGAGTTTTGGAGTTCGAAATATTTTATTAAATGAAATTGTAAACAAGTTGAATTTATTTCCCGGTTTAGGGATATCCTATTTTCAAAGGAAACTCTATCGGATTTTCTGGAGCATTTATTAGGATACAATATGAGAATCAAGGCTATGTTGTAATAGTTAGTCTAAATTAAATAGTTGGGATTTGGGTTCCACACTCTCTGATGTAGTCCGATGAGCGTGATGGTAATAGTCCAAGTTAGCTCGACTAGAGTCTCTTCACCTGTGCTTAATGCTTTCTAACATGGTTGTGAGAATTCGGTTCATTGCAGTCAGACTCCTAACATGGATATATGGAGTTAGATGAGGTTAAGAATTGTAGATGTAGAGAAACTAGATGAACCTATACATTTTGGACTAGATGGGCTTCTAATGGACTTAGAAACCTTAAATGGATGAATTTTTACAATAGGATGGATACTAAAAAGAAATCATAAATGATATACATAGAAAAGATGGGATGGAAAAATGGGATAGAATAGAAAGGCGTGGGAAGTAGAGATGAAAGATGAGAAAAAGATGGTGATAGGATTTTCGAAAGGGATAAGGGAAATAATTTTCGATAGCGATGGGATATGCATTTTTTTAAAAGATAGGGGATAGGAAAAAGACGAAGTTTTTTTTTTTAATTTTTGGATATTTGTTAGGAAGATAACGAAGCATATATATATATAGGTAACCGAAAGTAACAAGGTTTCTAAAAGATTTTTATTGAAAAATATTTTTTAAAATTAGATATTTCAAATTCTTTTAGATAAAGATAAATTTTTGTAAAACATATTATGGAAATATATTTAAATAAAGATGAATTTTTATCAAAAACTATTTTAAAAATATTTTAGATAATTATTAAAACTAATTAATATAATAAATTAACGCTATTCATTAAAATGGGTTAGAAAAAGGTTTTAGAAGACGGGCTTTATAAACCTATTTATAAAATATTTTCGAAAAGGGGCTTTAGTAAAACTATTTTTAAAAGGTTTTTGAAAGTGGGCTAGGCTCAATATTTTTTTTCTATCCGGAGCATTTAGATGGATATATTAGTCATCATAGGGCACTAAATGGGGAGACAGATTTATGTGTTTACATAGAGATAGTAAGTTCTTATGCTGCTTTTGGCATGCTCTTTGGATGTTGTTGGGAACTAGACTCTTCTTTAGCACGTCTCACCATCCCATACTAAAGGACAAACGGAGGTCACAGATAGAACACTAGGGGATTTTCTACGTGGTTTAGTGAGCAAGACTGGAAAAGATTGGGATGTTGATACAAGATTAAGTACTAACATTGAAGATCTAGTTGGTTCCAATGAGGTTTTACTACTTGAAAGCGTAGATGGGTACAATGGAGGCTTTAGTTAAGCTCATGGGCCAAGTCTAGAAGAGAAGATGTCTTCTATGGTGGTTTCTTGGGAGCTAGACTTGGCTTCTTGAGGAATCTTAGAGTTCTTGGATAGCAAATGGAATCCTTGGATGAGTTCTTGAAGATCTTGGATGAGTTATTGGAATCCGGTTGTTATTCATGTAATCTAGTCAGTTTAGTATTACTAATTTGATTAGAGTTGGCTTATAAGCTTTTACTATCCTACTTAGGATAGGTTTTACTGGTTCTAAACGCTTTAGGAGAAGTTAGTTATTTGTTTTCTATCTTTTAGTTAGTTAGAAACCGTTTGTGTAGATAAGGATAGAATAGTTTCTATCTTATCTTAACCTAACTAGTCTGATACTTATCTTTAGATAGTTTAATGCTTTCTTAGTCTTATATAGGTTTAAACAGTTAATAGCCTATTTAAAGGCACGACATTATTAATACAAGTAGTCAAGTTCTAATCCAAAATAAACGAATTCAGCGTTTATGCTTATAGTGCATTGCTTGAGTTATAATCCGAAATCTTATGAGTTTAGTCCCATAATTTTGCAGAGTTTGAGTGTCTTGTAAGTAAATCAAAATAGTTAAATTAAAACACTTAGTTTTAAGTCCTAGAAACATCGTCTTGAGCTGAAACTAAGCCGATTTAGAGAGTGAGTATTCTTCTCCAAATCAACCGTTCTTTAACGTAAAGTGCGTGAGTTTCTCCACTACTTTATTCATCACATTTGTTTCGCAGGTCAGAGGATTTTTAAGGGGTTGTAGGCCCATCATAGGCATTGATTGAGCCCATTTGAGTGAGTACTACAATGCATTTTGCTATCAGCCTTGGGCATAGACGGGAACAATGAGATTTTTTTACTTGCATATAGAATAGTAGACACTGAAAGCATAGAGTATTGAGGTTATTGCTTTAGGAACCTTGGAATTTACTTTGAAAAGGAAGGTTGTCTCAAGCATGATTGGTGCTTCTTCAGTGACAGAATGAGAGGGATTGAAGCTGTTGTTCATGAGGTGATCCCCAAGGCAACTAAGAGGGCATGTTGTCAACACTTACATGAATTGCAAGAATGCAGACTGGAGTGGAACAACCTTTCTCAATTCTGCATTGCAGCTAATGCATGCAACAACTATTTTTTCAACAGTCATGGAGAAGATTTTAGCATTTGATCCAGCTGTAGTTGCGTACCTAAATAATTGCATAGAGTAGTGGTATAGGCATATGTTTGATCCAAGCATTTGTTGTGACCACAATGCAACAAAATTTGTTGAAAGTTTTAATGCACGCACCAAATCACATAGAGATTTGCCTGTACTCACACTCCTTGAAGGTTTATATCTTCAGACCCTCAAATTCTTTTTGCAAGTTCAATTGGTATTTAACATGTACATGTGTGCATTGATCTGGTAATTTGATTTATTCTCTGTTTTAGCAATGAGAACTTGGTCCATGAAATAGATTGGTGCAACGTTTGGCAAAGCCACTAACTTGGACCCATGGCAGTGGATTGATTATACAAGCAAGGTCTTACAATCTCCTAAAAAAAAGTAAGGTCTTAGAAACTAGGAGTACAGAATCAAGATTCTATCCTGCTATAACTTATGGGGGAGTAGAGATTATTTGAAGTCAGGGATGGACATGTCAACTTCCTAATTAACTTTGCTAGGATGAGTTGTGGGTGTGGGAAGTGACAAGGATGTCGGATCCCTTGCAAGTATGCTTCGAGGGTGATGTGAAATTAGAGGATGAACCTAATGTGTTTTTTGTCTGAGTATTATAAGGCGGCAGCATACAAGCAAACTTATGCAGGGCGTATTCATCCAATGTCAAACCCATCTCAACGACCATAAGTTTATCCCCTCAAATTAAGCCTCCAAACATAAAAAAAAGTGTTGGCAGACCTCTGAAGCAAACAAGGAGAGGAATAAATGAGGCAAGGAAGGGCAAGAGGCACAACTTAGTTAATGAAGCAAGTGTAAACCAATGGGGCACAATACAAGAACATATGGAGGAGCCTCAACATCTAAAAAGAGGAAGGTTGCTGACAGTGGAGCTGACACTTCAAAGGACAAGAAGAAAGCAACCTAATAACTTATGGTTGACAATTAAAATTTTTTGGGTATTTCAAAAAACGGTGATTAAGTTAGGAATTATGTTAATCACTAATGCATATGATTAAGTTCAAAGTTTATGTAACGGTACTCTAGTACTCTTAGTTTTGGTAAAGCTATAGTTCTACTCTCACATGCCTAGTCTTTTACTGTGCATACATATATCTGCAGTAATAGAAATTATGATTTTCATATTTTTATTAATGTCCCAAATTATGCGTCCAAGAGTAAATTAATTCACTTCAAAGTTATAAAGAGAACAAGTTTAACATCATTAATCCTAACTTAATTACTAGCCTAACTGATCAAAGTCCGTTCTTTAACATCAATGGGTCTTTGACCATGGAACCCATGAAGCCTCCTTAAACTGAATACATGGAATACAACATTTAAAGAGCCCAAGTTCTGTTTGGGTCGCAAGCAAGGATGTAAAGGAAGCCCAAGTTCTTTTTGGGTTCCTATTTATTTTTGTTGTTTTATTTTCAAGCTTAAAATAAAGCCTAGTGATTACTTACGACACTAAGGCAAGTAGGTGTGTGTTTTGTAACAATTAGGCGTGTAATTAGGGGTTGGTTACAGTTCCATAGTTGTTGATTTCCTCCTTTTGTAACAACCCCTTAAATGAGGCTTAATTAGGGATTGAATCAAGGAGTTTTGTAACTCCTCATGTTGTAGATGGTGACGATGCTGCTTCACCATTGCTGGTTGTTAAGGATACAAAGCTCATCCACTTGGTTGGTGATTGTATCTTTCTCATTAAACTTGACGAGTTGAATACTTCTTTCATGAAGGTCTTTAATTTGATTCATTAAGTTATATCATGTTATGTTTTCGTTGTTTTCATTCGAATAAGTTAGAGAGTCCTTAAATCCATAGGAGTGTTTGTTTTCGTCATGAGTTCGCTTTGCGTTGTATTTCCATTCTTTGAGTCCTTAGTTAAAAATGGAGTCATGTAATCTATATGTGCTCGTCCTTCTTAGTTTGAGATGTATTAAGGCATGTTTAATGAAGCTATGAAGAACGTGCAATGAAGTGTGGAAGCAAGCAGCGTGCAAATGGCAAGAAAGTAGGAGTTTGTTAGGAGTTTGTGGAACTCCTAATGCACACGTTCAAAAGGGAAACAACATCCCCTATTATTTAGGCGTGCAAGAGTGGATTCTAGTACTGTTGGGAGTGCTTGAATCTCAGCAACAACACACGCACAAGTTGGAAGAGAGGCGCCACAAAAATTGGAGAAGTAGTTCAAGAAGCTGCACGTTGCATTATAGCCATTTGTGGCTGATTTAGTTGCTAAGTTAGTTAGCCACTTCTAGCATGTTTTAACCCAAGTTCTAATATGTCTTAGTGGTAGTTTGTTTTCGAATTTTAGTTAATTATTTTTATTTGTCAAAAATCATAAAACTTAAGTTGTAATAGCCTATATATAGTCGAATGACTTGCAATGAAAAGGATATGACTTTTATGACTTAAACAAAACCGAGTGTTTTTCTTTGCTTAATAATTTGCATTCTTGGATTGGAATCAAGTGTTTAGTGCCTATGCTTAATTAACTTTGGCAAGTTAATTTGTGTTCTTAGGAGCTTTTAGATTGCTTGGTGGTGTGACTTATCCAAGTAGCCTATGAGATTGCTATTCAACCGAAGCTTGTGGATTCAAGTGCCTAATCCTCGTCCTTCTAATGACATCAAGGTAGATATACCTGATTATGATGGCAAACTTGATCCTAGTGAGTTTGTTAAATGGATTAGAACTATTGAGAGGGTGTTTGATTACAAGCAAGTCCCGGAAGATAAGAGAGTAAAGCTTGTAGCATTGAAATTGAGGAAGTATGCCTCAACTTGGTGGGCAAGTGTGTGCGCCAAGAGAGAAAGGATGGGAAAGGAGAAAGTAAGGAGTTGGGAGAAGATGAAGAAACTCCTCAAACAGAAATTCTTGCCTACATACTATGTGCAAGAGAATTTCTCAAAGTTCCATCACCTTAACCAAGGAACTAAGACTGTTGAAGAGTATGCAAGGGAGTTCAAGGCTTACATCATGAAATGTGATGTAATGGAGGATGAGCCTCAAACCTTGGTGCGTTTCTTAGGAGGCTTAGACCGTTCTATTGCAAATGTGGTTGAGTTGCATTCATACTCGACCTTAGACGAGCTAGTTCTATTAGCTCATAAAGTTGAACGCCAAAACAAAAGCAAATTCAAGGGTAAATGGGATTCTTCTCGATCCTTTACCAAAACCACTCCATACTCTAAGCCAAACACAACCCCTTCTAAGCCAAACACATCCTACACTTCTAAACCACCCTAAAAGAATGTAACTAAGCCTAATGTTCCAAATACCCCTCGAAAGTGTTATAGGTGCCAAGGACTAGGGCACATTGCCTCCGAATGTCCTAACAAAAAGGTTATAACTCTTGCGGAGTATGAAGCAATAGATGATGGATATGAAGTAGAGGAGGAGGAGGAATAGGTAGAGGAGGAAGAAGAAGGGCGTTACCTAGGGCCAGATGATGGTGAATGTTTAGTAGTAAGGAGAACTCTTAGTGGCCTAGCTACTAATGAGGATCAAATGCAACGAGAAGCTATCTTCCACACAAGGTGCACCATAGGAGGCAAAGTTTGCTCCTTAATCATTGATGGTGGCAGCTGCACCAACGTGGCTTCTCAAACCTTAGTCACAAAACTAAACCTCAACACTACCCCTCATCCTAACCCTTGTGTGATTCAATGGTTGAATCAAGGTAAAGGCATACATGTTTGTTCACGTGTATTGCTTGCTTTTACTATTGGAAAGGAGAATAATGAAGAGTTGTGGTGTGATGTCATTCCCATGGATGCGTGCCATGTCCTATTGGGAAGACCATAGATGTTTGATAGGAAGGTAATTCATGATGGCTACAAGAACACCTATGCCTTTGTTAAGAATCAAAAGAAAATTGTTTTGACTCCTTTATATCCGTGGCAAAAGGAACACTCTAACAATCAAACAAAGAAACCTGTGTCCTTTACCACTCTCATCAAATCATCCTACCATAAGTATGAATCATTTCAATAACTCATCTTGAGTGGTTTAGATCAAACTCCACCCCCACCAACCGAACCACAACATCCCTTGTTAACCCCTTTGCTTAAACAATTCAAGCATGTTTTTCCACAAGAAATACCCCCTGGCATACCCCCTAAACGAGACATTCAACACAAAATTGACCTTGTTCCCGGAGTTAGCCTACCTAACAAACCTGCCTATAGAACAAACCCAAAAGAAAGCGAAGAAATAAGGAGTGGCTATCATCAAATTCGAATTCATGAAGGGGATGAGTGGAAGACAGCCTTTAAAACAAAGGAAGGCTTGTATGAATGGCTAGTTATGCCATTTGGCTTATCAAATGCACCAAGCACATTCATGAGATTGATGAACCAAACCTTGAAACCTTTTCTTGGTCGGTTTGTAGTAGTGTATTTTGATGACATATTGGTGTATAGCAAGAGCGAATTGGAGCATGTTGATCATCTACACCAAGTATGTGAAGTTTTGGAGAGAGAACAACTATATGGAAACCTTGAGAAGTGTCATTTTTTCTCAAATCAGGTTGCCTTTATTGGCTTCCTTGTTTCACACGAAGGCATTGAAGTGGATGAGAAGAAGGTGCAAGCCATTAGAGAATGGCCTATTCCATGTTCAATCCAACAAGTAAGGGTTTTCCATGGCCTAGCTTCTTTCTATAAAAGATTTGTTCGAGATTTTAGTACTCTCATGGCTCTTATCACTAAGATTACTAAACTTAAGCACTTTGAATGGAGTCCTCAAGCACAAGATGCTTTTGAAGAGGTTAAGCTACACCTAACCACATCACCTATCTTAGCTTTGCCAAGCTTTGAAGATATTTTTGAGGTAGAATGTGATGCCTCTGGAGTTGTTATTGGTGCGGTCCTTTCTCAAAGTGGACGCCCCATAGCCTACTTTAGTGAGAAACTAAACGAACTAAAAAGGAGGTATTCTACCTATGACAAAGAGTTATATGCTCTTGTGAGGTCCCTTGACCATTGGAGGCACTATTTGATTGCAAAAGAGTTCATTTTGCATTCGGATCATGAGGCCCTCATATATTTGCAAAGCCAACAAAAACTACAGCCACGCCATGCTATGTGGGTAGAGTTTTTACAAGCTTATCACTTTGTGATCAAGCATAAATCCGGAAAGATGAACAAGGGTGCTGATGCCTTGTCAAGAAGATATATATTGCTTACTTCTCTTAGAAGCCAAGTCATTGGTTTGGAGGTTTTGAAGGAAAGCTAATGGAGACTATCATGTTTATGATGGTTTTCTATTCAAAAACAAGAGATTGTGCGTGCCTAAACATAGTGTGAGGGAGTCTCTCATTCGAGAATTTCATGAAGGTGGCCTTGCTGGACACTTTGGCATTGAAAAAACCTACACTTTGGTGAGTGATTACTTCTTTTGGCCTAGATTGATGAAGGATGTGGAGTACATAGTGAAGAGATGTGCAGCTTGTCAACACGCCAAGGGTCATTCTCTTCCTCAAGGCCAACACTTACCTCTTCCTACACCACAAGCACCATAGGAGGATATAAGCCATGATTTTATCACGGGGCTTCCTATAACTAAGCATAACAAAGATGCAGTGATGGTGGTGGTTGATATGTTCTCAAAGATGGCTCATTTCATCCCTAGCCATACTACTGATGATGCGGTTCAAACGACCCTTTTGTACTTCAAAGAGGTGGTTCGTTTACACGGAGTTCCAAGGAGCATGGTGAGCGATAGAGACACAAAGTTCTTAAGTCATTTTTGGCATACATTGTGGAAGAAGATGAGAACCAAGCTCAAGTTTAGCACATCATCCCATCCGCAAACTGATGGCCAAACCGAAGTAACCAATCGAACCTTAGGAAATTTGTTGAGGGCTTTAGCTACTAAAAGTCCAACGCAATGGGAAGAAATGCTACCCCATGCTGAATTTGCATACAATAGGGTGCCTCATAAGATTAATGGTTTAAGTCCCTTCGAAGTTGTCCAAGGGATCAATCCATGTACTCCTCTTGATTTGGCTCCCCTAGCAATTCGAGACAAATTTAGCAAGGAGGCTGATGAGAGAGCAAAGGAGATTAAGAAGCTTCATGAGCTTGTGAGAACAAGAATCATTCGTGCTAATGAGAAGATTAAGCAACGAATTGATAAGAGGAAGAAAGATGTTCAATTCTCTCTTGGAGATTGGGTATGGATTCATCTAAGGAAAGAGCGTTTTCCTTCCAAGAGACGTTCCAAGTTAAGCCCTAGAACTGATGGTCCTTTCAAGGTCCTTGAGAAGATCAATCCTAATGCTTACAAGATTGAATTACCAGGTGACTATGGTGTGTCTTCTGCTTCTAATGTTTCGGACCTTAGTCCATGCTATGAAGATGAAGGTGATCTTCCAAGTTTGAGGTTAAACTTTTCTCAACAAGGGGAGGATGTTGTAGATGGTGACGATGCTGCTTCACCATTGCTGGTTGTCAAGGATACAAAGCTCATCCACTTGGTTGGTGATTGTATCTTTCTCATTAAACTTGACGAGTTGAATGCTTCTTTCATGGAGGTCTGTAATTTGATTCATTAAGTTATATCATGTTATGTTTTCGTTGTTTTTCATTTGAATAAGTTAGAGAGTCCTTAAATCCATAGGAGTGTTTGTTTTCGTCATGAGTTTGCTTTGCGTTGTGTTTCCTTTCTTTGAGTCCTTAGTTAAAAATGGAGTCATGTAATCTATATGTGCTCGTCCTTCTTAGTTTGAGATGTATTAAGACATGTTTAATGAAGATATGAAGAACGTGCAATGAAGTGTGGAAGCAAGCAGCGTGCAAATGGCAAGAAAGTAGGAGTTTGTTAGGAGTTTGTTGAACTCCTCATTCACACGTTCAAAATGGCAACAACATCCCCTATTATTTAGGCGTGCAATAGTGGATTTAGTGCTCTTAGGAGTGCTTGAATCTCAGCAACAACACACGCACAAGTTGGAAGAGAGGCGCCACAAAAATTGGAGAAGTAGTTCAAGAAGTTGCACGTTGCATTATAGCCGTTTGTGGCTGATTTAGTTGCTAAGTTAGTTAGCCACTTCTAGCATGTTTTAACCCATGTTCTAACATGTCTTTGTGGTAGTTTGTGTTCGTATTTTAGTTAATTATTTTTATTTGTCAAAAATTAGAAAACTTAAGTTGTAATAGCCTATATATAGTCGAGTGACTTGCAATGAAAAGGATATGACTTTTATGACTTAAACAAAAACCGAGTGTTTTTCTTTGCTTAGTACTTTGCATTCTTGGATTGGAATCAAGTGTTTAGTGCCTATGCTTAATTAACTTTGGCAAGTTAATTTGTGTTCTTAGGAACTTTTAGATTGCTTGGTGGTGTGACTTATCCAAGTAGCCTAAGAGATTGATATTCAACCGAAGCTTGTGGATTCAAGTTCTAGGTTGTCTCTTCTATCTTTCCTTGTGTAATTCGAGTGATACTCCAATTATACAAGACCTCAAAACCATTCCTCTTGGACGGTTTTTAGGGATGTTTTTAGCTCCTCCTTGCTGCTCCATATCTCTATATAAGGAGAGCAAATGATAATAGAAATCAGTTTTGAGTTGATTAAAAAAAACTTTGTGTTTATAGTTTTGTGCTTTGAGTTTGTCTCAAGTTTGAAACTAACCCTTATTACTTTGAGTTAGTCTTGAGTGATAAGATTAGGGGAGATTGAGTGAGTTTTGTCTCTAGCCTAAGATCCCAAATCATTGAGTTTGTCTTGTGATTTGGTCACTATCCTAAATCCGTATGTTACAAAGTGTTATTGTGAGTGTTCTTGTCCTTGAGTTTAAAATCATCATCTAACTCTTTGGAAGTTGTTTTTAGATTCACATCATTTAGTATCAGAGCTTTGGTCGAGAGATTCATCGGAAAAATCGAGTTGTGGAGAAGAAACGAAACTGCCAGAATTCAACCAGTTTTTCATCCGAATTTGAAGGACGATTTTTCAACCTTCAGGAGTCCAAATTGGTTGATTCTTTTTTTCATTCTGCATAACTTTTTGTCTATAATACTCACAGAATTTTTTAGATATTAAACTGGGCACGTTTTTTGCAACTGCGCCAAAACGGTGCAAATCCAGCACACATAACTTCAAACGACGATTACTCCTTCATCCGGAAAGCTTTTCAAGAGTTTCTTTTTTTTATTCTGCTTGAAATTTCCTGAATTTTTTTATTCTGCAAGCCTTTGAGAGTCTCAAGGCAATTTACAGTTTCGTTTGTTGTTCAAAATTTACGGCAGTTTCCAACTTGTATTTGTAATAGTCTAGCAAAAATAGTGAAATCATGGCCGATGGTGATCTTGCTAGGATGTTACAAGTAATAACTCAGAAGTTAGAAAATTTAGAAAGGAAATCAGAAGAAAATGAAGAAGATAAGGCCCAACAAAAGACTAGGCTTGATGCTATGTCTAGTATGTTGTTGCAAGCTAATCGAAAACTAAATTTTCTTGAAACTGAGGATGGTGAGTTGAATACACCTAGAAACTTTGATGAAGACAGGGGTTTGAAAATTGAGATGCCCGAATTTGATGGGGGGGCATGATAGTGAGGTCTTTCTTGGTTGGGTAAGGCAAATTGAAACCATCTTTGATTATAAGGGTTATGATGATAGGAAGAGGTTTAAACTTTCTGTCATTAAACTCACTAAACTTGCTGCATTGTGGTATGAAAACCTCAAACCAAATAGAAGAAGAGAAGGAAAAGATAAGATTGATTCATGGAGTCGGTTGAAAAAGAAAATGAGGGATAAATGGGTAAGTAAAGAGTATGAGCAAGAACAATACTTAAAACTAACCCACCTCTCACAAGAAGACATGAGTGTTGATCAAGAGAAGGTGGATGTGCTTAATTTGTGACTTACAAGAGAAGGAAACCTTTAAAATTACTCGTTTCATTAAAGGTCTTTCCAAGGGGATTAGTAGGAAGGTGGATGTAACTCATTACGCAACATTTAGTGATGTATGTAAGCTAGCCATCAAGTATGAGTCACAACTAAAAGAAAACAAACCTAAGACTTCAATGGGTTTTAAGGGGTCTTACAAATCCAACTTTTCTTTTGAGGAAAGTCCTTTTCAACAAAAAATTCCGTCATCTTCATCTAGTACCACAAAGCAAGACAAGGGAAAGGAAAAAGTGGGGGTGAAAAAAGAAGAGTATGATCAAAGAAGAACACAAGTGGAAAAAAACGCAAGGGCTGTAGTGCAAGGGCTGCGGTTAATGCAAAAACCGAAATCCTTAAATTAAGGGCTGCGGTTTTTAGGCTAACCGCAACCCTTATTGATAAAAGGGATGCGGTTAATTCAAAAACCGCAGCCCTTAAATTAAGGGTTGCGGTTTTTGGGCTAATCGCAGCCCTTCAACAACCCAAAAATGAAATAAAACCCCACCCATTCCCATTTTCCCCCGCATTACTCCCTTTAGCAGCCGCTGAACCCTATTTCTCTCTCCTCCTAATTCCCCTTAACCCATCCCCCCTCTTCTCACCGCATCATCTCTCTCCTCTCACACTTCTTCGCCGGCGAGGGTTCACAACGTTTGGTGGTTCGCCGGCGAGGGTTCACGACGTTTGGTGGTTCGCTGGCGAGGGGTCTTCTTCATTCTATCTCTTCGTGAATCTTCACCAACAACCACACAAAACCAAACCAGCGGTGGTGGAGGTGTAGTGGTCGTGCCGTCGTTGTTAAAGATCTGCAAGAATGGTGCGCAGTTCAAGAAGTTTTCTCTCTTCAGTTTTGTCGGTGGTGCGCCACTCTTGCTGCTACTGCCTCAGCATCTGCTTGGCGGTACTCCGCCACCGCGGTTCCGTTGGTGCTCATCTCACTGCTGCACGTTGTGCGAATGTTGGTTGTCGCCATTGTGCACCCAAATCAATTTGAGGCATTCTTATCAAGGTTTAAGCTCCCTAATCTCTCTCTTTTCATTCTAAATTTGTATGAGTACTTGCTTGAATCCTCAAACCCATTTCTGAATCTTTGGTATAATAGCAAAATCAGTTTGTTGAGTTAAGTTAAATTATAAAATCCGATCACTTTCTATTTAGTTAAGTTAAATTATAAAATCAGTTTGTTGAGTTGTTCTAAGTAACTAAATTGTTTTTGAACTTGGTCTTGTTTTGAAAACTCTTGGTGTGCCTACTGCTTGGTGTGCTTCATCTCTGAATGAGCACTTGCTGCTTTACTGGTTGATGGAACCAAGCTGACATAAATTTGAGGTTATGTATGAGAAATAATTCGTAACTTATCAAATATATACAATTCAAAAGTTCCACAACCTATGCACTAATGGTTAATCATTGATTTTTGACTGAAATTGATCGATTCTCTGAACTTGAGATGAGATGTGATTGATTTATGAGATGAAATGGTTAATCAATGTAGTAATTGGAATGTGATTTCCAGATTCAGTTCGTGGTTCTTATTAATCGACAAGGGAAAGTGAGATTGACAAAATGGTATTCACCTTTATGCACAGAAGGAAAGATCAAAGGTACAAGCTTTAAAAGTTCATCTAGTACTTTCTGATTTTTCGTCATAAATAGTTTTGTTTTTTTATATTGAATAATCTTGCTGGTGAACTAGTCTTGGTGCGAAATCTAGTCTCTTTCATTTGATTTTTAACGAGAAGCTGCTGATTTATGAAGATTCTGTGAGCTGAGTGGGTTGGTTCTCGCCCGTGGTCCAAAGCTCTGTAACTTTGTGGATTGGAGAGGATTGAAGGTTGTTTACAGAAGGTAATGCTTACTGATCTGGTTGCCCATGCTGGCAATAAAATGGCTTATGCTGTATATTGTGCAATTGGTAATTGCTGGTATTATGTTTTAGTTTTGCTCTCTTTGAGCCCTAGTTGTGATGTTTTCTATGTGGAAAATGTTGATGCCTGATACTTGTTATCATTGTAACTTTATCCAGTGAAATTAATGGTTTATTGAATCATATACTATATTTTGTAATTGAATGTTATGAAAATGGTTTAATTTTATGGGAAGTTTTATTCGATATTATTATAGGAGTCAGCTAGATCTGCAGTGGAGTTAGCTTTTAAGAGTTTCCCAGAAGTAGAATGTAAGTGGGGTGATGTTAGTCTTGATGAAATTATTAAGGATTCCTCGGTTGTTGGAGTTGCTGTTGTTCTTGCTGGCCAGATTCAGGTCTTTCTTTCTCTCTCCTCTTTTGTTGGTATATTATCTTTTTTTTTATATTGCCTTGATGATGAAATCATTTTAGTAGTGTATAGAAGCTGATCATGTACTATCTAAGTTGTTCTGTCATAAATTTTGCTATGTAAAGAGTTAAGCTTTTTGCATTTTGGTAATGAGTTAAAGCAATGTCATAGCTTTTCTGAAAGTTTGAGATGCTCCATTGCATAATATTTTCTGTGCAAGAATTCACTATTGTGTTATGATTTATTCTGTGTATTACAAGAGTCAGCTAGATCTGGCTTTTTGAGTTTGATTTGTTCTGTGTATTCTCTACATATCATGGTTGTGCATATATTTTTTGACGATTGTGTCATGAGATGTAAGAATTCACACACTTTTTATTTTCATTTGACGTGCAGGCATTGTGGGCTTTGGGAAATGTTGCTAGTAACTCTCCAAGTTGTAGGGATCTAGTATTGAGTCATGACACTCTATATTTGTATTAAAAACATAATTTGTAATGAAAAATGATAGTTTTATATATATATATAACTATTTGTGATCATTTGGGACAAAAAAATGCAAAAAAAAAAAAAAAAAAAAAAAAAATTTTTTGGGTCACAAGGGCTGCGGTTTTTAGTAAAACCGCAGCCCTTTATCCATAGTTAAGGGCTGCGGTTTTGAGAGATAACCGCAGCCCTTAATAATTAAGGGCTGCGGTCAACAACCGCAGTCCTTCCAAAATGCTAAGGGCTGCTAGGCCAATAGCTGCGGTCAAAAAACGCAGCCCTTAGGCCACTTTTGACCGCAGCCCTTGGCCTTTTTTCCTCTAGTGGAAGGTGTTTTAGATGTCAAGGTAGAGGACATATTGTATCTGAGTGTCCTAGCAAAAGTGTTTTGACCACAAGTCAATTGAGAGTCATGGAAGAAGAAGAAAAATTATTTGAATTTGTTCCCGAAGTAGAAAGAGAAGAGAGTGACATAGAAGAAATAATTCAGGAAGAAGAAGAAAACATGATTGGCGGGGTAACTAGGAGAATGTTGTATGGTGAAACCAATTGTGATTCGAAAAGAGAGAACTTGTTTCGAACTCGTTGCAAGATTGGGGATAAAACTTGTAATATGATCATAGATTGTGGGGCTCAAGTTGATGTTGTCTCACCGAGGTAGTCCAAAGCATGAAACTTCCTACAAGACCACACGAGAAGCCCTATAAGCTTACTTGGTTGAATGAAGATTCTCATGCTCGAGTAAAGCAGCAAGCATTAGTTGCCTATTCCATTGGCAGCTTCCAAGAAGAGAGGTGGTGTGATGTTCTTCATATGGATGTGTGTCACTTACTACTTGGCAGGCCATGGCAATTCGACAATGATTCCGAGCACAAGGGAACTTCAAATGAGTATCTATTGACCTTGAAAGATGGCAAAAGAGTCAAGTTATCTCCCCTACTCCCACAAATAGCTCAAAAAGAAAATTAAGTGAGCAATCATGTTGTAATTTGTAATGATTTCTATGATATAGTGGATATGGGGGTTGATGCAAGGGTTATTTCTTTTGATAACTCATCTTCCTATGAGTTGTGGAAAGAAACACCAACCATGTTACAAGAACCACGAGTCAAGAATAGCCTTTTGTTTTCAAGGTTAAGTGACAAAGTTTTGAGAGGTTAGAAACCCAAAAAGAAAGATGCAAAAAAAAGAACAAGGAAAAGTTTTTAAACCCGGGGAATGGGTTTGGTTACAATTGAATGGGAGGTACCCTAAACTCAAGTCTTTTCCACTTAATGAGGGACCCTTTGAGATATTAGAGAGAATTGATCATGAGAGCTACAAAATAGATTTGGGAGGCTTGAGTTCTACCTTCAAAAGGGGTGAATTGTCTCTTTACACCGAAGAAGAAAGTTTGGGGTCAAACTTTTTTTTAGAAGAGGAGAATGATAAAAGTCCGTTCTTTAACATCAATGGGTCTTTCACCATGGAACCCATGAAGCCTCCTTAAACTGAATACATGGAATACAATATTTAAAGAGCCCAAGTTCTGTTTGGGTTGCAAGCAAGGATGTAAAGGAAGCCCATGTTCTGTTTGGGTTCCTATTTATTTTTGCTGTTTTATTTTCAAGCATAAAATAAAGCCTAGTGATTACTTATGACACTAAGACAAGTAGGTGTGTGTTTTGTGGCTGATTAGGCGTGTAATTAGGGGTTGTTTACATCTCCATAGTTGCTGATTGCCTCCTTTTGTAACAGCCCCTTAAATGAGGCTTAATTAGGGCTTGAATCGAAGAGTTTTGTAACTCCTTAAAAGCATTCCTCTTTAGTGATGTTTTTAGCTCCTCCTTGCTGCTTCATATCTCTATATAAGGAGAGCAAATGATAATAGAAATCAGTTTTGAGTTGATTAAAAAAAAAACCTTTGTGTTTAAAGTTTTGTGCTTTGAGTTTGTCTCAAGTTTGAAACTAACCCTTATTGCTTTGAGTTAGTCTTGAGTGATAAGATTAGGGGAGACTGAGTGAGTCTTGTCTCTAGCCTAAGATCCCAAATCATTGAGTTTGTCTTGTGATTTGGTCACAATCCTAAATCCGTGAGTTACAAAGTGTTATTGTGAGTGTTCTTGTCCTTGAGTTTAAAATCATCATCCAACTCTTTGGAAGTTGTTTTTAGATACACATCACTAACTAAATTATTTGTTCTTTCAATCTTTTCTTCATTTGCTTGAGCTCTTCCAACATATTATTTTTCTCAATGTCATTGCTTCCCATGCTTCATGCTTCATGGTGGCAGCATAATGAGTAGAGTGATGATTTTTGCTTGAGATTTCTTATTTAATTAATTAAATTAGTTTATCAGTCATTATGGAAAATTTGTTAAATAATTAGTGTATGTAATTTATAATGACCGAAATTATTTTTGTTGAGGCAGATTATATGTGTCGTGTGTATATTGTGTAAATAATTAAAATTGGTGTATATGCATTTTTGTTATTATTGGTAAGTAATTTGTGATTAATATCCAGGAAGGCCGAAAAATTTATATTTCTGCATAACCAGATGAACCGTGATTTTATGTATGTCGTGTGAAAATTTGGTGATTTTTGCGTGATTATTTTAATTTATAAGTATCCATGGAGGTGGTGTGTTAATTTTTGGTAGAATTTATGAGGTGGTTTAACTTGTTAAATGATTTATTATGTTGAGAACGTGAAAAATTAAAGTTACTTGTTAAATTGTTATAAGATTGATAATTTGGTTTAAGTGATAGACTTTTTGGACTCTTATGTTGGTTGAATGAGTTATGGTGGTTACTCTATATTTTTACCCTTAACTTGGGTTCAATTTATCATATCAAAATGATGATTTGTGCGCGTTTTATGAATTAAACGGTTTTTGGGTTAACTTCCGATTAATCTGAAACTTCTCGTCCAGTAGCGTCGGACGCACCGAAATGTGTCAGATGCGGCACATGTGCGTTAGACGCACAAGAGCTTTGCCGAGCGCAAACTCCTGCGTTGAGCGCACGTTCCTAATGGTCTGCTTACTGTACAAATTCTTGTGTGATTTTCGTACGTTCTTAATTATATTTACGTAGTAAGTTTAGACGAATTACTGGTGGTTAACGTTGTTTAGAACGTTGATACTTGTGGTTACATTATTCATTATGTGTTGCCTTATGTGCTTTAAAAGTTAATAATGGGTATATACCTTGGTGGTTTGAGTTTATATTTTTGATTCACGAGTATTTGAAGACTTGATTGAGTATTTATAAAGTTCTACGTATATTTTTGAGAATATGTGGAAGAATTTGAGGTGACTTATATTTATTTATTTTTGGGCGTAAGGCCATGTGGGCATCCCTTTTATTTTAGAAGATATCGAGATGAAATGATATATGATGGTTATAATATTTTAGTTTGAGAAAAGATATCCGGTAGGAGAGAAGTAGTCCCTGGTGAAGGACATGTCAACCAACTAGGTTGCGATCTAGGGGTATTACCAAGGTTAATTGTTGTCGTCCGAGAGGTCAGGGAGTGCTGCGTGTATGACAGGCTAAAGTCGTATCACCTTATCAAAAATAACCTAAAGTCCACTAACAAGTAGTCAGGGAAGTCAGGATCGAATCCACTGGGAGAAAGTTATACTATTGTATCTGAATTCTAATATTATACTAACTAAATCTGATGAAAATTGGTGTGTGACTAAACTAATAGGTAAATGATAGAACTAAATATGAAGGTAATAATCAATTAATAAAGAACTAGGATTATGGATCACTATGCATACAATTCAGGAAATCAGAGACGAATAATAACTACCCAATAAGTCAATTTATCTAGGGCACATGTAATTTCTCTCGAACATTACCTCCCTCAAAGATCACCTAGCCGCTCTCGCATGGTCAAGGATCACTATGCCTAATGATTGAAAGCCTATACGAAATCTCTCCTCTCGAAGTAGATTCAATATTGCGATAGTAGAAGTACAAATCAGGCCTAATTCATAAATCTAGCATGAACGATTCAATCACAGGAAACAATTGAAATAAGGGGTAATTATAATAATCTATCAATCCCTCATTGCATACATAGATCCCCACAATCCTAGAAATAAAACTACTCACTCATGTTTAAGAATCCAATAACAAATTTCATATAAAAATCCATGCTTTGAACTATTGCAAATAACTAAGAAACTAATCTAATCAATAATAGAGAAAGCAAATAAATATGAAGAGAATAAAGAAGAAGATTACCAAATTACTGAACTATATTAAACTTGCGAATAATCGAAAGGTTCAATCTTGAATCACAATGAAGAGTAGTAAAAAACAAAGATAAAACAAAGATAAAACAAAAAGATCCTCAATAAATGTTCTAACTTTCCTCTTTATACTAAGTGGCCCGAAAATCATTAAATGAACGCGCGCGGAGAGAAGCCCGATCGGGCCAACCAAGCCCGATCAAATCGGGCACAAAGAATGTAGCAGCGTTCAAAAGCAGACCACGCCCGATGGTGTCGGGCTGCCACGCCCGACGAAGTCGGGACGCCTATGTTCAGCGCCCATCTCAGCAGATGCATGTATGATCTCGCCTAGCGTCCGATACTGTCGGGCTGCCTCGCTCGATGAAGTCGGGCGTCAGACATTAGCGTGCGGGGACTCAGCGCAGCAGCTTCGAACACTCTCGCCCACGAACACGCCCGGTGCTATCGGGCCATCTCGCCCGATCGGGCTGGACATCGAAACAACGACCGGGCAACGTCGCCCGATCGGGCCCGCAACAAACACTTTCTTGGCCATGATGGACGCCCGATCGGGCATCAGGAGCCCGATGGAGTTGGGCGAGGCACTGTTTAGGCATCTCTTAGCTTTAGACGCCAAAGATTTACTTCTTCTTTTGTCCAGGGCCTCGGAAAGCATTCTCGGGACTTCGGAACTCATCAAATATGTCTTCGAACCTCTCCAGTCCAGTGAAATGATCAGATAGTGGTAGAAAATAGAGAGATAACTCCCTAAAACCTGCAATCAGACACAGAACAGAAAACCACAACTAGATGGAGAGAGTTAGCATAAAATGGCTCCTAAGAGCACCATTGATACACATTTTAGCTCAAATACAGGGGGAAAAACACTATATTATACCATCACATCAAACTCCCCCAAGCTAAACCTTTACTTGTCCTCAAGCAAAGCACAACAGGAATAAGAATAGGATTGCTTCACCCCTCAGATGGAAAAGTTTAAACTCAATTATTTCCAACTCAAAATCATTCAAGCAAGCAAAATTCAAGTTCAGTCGCTTAGATCACCTGACTACCAATCACTTAAGTAAACCATCAAACGCAGCTGCCCTACATATCATGCAAATCTTGGAAAGGTGCTCACCGTGGTGTCACTCCTCTCAATTTTGTGGCAGGCAAAATATGTGCCCGATCGCTCACCAACCCAACCATAATATCCCTTCCCACTCACACTCTCATGTGTTTAGAAAGGTATAATATCGCTCATCCTAATCAGGTCGACTCAAATAACAGACTTAATCTTCGACTTTGGCATATTGACTCAATATTATTCCAATAAACAATCGAACACGTGCTCAAAAGGTCTTTTTCAGGGTTGTAATGGGGCTCGGGCAAAGGTATGGAAATTATTTGGGAAATGTGGTGGAAAAGCCAAGAAAGGGGAGCAAAAAACACTAGTAGGACTAGGTGTGGTAGAAACAACTCCCATGGCATCAACAACTTAACCAAGATAATAACCAACTTTTGAAATTTCACGAACCAACCAACAATTGTCATTTTCAACATAATTTCCAACACTTTTGATAGTTAACGAATGAAGATCATAGAAATTTTTCAGATTTTTCACTATCAATGATTTTTTTTTATTTCTTTTCTTTGTATAAACATATCATTATTTTCCAACCGCCCTACGGAATCAACCACACAATATGATATGAACTTAACAAATGCTCCCCCAAACTAGGCTTGGGACAATAGTCATTGCAAAGGCTCAAGGTGTGTAATGTGGTTTAATATAGATCCAAAAAGATGGCATTAGGCTCAGCGGGGCTAGGGGGAAAAATTCATTAAACAACTCTGAGGCTTAAAGATTAAACAAATGAACGCCTTTATCACAGCACATGCCTAAAGTCACCAGAACTCAACGAGTACAATGCCAAAACCAAAATAAGAATGCGACGAGGAACTAACACACAAGAATAGATCGGATATAGAGATAAATCCGAGGGCAAGAATGAATCCTCACAATCTAACCAATTCAAGCATGCAGTTAAAATAGGCGCTTTATTAACAAAATTCACTCAAGATCAAGGCAGTCAAAGATCACATCACAACGTCTCAATCACAAATGCCCAACTATCCAGTATAATGAGTTAAATCATTTTTCAAAATAAGTTCGGGGCACAGGGAAGCAATCAATCTATTCATATTCAACTCGTATTTTTGTGTTTTTTCAGCAATATTTCATTTTTTTGTGATTTTTCAATTTTTTCAAAGCGATTAAACTAACTTAAATATCCTAAAAAAAACAGTAAAACAAAAAGGAAAACAATAAAAACAAAAAGAAAAACACTACTAATACTTACAGAAATCCTCCCCCAAGCTGAACTTGGCAATGGCCTCATTGCAACAAGGGAAAGGAAAGGGACATGGGCATCAGCCGCCCATCAGCCTGGATCAAGAAGTTTAGGAGCCACATGTTGGACCACCTCTTGCGACCCGCGTTGAACTGGAATGCTAGTGTGGTGGCCCTCTTGTAGATGAATGCGGTGCGCATTATGATCAGGGTTGATTCCTGTCAAGTCATCAGTGCTATAGTCAATGGTCTGTTTGTGAGTCTGTAAGACCTTTAAAAAATGCTCATCACCTACAATAGACTCGACAAGCACATCATGTGAAATAGCACGGGAGAGGGGGTAAGGCATGCAATCATGGATCGGTTCATCTATAATATCAACTCTATAACATGACTCCTCTAACATTGAGCGTTTAGGTGCATTGTTTAGGCTAAACATGACCTTATCATCCCCCACAGTCAGTGTCAGTTTCCCACTCTTAACATCTATCACCGCCCCAGCAGTATGGAGGAAAGGTCTCCCAAGGATAATGGGTGTTTGAGTGTCTTCGGCCATGTCTAATATAACAAAGTCCACAGGGATAAAGAATTTACCTACTCTAACAGGGACGTCCTCTAATATACCTAAGGGATATTTCACAGAACGGTCAGCCATTTGCAGAGTAATGGTAGTACATTTTAAGTCGCCCATGTTCAGTTGCTTACAGATAGAAAGAGGCATGACACTTACACTGGCACCCAAATCACATAAAGCTTTGTCGATAAATATGGTGCCAATGTGACAGGGGATGGAAAAACTCCCTGGATCTTTCAATTTAGGTGGAGACTGGTTTTGTAAAAGAGCGCTGCATTCAGCAGTAAAAGCCATAGTCTCCACCTCATTGAGAGTCCGCTTCCTCATCAACAGTTCTTTCAAAAATTTAGAATAAGCGGGCACTTGATTTAATAATTCGAGAAAAGGAACCGTTACCTGCAGATTCTCGTACTACCTCTAAAAACTTACCATACTGGTGGTCGAGTTTCCTCTTGAGCATCCGCTCGGGGAATGGTAGCTTGATCACCGGGAGGCACGATTTTCTCCTTAGTCACCTCCTTAGTCTTGTCTGCAGCTCCTTGCTCTACTTGAGGTTCAGCATCCTCAGGCACTTCTTGTGGTTTTGGTGATTCCACCTCTAGCATTGCCGGAGCATAGTACTGCACTCCACTGCGACGGGTGATAGCATTGACGGTGTCCCTGGGTTGCATTGGTTGCGAAGGTAGTGACCCAGATGGCCTACTAGCAGATGAACTAGCCAGCTGAGCAATTTGTGACTCCAACATCTTATTGTGTGTCCCTTGTAGCTTATTCTGGGCATGCAGGCTATCAAATTGAGACCTGGTATCTGCTTGAAAGGAAATAATACCTTTCTACATCTGCAACATTAAACTTTTGAGTTCAGCAATAGCTGGGTCTGAAGGAGGTGTAGATTGATCTTTGTTGAAACCGAGTTCTCTCGATATCAGGGAGGAGCTTGTGGTTGATATTGTTGTTGTTGATGATCTTTGTGGATAATGTTGTTGCTGCGGATTCATCACATTATTACTCCTATATGAGAGATTTGGATGATCTCTCATCCCGGGATTATAGGTATTGGAGTAGGGATCGAACTGAGGCTTGTGTGGTGACTGTAATGCATGCACTAGCTCACTAGAGTGTGAAAGAGCGGGGCATTCTTGAGAGTTATGTCTAGCTATCCCACAAGCGTCACAGATGAAAGCATTGTGACCAGAAACACTAGCCATAGCATTGACACTCATGTGAGGGGAGGAATTGTTACCTAGCTTCAGAGAATCAATCTTCTGGTGAAGAGCAGCTAGTTGTCCGGTCAGTAAAGAAATGGCTTCAACTTCATGTTTACCTTCCTTTGTCATAGAGGAACGAATAGTAGACGCTTGGTGAGAAGCGAGTTTCTCCAGAAGTTCATGCCCTTCGTCTACGGTATTATCCATGAAAAACCCACCTGCAGCTCCATCAATTACCCGTCTCGTATCTGCATCAACTCTAGTGTAGAAAATGTGGCACATATACCACTTGTCAAAACCATGATGGGGGCACAGACGCTGCAGATCTTTGAATCTTTCCCAAGCTTCATATAGTGACTCTCCAGGATCTTGGGTGAAGGTCACTATCTCATGACGCATATCTGCAGTCTTCTGGTAAGGGTACCACTTGATGAGAAAGATCTTTGAGAGTTCTGCCCAAGTGGTGATGGTGGAAGGCAGCTTATTATACCAAAATAAAGCTTTATCGCGCAGAGAGAAACCAAACAAGATGAGTTTCATCTCATCAGTAGTAACACCAGCTTGTTTCTGAGTAGCACAACATTGTAAAAATCGCTGCAGGTGCTGATTTGGGTCTTCAGATGGTAACCCGGCAAACTGGTTATTTTGAACCATATTCAGAACATGAGACTTAATTTCAAAGTTTGCAGCAGCAATAGTAGGCAACCGTACCACAGTGGGCACATTATCAGGAGATGGTTGTGCATAGTCTCTGAAAGTCGGTTTAGCCTCGTCACCCATTCTAGCAGTAATAGGTGATACAGGGAAGCCTTGTTGTGGTGAAGATGGTGGAGAAGGTGTCTTTTGGGAGGGTGTCCCTGCAGACAACTTGGTTTGCTTAGTTGTCTTTTTGAGTCTACGAGCAGTCTTTTCAATCTCCGGGTCAATTGGAATGAGATCTGGGGATTTCAATTTCCTACTCATACATCAAAAACACTAAAACAAACGTGAGATGCTCCAAAGAACAGGTATTCTTCGGAGTAGAGGTTAGTGTAATACTATAATTCAGACAAAATAAAAATAAATCGTCTCCCCGGCAACGGCGCCAAAATTTGACAGGCTAAAGTCGTATCACCTTATCAAAAATAACCTAAAGTCCACTAACAAGTAGTCAGGGAAGTCAGGATCGAATCCACAGGGAGAAAGTTATACTATTGTATCTGAATTCTAATATTATACTAACTAAATCTGATGAAAATTGGTGTGTGACTAAACTAATAGGTAAATGATAGAACTAAATATGAAGGTAATAATCAATTAATAAAGAACTAGGATTATGGATCACTATGCATACAATTCAGGAAATCAGAGACGAATAATAACTACCCAATAAGTCAATTTATCTAGGGCACATGTAATTTCTCTCGAACATTACCTCCCTCAAAGATCACCTAGCCGCTCTCGCATGGTCAAGGATCACTATGCCTAATGATTGAAAGCCTATACGAAATCTCTCCTCTCGAAGTAGATTCAATATTGCGATAGTAGAAGTACAAATCAGGCCTAATTCATAAATCTAGCATGAACGATTCAATCACAGGAAACAATTGAAATAAGGGGTAATTATACTAATCTATCAATCCCTCATTGCATACATAGATCCCCACAATCCTAGAAATATAACTACTCACTCATGTTTAAGAATCCAATAACAAATTTCATATGAAAATCCATGCTTTGAACTATTGCAAATAACAAAGAAACTAATCTAATCAATAATAGAGAAAGCAAATAAATATGAAGAGAATAAAGAAGAAGATTACCAAATTAATGAACTATATTAAACTTGCGAATAATCCAAAGGTTCAATCTTGAATCACAATGAAGAGTAGTAAAAAAACTAGCGTTCTTGAAAACTATGAGAAATAATGACTAAAAACAAAGATAAAACAAAAAGATCCTCAATAAATGTTCTAACTTTCCTCTTTATACTAAGTGGCCCGAAAATCATTAAATGAACGCGCGCGGAGAGAAGCCCGATCGGGCCAACCAAGCCCGATCAAATCGGGCACAAAGAAAGTAGCAGCGTTCAAAAGCAGACCACGCCCGATGGTGTCGGGCTGCCTCGCCCGACGAAGTCGGGCCGCCTATGTTCAGCGCCCATCTCAGCAGATGCATGTATGATCTCGCCTAGCGCCCGATGCTGTCGGGCTGCCTCGCCCGATGAAGTCGGGCGTCAGACATTAGCGTGCGGGGACTCAGCGCAGCAGCTTCGAACACTCTCGCCCACGAACACGCCCGATGCTATCGGGCCATCTCGCCCGATCGGGCTGGACAACGAAACAACGACCGGGCAACGTCGCCCGATCGGGTCCGCAACAAACACTTTCTTGGCCATGATGGACGCCCGATCGGGCATCAGGAGCCCGATGGAGTTGGGCGAGGCACCGTTTAGGCATCTCTTAGCTTTAGACGCCAAAGATTTACTTCTTCTTTTGTCCAGGGCCTCGGAAAGCATTCTCGGGACTTCGGAACTCATCAAATATGTCTTCGAACCTCTCCAGTCCAGTGAAATGATCAGATAGTGGTAGAAAATAGAGAGATAACTCCCTAAAACCTGCAATCAGACACAGAACATAAAACCACAACTAGATGGAGAGAGTTAGCATAAAATGGCTCCTAAGAGCACCATTGATACACATTTTAGCTCAAATACAGGGGGAAAAACACTATATTAAACCATCACATCAGTGTACTACACTACATCTTGAGTTTGGCCATTCTTAGACACAAGCAGCAGGGATATAAGCCCATAGGCTGACCTGGAGATTGCAATCTAATAAACTTTAGGAAGTGGGTTACGATCCACTAGTGTTCTGTTCTAACTCAAACATGTTATAATTATTTCCTTGTTTTATTGAAGCATTCTAACACATATTCAATTCTTAAGATGTTTGATTTATGTTGGATATTATATTAGAACTGCTAGTTACTCCCCACTGACTGTGGAATTATTATTATGTATGTGCAGATGGCAATGAGTGCTAGGTTAATTACTGCATGGGCTAGCAAAGTATGGGTTGGTGATGAAAGGAAGCTCCTTGTAGTATTCCTAGTGGATGAGTATTATGATGATGATAGGGAGACCTATGTTATGCTAGGTCTTAAGGATGTTTAGACTATTTTCATTTGGAGACTTGCATGAATCATGAATGCTTAATAAATGTAGGATAACTATGGATTTGGTGTTTCTTTAATTTGTTGGAGACTTATGATGTTTTGTGGTGATTTGCGGATATTTAAATCTTAAGTTTGGGATTTATCTTTATTTGTCGTTTTAGAGTAGCATTTCCATCCTGACGTTATTTCCGCTAACGTCATTTAGTTAACCTTAAACATCTATTTATTAAGTAGTTTACTTGTATTAGGAAGGGCAATTACAGTTGTATCAGAGCAAATAATCCTGAGACTCTCACCTAGTCACTACGAAAATTCTCGGGAAATGTGTAGTTGAAGTAATTAGGATCAGTAAAGTCTTAGGCTTCAAGAAACGTAATAGAGAGAAAGTTACTTGGGTAGGAAGCCATGGGAAAACCTTTTCCTTACATCTATGTGTTAATGTGCTATTTATTAATACTAATGTGCTATGTAACGAATGTTTACTCTTGTGTGTAGAATGCTGCCACGACGGTTATTTAATGCAAAGAAAGAGGCTGTCCGAAAGAGGCGTCAGGCACTTGAGAACGCTATAATAGCCAAGGCTAATCGGTCTACTGCCCATTCCAATGGGCAATCTGTATTCGATCGATTCGACCGACATCGTCCGCCTACTTATGACATAACTGCTGATCCAGTTGTACTGGAAGGGTGGATTAGGGAGATGGAGAAATTGTTTGCAGCTACTGGTTGCCCTGCCGCTGAGATGGTGCCTATTGGTACTACTATCTGAAACTAGAACCAGACAACTGGTGGAATAGTGTTCGTGTAATTGGCTACACTGGGATTTGGATGGGATCAGTTTGCAGTTAAGTTGAAAGAAAGGTTTTACTCTGACAAGCTCCACTGGCAAAAGCAAGAGGAGTTCCTATCTCTGTCACAGGGTATAAACTACCATTGCTGATCAAACATGGTATTTTTTCAGAGTGTCTGAATTCCAGGTTCATTATATGGGTCGTCCATCTAGATCATAAAGACGGAATGTTCCACCTCTTACTTCTTCCACGACCAGGTAAGGACCTTCCCAGTTTGCCGTCAGCAAACCCTGTTCTTTGGCTCGTCCAACAGCTTCCATCTTCCTCATAATCAAATTCCCTACTTTCAGCGGTCGTCTAGTAACCCTCTTGTTAAAATCACGAGCCATTCAAAGCTTGTACAATTGCATTCTTAAAAGTGTGTTGCCCCTTACCTCTGCCAACTTATCCAAGGCAGTGTGCAAGGCGGCCCAGTTGGCCTCTTCTGTGTACAGCATGACTCTAAGGGTGGGCTCTTCAATCTCAATGGGCAACACAGCCTCAGCCTCAGACTAACATGAAAGGTGTCTCGCCTGTGGAATTCTTAGTCGTGGTTCTAATTGACCACAGAACCGGCTGCAGTTCTTCAACCCATAATGCCTTAGGATTTTCCAACTTCCTTTTGATGTCATTTGACAAGATCTTGTTGAAGGACTTTACTTCCCATTAGCTTGTGGGTGGGCTACTGCAACAAAATGAGCCTTGATTTCTCTTTCTGACAGCCAATCTTTCAGCTTTGGCGTTTCAAACTGTGGACCATTGTCAAAGACAATTGATTGCGGCATGCCAAACCGAGTTATGCTAATCTTCCAAATAAAATTCTTGACATCTTTGGTAGTTATGCCTCGCACTGCCTCCGCTTCTACCCACTTAGTAAAATAATCAACAGCCACAATCACAAACTTCTTTTGTCTAGCGGCCACAAGAAAGGATCCCAAGATATCCATGCCCCATTTAGCAAAAGGCAGAGGGAACAAAATGGGAGTTAGGTAATTGGACGACTTTAGGTGCAAGTTTCCATGTTTCTGACAACTGTCACATTTCTTAGCATAAGCAAGTGCATCATCTTTTAAGGTAGGCCAATAGTACCCAGTTCTCAAGGTCTTCTCTTCTAAGGCTCTTCCCCCAATATGAGATGCACATGCCCCTTCATGGAGTTCCTTCAAAACTTCCAGTCCATCTTCTCGAGTGATACACTTAAGTAGAGGATGATTGAAAGTGATGTAAGTCTAAAAACACCTTCCAAAGGATTGGATGATGATTCTAAACTTTAGGAATATAGAACACTCACTTACACAAAGAAACACTCGAAATTCATGATAGTTGCCAAACCACAAGGACAAACTCAATGGCTTGAGGTTCTAGGTCAGAGTTAAGACTCACTCGATCTCTCCTAGGCTTATTACTCAAGAACTCACTCAATGTAATAAGGGTAGCAAACACTTGAGATAAACTCAAAGCATAAACTAGAAACACAAGGTTTTTTTATATCAATCAAAAACTGAACTTCTCATACCATATGCTCTCCTTAAATAGGGTATAGGAGCAGCAAAAATGAGGCTTAAAACCCTAGAATACCGTCCACCTTTGGATAGGTTTTAGGAGTTACAAATTCCCTTAAATCAAGCCTCATCTAAAGCCTCATTTAAGGAGTTGTTACAATCAACAACTAAGGAGCCTAAGCAACTCCTAATTACATGCCTAACACTAGCAAAACACTCTCCTAATCATGGATTACTTTATGAGTAATCTCATGGTTTATTACAACCAAAAAATAACAACAAAAGCAAATATAAACTAAAATAGAAACCCAAATAGAACTTGGGCTTTCTTTACAACCGTGCTTGAAACCCAAACAGAACTTAGGCTCTGTAAATGTTAATGAACGCCTCTTTCAATCCACCATCCAAGTTAAACAAGTAACAAATTCGGGCTTATGAACAAATGGACAAAAAACCAAGAGGTTCTAAGACAAGTGCCACTGGTTCATGAGTCAAAGAGCCTTCAAGTGGGCTAGACTTTGGATCATTCCCCCCTTCTTTTGAAGAGTTTGCCCTCAAACTTGAATCATCTAAGTATGGTGATAAATCTCCCACATTGAAACTAGCACTAACACCCATCAACTCATCAGGAAGCTCAATTTTGTAAGCACTATCATTCACCCTCTCAAGCACTCTAAATGGACCATCAGAACGAGGCATGAGTTTGTTTTTGCGAAGTTTAGGAAATCTCTCTTTCCTCAAATGAAGCGAAACCAAATCCCCAGGGAGAAAGATGGGTTGTTTTCTTTAATTGTTTGCTCTCTCTTGGTATTTCGTATTCATCTCCTCAATTCTTTTCTTCACTTGCTCACAGGTTTTTTGAATGGCTTCCACCCTCTTTTTTGCATCTTTCTCCACAATATCCCCCTTAACCATAAGAACAAGATCAATAGGCACAAAGGGATTCACTCCATAAACCACTTCAAATGGGGAGCGAGAGGTAGTTAAGGAATGAGCTCGATTGTAAGCAAACTTCGCATGGGCTAGTTTCATGTCCCAATCTTTTGGCATTTTGCTTACAAGTCCTCTCAACAATGTACCTAGGGGATGATGAGAGGTGCTAAATAGCAACTTGGTACCAACAAGCTTCCAAAGGGTCCTCCAAAAGTGACTAAGAAACTTGGAGTCCCTATCTGAAACTATACTTTGAGGAATGCCATGAAGCTTGACAACTTCCTTGAAGTACAATTCCGCTACTTTAACAACATCATCAGTTTTATTACAAGCTATGAAGTGAGCCATTTTAGAGAATCTATCTACAACAACCATTATGCTATCCCTTCCCCTTTGAGCTCTTTGCAAACCCATAATGAAGTCCATGCTAACACTCTCCCACGGAGCATCCGGAACTGGAAGAGTAGTGTAGAGACCCTTTGTGAAGTGACCCTTTGCATTTTGACATGTAGCACATCTCTCCACAACCAAAGTCACATCCTTGATCATTCTTGGCCAATAGAAATGCTCACCAAGAATATCAAGTCTTTTGGATCCCAAAATGACCCGCCCAACCACCACCATGCACTTCTCTCACCAACAACTCCCTCACACCACTCCTTGGGACACATAGCTTGTTACCTTTGAAGAGGTAACCATCTTGTTGCACAAACTCTTTTGATGGACTCTCAAACTCACTTGCAAAATCAGGATCGTCTTTATAGCCCTCTTTGAGTAGTTCAAAACCCAAAATCTTAGCATCAACCATAGAAAGCAAGTAGTTCCGACGAGACAAAGCATCGGCCACTACATTACTCTTTCCATCCTTATACTTTGAACTAAAGGTAAATGATTGGAGAAACTCCACCCATTTAGCATGCCTTTGGTTCAACTTTTGTTGCCCATGGATGAACTTAAGTGCCTCATGGTCCGAATGAAGGAAAAATGGTTTAGGCCTTAAGTAATGAGACCAATGGTATAGTAACTCACAGGCTTTCTCTCTTGGATTAAAACAGCACCAATCCCAATCCCACTCGCATCACACTTCACCTCAAACACCTTACTAAAGTCGGGTAGTACATGTATGGGAGCATTGCAAAGCATATGTTTGACCTTCTCAAAGACCTTTTGCGCACTCTCACCCCACTCAAACTCACCTTTCTTTGTTAACTCGGTGATAGGAGCCATGATAGTAGAGAAGTTCTTGATGAACCACCTATAGAAGGAGGCGAGTCCATGGAAGCTTCTTACTTCATGTACATTGGTTGGAGCCAATCATGATTGCACGACCTTTACTTTTTCCGGATCTACATGCACCCCCTCTCCTGTTATAATGTATCCTAAGAATACAACACTAGGAGTCATGAATACACATTTCTCAAGCTTACCATACAACTTCATCTCCCTCAATTTTTCAAACAACCTCCTCAAATGAATTACATGATCTTCATTATTTTTACTATACACAAGTATGTCATCTAAGTAAACAACAATAAAATCATTAAGGAAAGGGAGGCGGACTTCATTCATCAATCTCATGAAGGAGCTTGGGGCGATGCAAAGCCCAAATGGCATAAGTAACCACTCATATAACCCTTGCTTTGTTTTGAAAGACGTTTTCCACTAATCTCCCTCCCTTATTCTCATTTGATGGTATCCACTCCTTAAATCTATTTTGGAAAAGACTAAGGAACCACTCAATTCATCTAGCATATCTTACAAACGAGGCATAGGGAAACGATATTTGATGGTTGTTGTAAATGGAACGACTATCAACACACATTCTCCAAGTACCATCTTTCTTTGGGACTAAGAGGGCAGGAACGGCGCAAGGACTAAGGCTCTCTCTCACATAGCCTCTTTCAATCGATTCATTCACTTGCCTTTCAAGTTCCTTACTCTCTTCCGGATTACACCTATAGGCAGCCTTGTTGGGCAAAGGTGATTCTGGAATCAAGTCAATGGCATGCTTAATGCCCCTTATTGGAGGGAGGCCCTTGGGCAAGTCATTGGGGAACACATCTTTGAACTCTTCCAACAACTCATCCAAAAGTGGTGAGTTATTGCATGTAGTCTCATTCTCATATTTTGATGTGAAATAGAAGTGTTAGTTATGTAGAGCTCTAGTTCTGTTAGACTTCTATGTAATTTAGATATTTAATTCCTAGTTTATTAAGAGTTACTTTGCATTAGGACTTTATTTTGTTTAGAGTTTGATGTTCTTTAGGATTCTAATTGCATTAGTCGTGTGGGTTATTCACCTTAGGCGTGTAACTAGAAGATAGATTTGTTAGTTTATTTTCAGTTATCCTTTATGTATGTTTTCTAGTTGATGTAGGTTTCTTCTAACCTATATATATTTCCATTCATGCATTGATAAATATAAGGTGAGTTTTTGAGTTTAATTCTTGGTGAATTAATTATTTCTGGAGAGAATCCAAACCGTTTCAGGAGTGAATCCAAAACCTAGCTGAATTTTAACTTTAATTAGTTGAAGTTCTTCATATCCTAGTTGTTTTTAATCCTTGTTTAGGATTTAATAGCTTCATATCCTTTGTTACTATTCGAATTTCATGTTGAAATACATCAAGATTTCGGTTCTTGCTATTAATTTTCAGTAAAGTTTTAACCTTTATTCTACAAAAAGCCACTAAACTACATAAAGAGCCAAAATTTCGTGAATATTGCATCAAGATCCACATCAAGTGGTGTGGCTGCTGATTTCCACCCCCCGAACTGCTGTTGTTGCGTCTGATTCTGTAGTCAGTCCGGTAAATCTATTCGTATGGATACATTACATGTCCGAATTCATATTTTCTTGGTTCGTTCGAAAGCTAACAAATAGATATGTGTTGTGTTAAATTTTGAGCGCAATTGAACCAGTAACGAAGTTGCAGTACTCGAATACATCTGCGTCAAATTTCCAGTCGCCCGGTTTGACACCAGTAGCTTTAGCCGCCGCGTGATAGAACGTCCTATATTGTAATTTGATGATTTTTGGCTCGTCGGACTTCTAACATCTTGAGGTTTGTTGTGTGAAAAATTGATAAAGTTATAATCAGTTACGGATTCTGTGCAGCGTTATACTTCAATGACATCGTATCTGCTTGCTGTTTTATAACCACGACTGTTTCATGGATGACTACCATAACTCCTTTGATAAGGTCCGAGTAACCCTTGACGGAATGCATGTCACACTTAATAAGCTTAGCAAAGCGCAACAAGGTTTCTACGATGAATGCCGTCTTGCTTCTGAACAACGATCTAACCCACCTGCGAAGGCAACGATTGCAACCGTGCGCCCAAAAACATGGATTCATTGTTTGAAGTGTCAAGGTCTTGGTCACGAAGAACATCAATGCCCCAATGAAGAGTACGTTTCCAAGGAAGAACTTGCCTTGTAACACAAGACGTGGCAGAACCGAAGGCACCAATTTCCCCGTTGGATCACGCACCTTGTCCCCATGCCTCTTTGAATTGTACCACTTCACAAGATCCAATCTTTGACATACAAGATGACTTAAAGATTAAATCTTTGGCTTGTAAACCTCCCAAAGCTACGGTCTTTGCTGCTCCATGTGCGACGAAACCTTCAAAGAAGCGTTGGGTATCCACATATGACCCATCAACTACTGATTTTTGTTATCATGCTGCCATTCTTGGTCATACACGTCCACAAGTATCGTGTATTCTACTGCTGTTTTTCATCCGTGAACTTATTCCAATGGATCATGGATTTCGCACGTGGATGATTGCTTGGCTACATCAAAACATGAGGATAAGTTTTTTTCAAGAAGGGGAGTATGATGTGAAATAGAAGTGTTAGTTATGTAGAGTTCTAGTTCTGTTAGAATTCTATGTAATTTAGATATTTAATTCCTAGTTTGTTAAGAAGTTACTTTGCATTAGGACTTTATTTTGTTTAGAGTTTGATGTTCTTTAGGATTCTAATTGCATTAGCCGTGTGGGTTATTCACCTTAGGCGTGTAACTAGAAGATAGATTTGTTAGTTTATTTTCAGTTATCCTTTATGCTTTATGTTTTCTAGTTGATGTAGGTTTAACCTATATATATTTCCATTCATGCATTAATAAAAATAAGTTGTTTTTGAGTTTAACCTATTCCTTGTGGAATTAACGCTTTAGGAGAGAATCCAAAGCTTTGGCAGTGAATGCACCCTAGTTATTATCAATCCTTGGTTAGGAATTTATAATTCCATATCCCTTATTAACTAGCTACTACTATAAATCAGTCATAAAACGTGTTATTAAGTTATACATAAATCGAGTTTAAGCCTTGTTTTGTTATCAAGATTTGCAATCTTGGTTCAAGATTCATTCAAGATCCATTCTTTTAATCAAGAACTTTAAAGATAGCCTTCAAATCCACATCATCTTTGGTTCTCACAACCAAAGCATACCCTCCACCATTTTCTTCCACTATTTTCTCGAACTCATTACAAGATACAAGATAGTTGCTCTTTTCTTTGTCTTTCTTAGCAATTTTAGGGGGTAGGGGAAGTAATTTAACTTTTCTACCATCTTTGGTAGTTACAAGATATACATTAGATTTGCCTTTGTGCTCCGAATCATGGTCAAATTGCCATGGCCTTCCAAGTAACAAGTGACAAGCATCCATAAGAAGAATGTCGCACTATCTCTCGTCTTCAAACTTGCCAATAGAGTTAGAAACCAAAGCTTGCTTCTTCACCCTAATACCAATGCCATCATTCTACCAATTGAGCTTATAAGGCTCATCATGATCTCTAGTGGTAGGTTTCAACTTACTCACCACTTCGGATGAAATAACATCCGTTTGAGCACCACCATCTACTATCACATTGCAAGTCTTCTCTCCAATCTTGCATCTAGTATGAAACAAGTTGTTTCTTTGTCTCTCATCAACTTGAGGCTCACTAAACAACACTTTCCTAACAACCATCATATTGTACTCATCCTCGGGTTCTATCTCTTCAGCAAAGTCATCTTCCACATAGCCATCTTCTTCTTGCACTACAAAGTTATACATCTATTCTTCTTCATCCATTATAGCACATTGAGTGGCGGTCAAAACAGTTTTACTAGGACATTCACTAACAATATGACCCCTCCCATGACATTTGAAACATTTTCGCCTAGTTGCAAGCTCACTAGGTGAAATCACTTATTTTTCTTTCCCCTTATCAAATTTAGAACAGGATGAACTAGATGGGAAGGCTCTACTTTGAAAAGTACTCCCTTTAGAGTTGAAAGGAGTAAATTTCCAAGTACCCTTGAAAGAAGAAGAAGAAGTTTTGGGCTTCTCTTTCTCCTTTTCCTCCTTAGCTTGTGCCTCATATATCAAAGCAAGCTTACAAACATCACTAAAAGTGGCATAGTGAGTCACTTCCACTTTCTTACTTATCCCCTTTGACAAACCTTTAACAAATCGAGCAATTTTAAAGGTTTCTTTCTCTTGCAAATCACAAATCAAGCACAATTTTTCAAACTCTTACATGTACTCTTCCACACTCATGTCATTATCTTGTGAAAGGTGAGCACACTAGTAGAATAAAGGTTAATTATTGCGGTCATTAAGTGGTCTATTGCTGCGGTTTTGACCGCGTGGCAATTAAGGGCGCAGCAACTGGTAATTACCTATTGCTGCGGTTTTTAACCGCAGCAATAGAGCAACCTATTGCTGCGGTTGTTAGCCAAAACCGCAGCAATATGTAGTGTCAATAAAAAAAATTGAAAAAAGTAACCTATTGCTGCTGTTGTTGGTAAAAACAGCTGCAATAGGTGAGTCTATTGCTGCTGTTTTTACCAAACAACAGCAACTATAGGTTACTTTTTTTTATAAAAAAATTTATACATTTCTAATGTCATATACTAGTATACTACACGTCACACCCACACAACATTTTCAAAACCACAACCAAATTTGTTGGAATTCATTCAAGCATTAAGTTAATTGACAAATTACATAACTACAACATTATACATTTGACTATATAAATTTTATGTTGAAATAAGAAAATACACATATATAAGATCTAAAAAAATATATATACAAATGATATCTAAAAATATACAAATTAATTTAATTCACCATAAACCTAAAATACAGATTCAATTAGATCTACAAAATTAACAAAAAATTAAATTGAAAAATAATGAGTACGATCCACAAAACCAGAAATAACAACACCGGACCCAGGCCACCGCCGAGCTTAATCTCATCTCGATCTCGATCCGCGAGCTTAAGCTCGCCGGAGAAGAGGAAAATCTCGAAAAAAAAATGATAACGAAAATTAACATAATCCAACCTAACAAAATAAACATAAAAAAATTGAGTAAAATAAAAAAAATCTAATCGACCTTATAGTTGTAGTTGAAACCAGATCTAGTAGGCTGCATCTCCTCGTCGTCGCCGCAGTCCGCATCTCCTCGTCGTCGCCGCAGTCCGCATCTCCTCGTCGTCGCCGGAGTTCGCATCTCCTGGTCTTCGCCGGAGTCTGCATCTCCTTCGATCTACTTCTCTCTCCACAATTCCAAATGAGAGTTTTCGCGACGAGGCGAAAGAAAAACGTCGATGATTCGATAGTCGTCCTTGTAGTTGTAATTGAAACCAGATCTGGTCGGCCGCCGATGTGTTCTTAGTCGCTGCTCGTCCTCTCTTTCTCATCTCTCTCTCCTCTCTCCTCTCTCCTCTCTCCTCTCTCCTCTCTCCTCTATATCTCTCATCCGAACAACATCACTCACATCTCTTCAATCGAAATCTCTGATTTTTTTTGAGTTTTTTTGAATTTTAATGGCGAATTTCCGCACGAAGGAGAGGAAGGAGCTTTGAAGGTGGAGAAAGAAATGAGATTTGAAGGAGATTTGACACGGCTGAAGGACTAAAGAGAAAGGATTGAAAACGGCCCATTTATTTCTCAAACCCTAGCGCCTCCTTATGAAATAAATGGGCCAATTGGGATATTGTTGCAGTTTCCTCAACAAACCGCAGCAATAGATTAAAAATGTATTAAAAAATAATACTTTAATCTATTGCTGCGGTTTTTTGTGGGAACCGCAACAACAGATCTGGTCAAACCAGTCAACCAATTTTGAAAAATTTCCGTTGAGACATATTGCTGCGGTTTCCACCCGGAACCGCAGCAATAGGTTGATTTTCGAATTTTCCTTTTCTTTTGACGTGGTTTATTGCTGCGTATGGGTAAAACCGCAGCAATTTAGCCGCTGCAATAAGCAATTATTCTACTAGTGGCAAGTTTTAAGTATTGTTCACTAGTAGAATAATTTCTTATTGCTGCGGTGGTATTGCTGCGGTTTTACCCATACTGATCCAAAGTCTACCCCACTTAAAGGCTCTTTGGATCATGAACCAGTGGCACTTGTCTTAGAAGCTCTTGGTTTTTCTCCATTTGTTCATAAGCCCAAATTTGTTACTTGTTTATCTTGGATGGTGGATTGAAAGAGGCGTGCATTAACATTTGAAGAGCCCAAGTTCTGTTTGGGTTTCAAGCATGGTTGTAAAGAAAGCCCAAGTTCTGTTTGGGTTTCTATTTTATTTTCTATTCGCTTTTGATTGATATAAAAAATCCTTGTGTTTCTTGTTTATGCTTTGAGTTTGTCTCAAGTGTTTGCTACCCTTATTACTTTGAGTGATTTCTTGAGTGATAAGCCTAGGAGAGATTGAGTGAGTCTTATCTCTGGCTTAGAACCCCAAGCCATTGAGTTTGTCCTTGTGGTTTGGCAACTATCCTGAATTTCGAGTGTTTCTTTGTGTAAGTGAGTGTTCTATGTACCTAAAGTTTAGATTCATCATCCAACACTTTAGAGGGTGTTTTCAGACTTATATCATCTGGTATCAGAGCCTTGGTCGAGAGATTCATCGGAAAAATCGAGTTTTGGAGAAGAAACCAAACTGCCAGAATTCAACCAGTTTTTCATCCGACTTTGAAGGACGATTTCTCAACCTTCAGGAGTCGAAATTGGTTGATAATTTTTTTCATTCTGCATAAACTTTTGTCTAGAATACTCACATAATTTTTCAGGTTTTTGTAAATTTTCTAGATATTAAACTGGGCACGTTATTCGCAACTGCGCCAAAACACAGCAAATCCAGCACACAGAACTTCAAACGACAATTACTCCTTCATCCGTAAAGCTTTTCAAGAGTTTCTTTTTTTTTATTCTGCTTGAAATTTCCTGAATTTTATTAATCTGTAAGCCTTTGAGAGTCTCAAGGCCATTTACAGTTTCGTTTTTGTTGTTTAAAGTTACGGCAGTTTTACCCCTTGTAATTGTAATAGTCTAGCAAAATAGTAAAATGATGGCTGATGGTGAACTTGTTAGGATGTTGCAAGTCATACACAACAATTAGAAAATTTAGAGAGAAAATCAGAAACAAATGATGAAGATAAGGCTCAACAAAAGACTAGGTTAGATGTTATGTCCGAAATGTTGATGCAAGCAAGTAGAAAACTGAATTTTCTTGAAAATGAGGAGGGTGAGATTAATACACCTAGAAATTTTGATGAAGATAGGGGTTTGAAAATTGAGATGCCCGAATTTAATGGGGGGCATGATAGTGAGGCTTTTCTTAATTGGATAAGGCAAATTGAAACCGTTTTTGACTATAAGGGGTATGATGATAGAAAAAAGTTTAAACTTGTTGTCCTAAAACTCACTAAACTTGCTGCCTTGTGGTATGAAAACCTCAAGTCAAATAGAAGGAGAGAAGGAAAAGAGAAGATTGACTCATGGGTTAGATTGAAGAAGAAAATGAGGGATAAATGGGTTAGTAAGGAGTATGAGCAAGAACAATACATAAAACTTACCCACGTTTCACAAGATAATGACATGAGTGTGGAAGAGTACATGAAAGAGTTTGAAAATTGTGCTTGATTTGTGATTTGCAAGAGAAAGAAACCTTTAAAATTGCTCGATTTGTTAAAGGTTTGTCAAAAGGAATAAGTAAGAAAGTGGAAGTGACTCACTATGCCAATTTTAGTGATGATTGTAAACTTGCTTTGAAATATGAGGCACAAGCTAAGGAGGAAAAGGAGAAAGAGAAGTGATACGCTCAAGTTACACGTAGTATTTACGTAACTTTGGGTGCACTTTGCTAAGGGTTTGATTGTAATTGTTAACATTCGTGTTTTATTTAACTCTTAGCGGAAGTTCGGAGTTTTACGAGATAATTTGTGTTAACGTCATGTATTCCGAGCTTCCAAGGTGAAGTGCATTTGAGCCGAGCAAAGCCCAAGCATCACCGCAAGCTAAGCATCACCACAAGCATTACCGCAAGCCAAGTCGCCCAGTGCTCCATCATCGTAAGCCAGCCGCATCGCATGCTCGAAGCAAGCTGCCCAGCAAGCATCGCTCATCGCCCAGCAGCCTCGCTCGAAGCACCGCACGCCCAGCTCTCGCCCATGCTCGCGCATGCTCGCCCAGCGCTCGGCGCGGATGTGTCGTTGTGCACCGCACCCGGCCAAAGATAAAATTTCTCCTACTCTCTTTTACACTAAGGAAGTATAATGGAAGTAGGGGTCGTATCCAGGACGAGTTTAATATTCAGCGTGATTCAAAACCTAGATTAAGCTAAGGGCCGAGAAACCTAATAATAATTACAAAGGGGGGTTTCAAGTAGATTTACGAACAAACTAAAACTAACTAGCATATAAACAAGATGAGAAATCAATATGGGAAGATCTTGAATCCGATTAACATCCACTTCAATTCATTATCGATCCTTGAACCTCCACTCTAATTATTTCCATGATTATCTATTGTCGAGAATTAATCTCGTGTTCTCCTTATTCTTAGTTGAATAGCACGATCAGCGTGACTATAAAACCCTAACCAAAGGATAACCTAGTCCGATAGCGTCTAAGTTCAATCCAATAGCAGCAATAAACACAGAGAACCAACAGGACACGCTAACGTCATACAAGCGATAAACATTCAACAGTTAATTCAATTTCCCCAAGAAATAACCAAGATGATCAGCATCTGAGTTACTCCCTAGTTTGCTACCAATTGATAAAAGAATAAAACAATCCGATTCTATTCTTAAATCTAGCATTAGATTAATTACACAATCAAACTAGTAACATTCCTAGCATAATCATGCAAAAATCATAGAAAGCAAGCATAGAAATTAAACAATAATCAAAGAAACTAAATAGAGAGGAAAGATCTCACAATAATGCTTGAAGCTCCATATTAATCTCGTTCAAGAACGGTTCAAGCTACAATCGGCATAGCATAAGCCGATCCCATAATCGAAATCTACAAAAACTAAACTAGAAAATAAAAACTAAAAGAGAAGACAACAAGAGAGGAGTGGAGTTTTGGAGACTCCCTCTCCTTATGGCTGCTGCCCCCCTAGGTCCAAAAACAACTTTAGTATTTATACTAAAGCTCAAAAATCAGCCGACATTTAGACCGACCTAGGGGTCGCGAGGTGCGAAGTAGGTCGCACCGTGCGAAGAGTGTTCTGCCTACCGCACTTTTGGCTAGGCAAGGCAGGTCGCACCGTGCGAAGCAGGTCGTGAGGTGCGAGCAAGTAGGTCGCGAGGTGCGACCTATCTCGCGAGGTGCGAGCTGCGCGTTGGGCCAGAGCTGGGCGAGCGCTGGACGAGCATGCGCGAGCATGGGCGAGAGCTGGGCGTGCGGTGCTTCGAGCGAGGCTGCTGGGCGATGAGCGATGCTTGCTGGGCAGCTTGCTTCGAGCATGCGATGCGGCTGGCTTACGATGATGGAGCGCTGGGCGACTTGGCTTGCGGTAATGCTTGTGGTGATGCTTAGCTTGCGGTGATGCTTGGGCTTTGCTCGGCTCAAATGCACTTCACCTTGGAAGCTCGGAATACATGACGTTAACACAAATTATCTCGCAAAACTCCGAACTTCCGCTAAGAGTTAAATAAAACACGAATGTTAACAATTACAATCAAACCCTTAGCAAAGTGCACCCAAAGTTACGTAAATACTACTTGTAACTTGAGCGTATCAAATACCCCCACACTTGAACTTTACTCGACCTCGAGTAAACTGAAAATGAGGATCTCCAAATAAATCATCACCCAAGCTAACGACACCGACCTACACTCCCCATCAACTACATCATCATCATCACATCTTAACAACATCCGCTCAAAACCTAAACGTAAGGGATAATGACTCCCCCACACTTAGATTCAAGCTCACCTGAAATATATAAAGATGTAACAACAACAAAAACCAGCAAACGACAACCAAAATGTGAGCTCAAATCCTGAAGGATCTCAAAGGAGTTGAACTCACTCAAACGCCACAATGAAAATGACAGCTCGCCTAAAACCTCAAAAGATAAACTAAAACTACTACTACTACAACTAATTTAGAATAGCAAGCCATGGAACAAAGACAAAAATGGATAAATTCCATGCTTACTCCCAAAAACAAACAATCAACCAAAAGAATGTGAAAGCCAAAATAAATCTTCACAAAATCAAGGGTGAAATAACCATCCCAACCCGAAAACGCTTTCCACCTTATGACACCATCTCCGGCAAATGAGTTTTCAAAGTACAAAATTCTCTCTTAATCTCTCATTTTGCCTAGGAGCCCTTTCGGGTTTTCATCCTAGCTTCACACATTTCTTTTTGGTTGCATCTCACCATCTTACCCGCTCAACATAAGCCACTTTTTTGCATAGGTTGCCCTTTCGGGTTTTCAACCTATCCTGGCCCCCATTTTTGCCTGAGTCGCCCACCCTTGTGGGTTTTCAACTCAGCGGGTTTCATTTCATCACTTTTTTTTTATATTCTTCTTTTTTTTTATTTTTTTTTTTCATTTTCATTTTTTTTTTCAAAATGAAAGTAATATATACAACATAGATACATGAGAATGAGAATACCCTCCCCCCTACTTAAACTACACATTGTCCTCAATGTGTCGACAATTAAAAGAAAAAGTAAACTGAAAATGGGGGGGAAATTTGAAAATCGGATAAATCGAAGATCGAATGCTCAAAACTCATGAAAAGCAATCCGTCAAACTCAAACTTCTTAACAACACCAACTCAAATCTCATAAATCAACTCACAACCCTCTCCCTCGAATCACTCAAACAAATGACAAGTTCAAAAGTTTAAATTCTTGAAATTTGCACCTAACTTAAGAGATCGAAAAGATACATTAACAATCTCAATCCTCTAGTGTTACCAACTCCTAGCTATTGAAGTCCTCCCAACGGGTTTTCTTTTGTGGATTTTGGTTACAAGCGAATTAAGATTGGTTGTGGATCTTTTTAGTGGGTGGGCGGTGGGTGAAAGAAAATTTGTTGTGGTGGTGGAAATTTGATGAGAAATAAAGAAAAAGAAGGAAAATCAAGAGGATCTCGGGTTGCCTCCAGAGAAGCGCTGTTGTTTAAAGTCGTGAGCTCGACTTAGTACCTTAAGCTTAATCATTGGGTTGTGCTCCATGTGTGACAATGGTGGTTCCATGTCAATCTCCACTTCAAGTACCTGCAAAATTGATTGAGAAGGACTCTTGCAATGCATCGTTAATACCTAGCTTACTACAACATGGTTGAGCATATAACATCATATTATATCCAAAACCTAGCATTAAGTCAACAACAAACATCAACTAGTAGTACTCCTAGCTAATCCAAGTCATGACCATTAATATAAATATTTAAAGCTAGACAATAACCAAGATATAGACCGTCAAAAGCTTCAATCAACCAACCAAAAACAAAGAGCACAAGCAATACCATCCAAAAATCACACTAAATACAAACAAGTAACACCGTTTCCCCGGCAACGGCGCCAAAATTTGGGCGGGCGCGGATGTGTCGTTGTGCACCGCACCCGGCCAAAGATAAAATTTCTCCTACTCTCTTTTACACTAAGGAAGTATAATGGAAGTAGGGGTCGTATCCACAGGGAAACAGGGACGAGTTTAATATTCAGCGTGATTCAAAACCTAGATTAAGCTAAGGGCCGAGAAACCTAATAATAATTACAAAGGGGGGTTTCAAGTAGATTTACGAACAAACTAAAACTAACTAGCATATAAACAAGATGAGAAATCAATATGGGAAGATCTTGAATCCGATTAACATCCACTTCAATTCATTATCGATCCTTGAACCTCCACTCTAATTATTTCCATGATTATCTATTGTCGAGAATTAATCTCGTGTTCTCCTTATTCTTAGTTGAATAGCACGATCAGCGTGACTATAAAACCCTAACCAAAGGATAACCTAGTCCGATAGCGTCTAAGTTCATTCCAATAGCAGCAATAAACACAGGGAACCAACAGACCTGCTAACGTCATACAAGCGATAAACATTCAACAGTTAATTCAATTTCCCCAAGAAATAACCAAGATGATCAGCATCTGAGTTACTCCCTAGTTTGCTACCAATTGATAAAAGAATAAAACAATCCGATTCTATTCTTAAATCTAGCATTAGATTAATTACACAATCAAACTAGTAACATTCCTAGCATAATCATGCAAAAATCATAGAAAGCAAGCATAGAAATTAAACCATAATCAAAGAAACTAAATAGAGAGGAAAGATCTCACAATAATGCTTGAAGCTCCATATTAATCTCGTTCAAGAACGGTTCAAGCTACAATCGGCATAGCATAAGCCGATCCCATAATCGAAATCTACAAAAACTAAACTAGAAAATAAAAACTAAAAGAGAAGACAACAAGAGAGGAGTGGAGTTTTGGAGACTCCCTCTCCTTGTGGCTGCTGCCCCCCTAGGTCCAAAAACAACTTTAGTATTTATACTAAAGCTCAAAAATCAGCCGACATTTAGACCGACCTAGGGGTCGCGAGGTGCGAAGTAGGTCGCACCGTGCGAAGAGTGTTCTGCCTACCGCACTTTTGGCTGGGCAAGGCAGGTCGCACCGTGCGATGCAGGTCGCGAGGTGCGAGCAAGTAGGTCGTCAGGTGCGAGCTGCGCGCTGGGCCAGAGCTGGGCGAGCGCTGGGCGAGCATGCGCGAGCATGGGCGAGAGCTGGGCGTGCGGTGCTTCGAGCGAGGCTGCTGGGCGATGAGCGATGCTTGCTGGGCAGCTTGCTTCGAGCATGCGATGCGGCTGGCTTACGATGATGGAGCGCTGGGCGACTTGGCTTGCGGTAATGCTTGTGGTGATGCTTGGGCTTTGCTCGGCTCAAATGCACTTCACCTTGGAAGCTCGGAATACATGATGTTAACACAAATTATCTCGCAAAACTCCGAACTTCCGCTAAGAGTTAAATAAAACACGAATGTTAACAATTACAATCAAACCCTTAGCAAAGTGCACCCAAAGTTACGTAAATACTACGTGTAACTTGAGCGTATCAAGAAGCCCAAAACTGCTTCTTCTTCTTTCAAGGGTACATCGAAATTTACTCCTTTCAACTCTAAAGGGAGTAATTTTCAAAGTAGAGCCTTCCCATCTAGTTCATCCGATTCTAAATTTGATTAGGGGAAAAAAAACAAGTGATTTCACCTAGTGAGCTTGCAACTAGGAGAAAATGTTTCAAATGCCATGGGAGGGGTCATATTGCTAGTGAATGTCTTAGTAAAACTGTTTTGACCGTCACTCAATGTGCTATAATGGATGAAGAAGAACAAATGTATAACTTTGTAGTGCAAGAAGAAGATGGCTATGTAGAAGATGACTTTGATGAAGAGATAGAACCCGAGGGTGAGTATAATATGATGGTTGTGAGGAAAGTGATGTTTAGTGAGCCTCAAGTTGATGAGAGACAACGAAACAACTTGCTTCATACTAGATGCAAGATTGGAGAGAAGATTTGCAATGTGATAGTAGATGGTGGTGCATTGGAGAGAAGCGGTGAGTAAGTTGAAACTTACCACTAGAGATCATGATGAGCCTTATAAGTTTAATTGGTTGAATGATGGCAATGGTATTAGGGTGAAGAAGCAAGCTTTGGTTTCTTACTCTATTGGCAAGTTTGAAGATGAGATATGGTGCGACATTCTTCCTATGGATGCTTCTCACTTGTTACTTAAAAGGCCATGGCAATTTGACCATGATTCGGAGCACAAAGGCAAATCTAATGTATATCTTGTAACTACCAAAGATGGTAGAAAAGTTAAATTGCTTCCCCTACCCCCTAAAGTTGCTAAGAAAGACAAAGAAAAGAGCAACTATCTTGTATCTTGTAATGAGTTCGAGAAAATAGTGGAAGAAAATGGTTGGGGGGTATGCTTTGGTTGTGAGGACCAAAGATGAGAATGAGACTACTTGCAATAACTCACCACTTTTGGATGAGTTGTTGGAAGAGTTCAAAGATGTGTTCCCCAATGACTTGCCCAAGGGCCTCCCTCCAATAAGGGGCATTAAGCATGCCATTGACTTGATTCCTGGATCACCTTTGCCCAATAAGGCTGCCTATAGGTGTAATCCGGAAGAGAGTAAGGAACTTGAAAGGCAAGTAAATGAATCGATTGAAAGAGGCTATGTGAGAGAGAGCCTTAGTCCTTGCGTCGTTCCTGCCCTCTTAGTCCCAAAGAAAGATGGTACTTGGAGAATGTGTGTTGATAGTCGTTCCATTAACAACATAACCATCAAATATCGTTTCCCTATGCCTCGTTTGTAAGATATGCTAGATGAATTGAGTGATTCCTTAGTCTTTTCCAAAATAGACTTAAGGAGTGGATACCATCAAATGAGAATAAGGGAGGGAGATGAGTGGAAAACGTCTTTCAAAATAAAGCAAGGGTTATATGAGTGGTTAGTTATGCCATTTGGGCTTTGCATCGCCCCAAGCTCCTTCATGAGATTGATGAATGAAGTCCGCCTCCCTTTCCTTAATGATTTTATTGTTGTTTACTTAGATGACATACTTGTGTATAGTAAAAATAATGAAGATCATGTAATTCATTTGAGGAGGTTGTTTGAAAAATTGAGGGAGATGAAGTTGTATGGCAAGCTTGAGAAATGTGTATCCATGACTCCTAGTGTTGTATTCTTAGGATACATTATAACAGGAGAGGGGGTGCATGTAGATCCGGAAAAAGTAAAGGTCGTGCAATCATGATTGGCTCCAACCAATGTACATGAAGTAAGAAGCTTCCATGGACTCGCCTCCTTCTATAGGTTGTTCATCAAGAACTTCTCTACTATCATGGCTCCTATCACCGAGTTAACAAAGAAAGGTGAGTTTGAGTGGGGTGAGAGTGGGCAAAAGGCCTTTGAGAAGGTCAAACATATGCTTTGCAATGCTCCCATACTTTTACTTCCCGACTTTAATAAGGTGCTTGAGGTGGAGTGTGATGCGAGTGGGATTGGGATTGGTGTTGTTTTAATCTAAGAGAGAAAGCCCGTGAGTTACTTTAGTGAGAAGTTAAATGGAGCTAAGCTTAACTATTCCACTTATGATCGTGAGTTCTATGCCATTGTGAGAGCTCTTAATCATTGGTCTCATTACTTAAGGCCTAAACCATTTGTCCTTCATTCGGACCATGAGGCACTTAAGTTCAACCATGGGCAACAAAAGTTGAACCAAAGGCATGCTAAATGGGTGGAGTTTCTCCAATCATTTACTTAGTTCAAAGTATAAGGATGGAAATAGTAATGTAGTGGCCGATGCTTTGTCTCGTCGGAACTACTTGCTTTCTATGGTTGATGCTAAGATTTTGGGTTTTGAACAACTCAAAGAGGGTTATAAAGACGATCCTGATTTTACAAGTGAGTTTGAGAGTCCATCAAAAGAGTTTGTGCAACAAGATGGTTACCTCTTCAAAGGTAACAAGCGATGTGTCCCAAAGAGTGGTGTGAGGGAGTTGTTGGTGAGAGAAGTGCATAGTGGTGGTTTGGCGGGTCATTTTGGGATCCAAAAGACTCTTGATATTATTGGTGAGCAAATCTATTGGCCAAGAATGATCAAGGATGTGACTTTGGTGTGGCGGGTCATTTTGGGATCCAAAACACTCCTCTTCCAGTTCCGGATGCTCCATGGGAGAGTGTTAGCATGGACTTCATTGTGGGTTTTCCAAGAACTAAAAGGGGAAGGGATAGCATAATGGTTGTTGTAGATAGATTCTGTAAAATGGCTCACTTCATAGCTTGTAATAAAACTGATGATGCTGTTACAGTAGCGGAATTGTACTTCAAGGAAGTTGTCAAGCTTCATGGCATTCCTCGAAATATAGTTTCGGATAGGGACTCCTAGTTTCTTAGTCACTTTTGGAGGACCCTTTGGAAGCTTGTTGGTACCAAGTTGCTATTTAGCACCTCTCATCATCCCCAAACTGATGGGCAAACGGAGGTGACAAATAGAACTTTAGGTACATTGTTGAGAGGACTTGTAAGCAAAACGCAAAAAGATTGGGACATGAAACTAGCCCATGCGGAGTTTGCTTACAATCGAGCTCATTCCTTAACTACTTCTTGCTCCCCATTTGAAGTAGTTTATGGAGTGAATCCCTTTATGCCTATTGATCTTGTTCCTATGGTTAAGGGAGATATTGTGGAGAAAGATGCAAAAAAGAGGGTGGAAGCCTTTCAAAAAACCTGTGAGCAAGTGAAGAAAAGAATTGAGGAGATGAATAAGAAATACCAAGAGAGAGCAAACAAGAAAAGAAAATAACCCATATTTCACCCTGGGGATTTGGTTCGGCTTCATTTGAGGAAAGAAAGATTTCCTAAACTTCGCGAAAAACAAACTCATGCCTCGTTCTGATGGTCCATTTAGAGTGCTTGAGAGGGTGAATGATAGTGCTTACAAAATTGAGCTTCCTGATGAGTTGAAGGGCGTTAGTGCTACTTTCAATGTGGGAGATTTGTCACCATACTTAGATGATTCAAGTTTGAGGGCAAACTCTTCAAAAGAAGGGGGGAATGATCCAAAGTCTAGCCCACTTAAAGGCTCTTTGGCTCATGCACCAGTGGCACTTGTCTTAGAAGCTCTTGGTTTTTCTCTATTTGTTCATAAGCCCGAATTTATTACTTGTTTATCTTGGATGGTGGACTAAAAGAGGCGTGCATTAACATTTGAAGAGCCCAAGTTCTGTTTGGGTTTCAAGCATGGTTGTAAAGAAAGCCCAAGTTCTGTTTGGGTTTCTATTTTAGTTTCTATTAGCTTTTGATTGATATAAAAAAACCTTGTGTTTCTAGTTTATGCTTTGAGTTTGTCTCAAGTGTTTGCTACCCTTATTACTTTGAGTGAGTTCTTCAGTGATAAGCCTAGGAGAGATTGAGTGAGTCTTATCTCTGACCTAGAACCCCAAGCCATTGAGTTTGTCCTTGTGGTTTGGCAACTATCCTGAATTTCGAGTGTTTCTTTGTGTAGGTGAGTGTTCTATGTTCCTAAAGTTTAGATTCATCATCCAACACTTTGGAGGGTGTTTTTAGACTTATATCACATACGCAGCAATATACCACGTAGAAAGAAAAGGTAAAATATAAAATAAAGATATTGCTGTGGTTTCGACCAAAAACCGCAGCAATATGGTTTCAACGGAAAATTATTGAAAAAAAGTTGACTTTTTTGACCAGACATATTGCTGCAGTTTCTGGCAAAAACCGCAGCAATATATGTGTGCCAGATATTAAAATATTACTTTTTTTATATTAAAATTTGAACCTATTGTTGCGCTTCCGACAAAAAACCGCAGCAATAGGCTGTTTTAAGTAAAAAAAGAAACGCGCGGCCCAATTAGGGTTTTGTTCCTCTTTCCTTTTAACAACTCATCAGCCGTTTTCTCCTCACTATACTCTCTCTCTCTCTCCTCACTATCCTCTCTCTCTCTCCTCTTTCTCCTTCAACGGACTTCGCCGGACTTATCAACGGACTTCGCCGGACTTATCCTCCCTCTTCGTCGCTGCGGTTTGTCGCTCGTGGCTCGCCGTCCTTCGTCGCTAGTGGCTCGCCGTCCTTCGTCGCTCGTGGCTCGCCGTCCTTCGTCGCATGATGGTGAGCAAGGAATCTGCGAGTGCTGCTGGGAATTCGCGAGGAAGAAGGGAGATGAGTGTTGCGTTTCTTCTTCCTCGAAATCATTCTGTAGGAAATTAGTGCTTCCGTCGTTCTTTTTTTTTGTTTTTATTTTTGCTGGGCAGCGAGAAAATCACAGGAGATGAATATCATCAAGCCACGGTTTGATACTGGAAATCAGTTTGTCACTTCATCTCCTCGCCGTCGCTCGTCACGCCGTCACTCATTGTTTCAGATTTTTTTTTTCTTCAATTTAGTTTCATTTTCGTTTCTTCTGTATCTCATTTTCATTTATTCAATCATTAGTTTCATTTTCGTTTTTTTCTTTGTTCAGTTTTCTGATTGTTGTTTGTTAATTAGTTTGTAAAAAAATTATTTTATTGAATATGTGACTTCAATTTTGCATTATATTGTTGGTTTTAGTTTTTTTTTTTTGTAATTGCAATTTAACACTATATATAACCTGAAAATTTAATTTATAAAAAATGAATTTTTTTTTATCCTCACCTATTGCTGCGGTTTTTGGCAACAACCGCAGCAATAGATTAACGTATAGTACGTTGCATTTTTTTAATAAAAAATAACCTATTGCTGCGGTTTTTGCCAGGAACCGCAGCAATAGCTTGGCCTATTGCTGCGGTCAAAAACAGCAGCAATAGGTTAATTACCTATTGCTGCGCCCTTAATTGTTGCACGGCCAAAACCGCCGCAATAGGCCACTTAATAACCGCAGCAATAAGCATTTATTCTACTAGTGGTTCTTGCTCATACTCCTTACTAACCCATTTATCCCTCATTTTCTTCTTCAATCTAACCCATGAATCAATCTTCTCTTTTCCTTCTCTCCTTCTATTTGACTTGAGGTTTTCATACCACAAGGCAGCAAGTTTAGTGAGTTTTAGGACAGCAAGTTTAAACCTTTTTCTATCATCATACCCCTTATAGTAAAAAATGGTTTCAATTTGCCTCATCCAATCAAGAAAAGCCTCACTATCATGCCCCCCATCAAATTCAGGCATCTCAATTTTCAAACCCCTATCTTCATCAAAATTTCTAGGTGCATTAATCTCACCCTCCTCATTTTCAAGAAAATTCAGTTTTCTACTTGCTTGCATCAACATTCCGGACATAGCATCTAACCTTGTCTTTTGTTGAGCCTTATCTTCATCATTTGCTTCTGATTTTATCTCTAAATTTTCTAAATTTTATGTTATGACATGTAACATCCTAGCAAGTTCACCATCAGCCATGATTTCACTAATTTGCTAGACTATTACAATTACATGGGGTAAAACTGCCGTAACTTTGAACAATAAAACGAAACTGCAAATGGCCTTTAGACTCTCAAAGGATTACAGATTAAGAAAATTTAGGAAATTTCAAGCAGAATCAAGAAAAGAAACTCTTAAAAAGTTTTCCAGATGAAGGAGTAATCTTCGTTTGAAGTTCTCTACACTGGATTTGCTCCGTTTTGGCGCAGTTACAAAAAAACGTGCCCAGTTTAATATCTAAAAAATTAAAAAAAAATCTAAAAAATTCTGTGAGTATTTTAGACAAAAATCTATGCAGAATAAAAAAAGAATAACCCAATTTGAACTCCTGAAAGCTAAGAAATCGCCCTTCAAAGTCAGACAAAAAACTAGATGTATTCTGCCCGTATTGTTTTACCACCAAAACGCGATTTTCCTCAAGATCTCCACGCCAAAGCTCTGATACCAGATGATGTAAGTCTAAAAACACCTTCCAAAGGATTGGATGATGATTCTAAACTTTAGGAATATAAAACTCTCACTTACACAAAGAAACACTAGAAATTCAGGATAGTTGCCAAACCACAAGGACAAAATCAATGGCTTGGGGTTCTAGGCCAGAGATAAGACTCACTTAATCTCTCCTAGGCATATCACTCAAGAACTCACTCAAAGTAATAAGGGTAGCAAACACTTGAGACAAACTCAAAGCATAAACTAGAAACACAAGGTTTTTTTATATCAATCAAAAGCTGAACTTCTCATACCATATGCTCTCCTTAAATAGGGTATAGGAGCAGCAAAAATGAGGCTTAAATCCCTAGAAAACCGTCCACCTTTGGATAGGTTTTAGGAGTTACAAATTCCCTTAAATCAAGCCTCATCTAAAGCCTCATTTAAGGAGTTGTTACAATCAACAACTAAGGATCCTAAGCAACTCCGAATTACATGTCTAACACCAGCAAAGCACTCTCCTAATCATGGATTACTTTATGAGTAATCTCATGGTTTATTACAACCCAAAAATAACAACAAAAGCAAATAGAAACTAAAATAGAAACCCAAACAGAACTTGGGCTTTCTTTACAACCATGCTTGAAACCCAAACAAAACTTGGGCTCTTCAAATGTTAATGCACGCCTCTTTCAATCCACCATCTAAGTTAAACAAGTAACAAATTCGGGATTATGAACAAATGGAGAAAAACCAAGAGCTTCTAAGACAAGTGCCACTGGTTCATGAGTCAAAGAGCGTTTAAGTGGGATAGACTTTGGATCAGAAAGACTTCTTGTACAAAGTTTCATCCCACAGTTCAAACCACTTGTCTCTGGCCTTGACATACTTAGCCTCCATAGGGTCTGAGGGTAACTGACCCGTCTTTTGATGTTTATGATGGCTCCATCCATACTGCTCCTCGGCTTAGGAACAGGACCTCTTCTTAATCAATACTTTTCTTTGACTTAAATTCCCAGAACACTGTCCTTAGTATATCACAATTAGCTGAACTGGCTAGCTTTGAAAGAGCATCAGCCTGGTGGTTTTCTAATCTTGGTACTTGCTCCAACACCAACCGTTTTAAAGGTTCAATCTCATCTCTGATAAGACGCATGTACTTCCTTATAGATGCTTCCTTGCATTCATAATCTCCATTTACTTGGCTGACCATTAAGAGAGAGTCCGATTTGGCATCGATCTCTAAAGCCCCAACCGCTCTGCACATCTTGATTCCAGCTAGCAGGGCCTCATATTCAGCCTCATTGTTGACGCCTAGAACTGAAATCTTAAGGCATATTCAAACTTATCTCCCTCCGGAGATTGACAAATAATTCCTACTCCACATCCATTGCCAGTTGATGATCCATCTGCCATAAGATTCCAACACTTCCTGCCTTCTGCTAAATCAGCTATCAGGTCCATATTTAGCCGAGTAAGCTCAACTATGAAATTAGCTAAGGCCTGGCCTTTAATAGCCTTCCTCGGCTCGAAAGTTATATCAAACATGTTCAACTCAACGGCCCATTTTATCATTCGTCCAGCGGCCTCCATCTTTTGTAATACTTGCTTTAAAGGCTGATCAGTATAGACCGGTATGCTGTGAGCTAAAAAATAAGGTCTTAACTTTCGGCTGGCCATGACTAGTGCCAATCTTAACTTCTCGACCAAAGTATATCTGCATTCTGCCTCTTTGAGCACATGACTCACAAAGTATACCGAAAATTATACCAACTCATACTCGGCCAGCAGAACAACGCTTACAGCTTGAGGAGACACTGCTAAGTATACAAACAATTTCTCCCCTTCGGCTAGGCTAACCAACCTATGTTGATGCGTATCCAAAGGCAACTACTTAAGAAGAGCCAATTACACTTCTCATGGAACATATGGAGTTCACTTTAATGGCTCAAAAGAATGCGTTTGTGTGCTGTGTTGCTTGGATTGAAGATGAAGCTACTTAGCATTTTAATTAAATGTCATTGTTAGTTAAAATGTTAGTTAAAGTAGTTGAGTTGTTTAGTTTCAATAAAGTCCGAAAAATCTAGCTGATTTCGGTTCATTTAAGAGTCTAGTTGTCATGGTTGTATTTTAGGAAAGTTGCCTTAAACATGTAGGAGAAGTGGCGTGCAAGGTGTATCCTTGAGTGTCATGTGATTGAGTTGTAATTAAGGTAAGATTTTCACATCTTTCCTTAAGTTTATGTTTGCTTAAGTTCTAGCTAGATTCTAGGCATGAATTTAGGGGAAAGCTTTCCTAAACTACTGAGTGTAAACCGTGGCATGTTGTGTGCTTGGGGAGCAAGGCTTTCTTGCTTATTCTATTATAAATAATGGTGCCTAACCTACAACAATGGTTAGAGTGAGTTTTACATAAAATTTGTGTTAAGTTTATGATACTTTCATATTCCTTAATTCATCCATTAATCTGATTTTTAGGAGTGTTAATCTTATTAGTGTTAAACAACTTAATTCCGGGAGTGGTTTGAGTGTGTTTAAGATTCTTAGTGAGTATTCAGGAGTGATCATTCATCAAGAAATATCCCTTGTTACTTGTTCTTATTTACGGATTCTCCATTGCACTTGTTCAAGTTGGCGTTTTCTCTTGAGTGTTTACCTATCCTAGCTACGCATTCATATCAAGTGCTATATGATTTTTTGAGTTCGAAAATTCACAATGTTTGCGCCTTAGAATCTAAGTGACGTTTTTATGAGTGAAAACTGAAAATAAGAAGTAAAACAAAGGATAGTACTCTTGATTCTCGTAAGAATTAGAGGGTCTCTTCCTAATCGCAATTAGAAGATGAATACAAGTCGCAACAAGTATTGCTTTTGATGCATTTGATCTAGGGGATCAAACACTTTGTGCAGAATTCGTGTTAAGTAACAAAGAACAATCGAAGAACAATCAAACTATGGATTATGAATCGATTTAATGGAGATGGTTCGAACAAAGTGATGGATAGAGCTTAGTCTAGGTTTCCTATAAAGAATTTAATCACCAAGGAATTAAACTAAGGGTTTGAAAGCATAAAGAATTTAATCACCAACTTTCAGAATTTTGATGAACACTCAAAGTATTCGACAAAACAAAAACTCTCAAAATAATTCACTAACTGAAAATAAACGTACAACATAATCTATATATATGAAAACAAACTCCTAGCATGCTTAGGACAAGTCCCTAAGTCATAACACCAATAAAACTCTAAAAGATTGAATCATGTAAAATCCATCGTTTTATGAATGTAGGCAAAACCATGACTCCTAATACAACTCAAACACAAAGCATTAAAGATATTAAAGATAAGAAGAGTTCTAGTTGAACTCAACTAGCATGCACCATGCACGCCCATGCAAATGTGCCTACCTTTGCTACTCTTCTCCCATGCATGTGTCCATGCACACCAACACCTTAGAGCTAGCAAATCCAACACATGAGCCATAAAACCAACCCCAGTCAAGTTGAGGAACCTTTGAAGCAAGTGCCAGCAATTGAGCATCCTCTAATGGATCATCCTCCCCTTCTTCATAAACAATTGTCCTCAATTGAGCATCTTCTTCATCATACAAGTAAGGCGCCAAGTCTCCAACATTAAATGTAGCACTCACACCATATTCTCCTAATAACTCCAACTGATATGCATTGTCATTGAACTTCTCAACTATCTTGAAAGGACCTTCTGAGCGTGGCATCAACTTATTTTTGCGCATATTAGGAAACCTTTATTTCCTCAAATGTAACCACACTAAATCACCTACCTTGTAGACATGTTGCTTGCGGTTTTTGTTGGCCAGCACCTTATATCTTTCGTTCACCTTCTCTATTCTTGCACGGACTTGAGCATGAAGCTTCAACATAGCCTCGACTTTTGCTTTGGCATCCACATGAACATACTCACCTTTAGCAATAGGAATCAAATCCAATGGTAGCCTTGGATTCACACCATAAACAACTTCAAATGGAGAATGTTTAGTAGCATATGTAGGTGAACGATTATAAGCAAATTTAGCATGGGCCAATTAAACATCCCAATCTTTAGTACTTTTACTAACCAACCCCCTAAGCAAAGCAACAAGAGTTCGATTAGTTACCTCCGTTTGTCCATCAGTTTGCGGATGGTGAGAAGTACTAAAGCACAACTTCGTTCCAAGTAACTTCCACAAAGTTTTCCAAAAGTAGCTCATAAACTTGGTATCCCTATCACTCACAATAGTCTTTGGAGCACCATGAAGCCTCACTATCTCTTGGAAATACAAGGCAGTAACTTTAGAAACATCATCGGTTTTGTGGCATGGAATAAAGTGAGACATCTTCGAAAACCTATCCACAACAACCATGATAGAATCCTTCCCCCTTTGTGTCCTAGGCAACCCTACTATGAAATCCATGGACACATCATCCCATGGGAACTCCGAAACTGGCAAGAGAGTATACACTCCATGATGAAATGTACTTTTAGCCTTTTGACAACTTGCACACCTAGCCAACACCCCTTGAACATCACTTTGCATTTTCGGCCAATGAAAGTGCTCTTGTAGAATAGCTAGTGTCTTATTCATACCAAAATGACCAGCAATGCCACCTCCATGAGCTTCCCTCACAAGCAATTCCCTAATAGAACAATTAGGAATGCACAACCGATTTCCTTTAAACAGAAAACCATCTTGAAACACATAGGAACCAATAGCACCCTTCAAACACCCTTTGATGATTGGTTGAAAATCCACATCTCCCTTATAATACTCCTTGATGAGATCAAACCCAAGCAACCTCGCATTCAATACCCCAAGTAGTGTGCATCTTCTCGACAAAGCATCAGCCACAATGTTATTTTTTGCCCTCTTTGTACTTAGAAGAAAATTGAAAAGATTGTAGGAATTCAACCCACTTAGCATGGCGTGGATTCAATTTTTGTTGCCCATGAATGTGCTTCAATACCTCATGATCCGAATGAAGTATAAAGTGACTAGGCCTTAGATAATGACTCCAATGATCCAATGCTCTCACAATGGCATAAAATTCCTTGTCATATGTAGAGTAATTCAACCTAGCTCCCCCCAACTTCTCACTAAAATAGGCAATTGGCCGTTTTCCTTGCACCAACACAACACCTATCCCCACTCCACTAGCATCACACTCCACCTCAAATGGTTGGGAAAAATCAGGCAAGGCTAAGATAGGCTTGGCGCTCAACAACTTCTTCACGGTTTCAAAAGCTTCTTGAGCAGCCTCATTCCACTCAAACTTTCCCTTCTTAATGCACTCGGTCATAGGAGCAACAACACTACTAAAATGCTTCACAAACCTCTTATAAAACGAGGCCAAACCATGGAAAGCTCTCACTTTAGTCACACTAGTAGGAATTGGCCAAGTCCTAATAGCTTCGACCTTGGAAGGATCCACAGACACCCCCTCCTTAGAGAAAATGTAACCAAGAAAAGTAACACTAGGCACAAGGAAAGAACACTTCTCCAACTTACCATAGAGCTTCTTCTCCCTCAACACTCCAAACACAGCCCTCAAGTGTTGCAAATGATCCTCCACACTTCTACTATACACCAAAATATCATCTAAATACACCACCACAAATTTACCAATGAATGCTTTCAACATCTCATTCATTAGCCTCATAAAAGTACTTGGTGCATTAGTCAAACCAAATGGCATCACAAGCCATTCATACAACCCTAACTTGGTTTTAAAAGCTGTTTTCCACTCAACTCCCTCCCTCATTCTTATTTGATGGTATTCACTTCGAAAGTCAACTTTGGAAAACACAACAGAACCATATAACTCATCAAGCATATCATCCAACCTAGGAATTGAAAATCTATATTTTATGGTAATGTTGTTCACGGCTCTAGAATCAATGCACATACGCCAAGTCCCATCCTTCTTAGGAACTAAAAGAGTAGGAACATCACAAGGACTCATACTCTCCCTCACATAGCCCCTCTCCATCAACTCCTCAATTTGGCGTTGCATCTCTTTGGTTTCTTGTGGATTGCACCTATAAGCAGCCTTGTTGGGTAAAGCAGCCCCGGGAACAAGGTCAATTTGATGTTCTATCCCTCTAATAGGTGGCAAACTAGGTGGTAAATCTTTGGGGAAAACATCCCTAAACTCCTCTAACACTTCCTCTAACTCCTTAGGAAAAACTGTGGGTTCTCCCTCCTCTTTCACCTCATTAGAAAGTAATAGAAAAGTCCTCCCCTCCTTAGTAAAATCCTCCACAAATTGCCTCTCATCAAGGAACAAGTTTTGGGTCGGTTTTGCTACATTAGTTAGGGGTTTCAAAGCTGTTTTCTTCTTCCCAATTGTGGCAATATACACATTAGCTCTCCCATCAAATTTCACAAATCTATCAAATTGCTATGGCCTTCCCAACAAAATATGACATGCATCCATACTACAAACATCACATAGTACTTCATCTTGAAATTTACCAATAGAAAATGAAATAAGGGCTTGCTTAGTTACCTTAATGTCGCTTCCATCACTTAGCCAATGCAATTTATAGGGCTTTGGATGGGGTGTAGTTGGCCACTTCATCTTGTCAATCAAAGTTGTAGACACAACATTGGCGTAACTTCCCATGTTAATGATGAGATCATAAAGTCTATCCTTCACCAAGCACCTTGTTAGGAAAATTCTTTCCCTTTGTGTATCAAGAGGCAACGGTTTTGTATGTAAGGCTCTCCTGAAAATCAGTTGCTTTCCTACCATCATAGGCTCCTCCAACGAGTCTGCCTCATAATCATCCTCAACTATCACTCCTTCACCCTCCCCCTCTTCTTCTACTTCCACGGCTTTCATGGCATACTCATCTTCAATCTCTTGAACATCCCTCAAAGTCATCACCCTATTGCTTGGGCAATCCTTGATCACATGTCCATAGCCTTTGCATTTAAAGCAAATCCTTTTATCCTCACCAGTAAGAGGACCACTCGACTTTTTCTCATACTTCTTGAACTTATCGAATTTTGGGGTGAATTTAGTGATGGAACTACCCCCCTTATCTTCAAAGGTTTTGGAGTAAGGTTTAGCATAGGTCTTAGTGCTCACGGCCTTCTTTCCCTTTGCATACTTTTCAACCTTCAAAGCCATGTTGCACACCTCTTCAAACATCCAGTGTGGCTGGAGATCAACCTTCTTGGCTATATGCCTCTCTAGTCCAGTTATGAACCTAGCTATCTTGTGCTCGGTTTTCTCCTCCAAGTCACACATCATGTTGAGTCTCTCAAACTAATTGATGTATTCTTCCACAGACAAAGAATTTTGCTTGAAAGCTTGCAACTTTAAATACACATCTTGGACAAAATCACTCGGCAAAAATCGTTTCTTCATGCGCTTTTTGAGTGCTTCCCAAGATTCCAGCTTTGGCTTCCTATCTCTCCTTCTCTTTCCCTTGAGGTTTTCATACCACAAGCTAGCATAGCTCGTGAGTTTGAGAACAGCCACCTTGAATCTTTTCCGATCATTAAAGTCCTTATAATCAAAGACTATTTCCATCCTTCGTATCCACTCTAAGAACTTCTCGGGTTTCATGGCTCCATCAAACTCCGGCAAATCCAATCTTAAACCCCTATCATCATCCCTCGCTCCCTCCTTGGTTACGTGGTCTTGGAGGTCTCTCTCTTTCCTCCTCCTCATCACTCGTACTACTTCTATGACTCCTAACAGGACTAGGAGTCCCCATTCTGTTTTCAAGGAGATTCACCACCCTATCCAATCTTTGGTGCAAAGCCTCGATCTCTCTATCCCTCCTTAGGTTGTTGGCCTGCTCTAAGGTGAGTCCCCTAGGCACCCTCACCTATTCATCTTCATCATGGATTGAAGCATCGTCCTCCATGCTAAAAAAAACGCGCCAACAAGTTCCACAAAACGTACCAGAACTAGGCTTGCACTATCGAAGTCCCTTGCGTGTGATTTAGTTTCTTGATGAATCTAATGGATCTTGCAACAATTTTCTTCGATCAATCAATACTTGAAGGAAGTAACTTTGATGGAACTTTGCAAAAATTCCAGAATTTTGAAGAAAAGACACGTTCTTGAACGTTTCTTGAAGCGTTCTCTTCTTCGAACAAAAACTGCACTTATCAATGGATGATGATGATTGCTGGTTGTATATGGATGTTTGATGAATTATGGATGGACGTTTACGCAAGCTCTGATACCAAGAAGATGTATTTGATCTAGGGGATCAAACACTTTGTGCGGAATTCGTGTTATGTAACAAAGAACAATCGAAGAACAATCAAACTATGGATTATGAATCGATTCAATGGAGATGGTTCGGACAAAGTGATGGATAGAGTTTAGTCTAGGTTTCCTATATAGAATTTAATCACCAAGAAAATTAAACTAAGGGTTTGAAAGTATAAAGAATTTAATCACCAACTTTCAGAATTTTGATGAACACTCAAAGTATTCGACAAAACAAAAACTCTCAAAATAATTCACTAACTGAAAATAAACGTACAACATAATCTATATATATGAAAACAAACTCCTAGCATGCTTAGGACAAGTCCCTAAGTCATAACACCAATAAAACTCTAAAAGATTGAATCATGAAAAATCCATCGTTTTAAGAACGTAGGCAAAACCATGACTCCTAATACAACTCAAACACAAAGCATTAAAGATATTAAAGATAGGAAGAGTTCTAGTTGAACTCAACTAGCATGCACCATGCACGCCCATGCAAATGCGCCTACCTTTGCTACTCTTCTCCCATGCATGTGACCATGCACACCAACACCTTAGAGCTAGCAAATCCAACACATGAGCCATAGAACCAACCCCAGTCAAGTTGAGGAACCTTTGAAGCAAGTGCCAACAATTGAGCATCCTCTATTGGATCAGTTTTGGTTAACGACCGAAATAATCAACGCTCACAATTATCAAATCAACTCTCACCTTTTAAGCTGGTTAAGCGTCTCTATTTATAATAAGAAGAAGCAAGAAAACCTTGCCCTCCAAGCTTATTACATCACACGGCCATCCTTAAGAAAATAAGGAAAGTGCTTCCTAAATTAAAGCCTATAATCTACCTCCATTTTAAGGAAACTCAAGCATAAGGAAAGATGCTCAAGACTTTCCTAAAATGCTTTAGAATGACACGCCTAAACCTAAAGCTATCACAACTCAGATTTTTAGGCCAACTTATTACAACCAACTAAAAACTAATTTAACTAACAAACATAATAAAAGACATATTTTTTCATTACATGTAAAACCTTCGCTTTAATAATTATACGAAGGCAAATAAAGATAGTTGGACTTACATCATTCTCCCCCTCTTGAAAAAAAAAACTTGACCTCAAGTTTCTTCAAAACATGGAACTAGATCACAAGCATTGAAAGACACGCACACTCCCTTGCCAAGAAGCACTTGGTAAGTATCCCAATTGTCATGAGGAACCACTTTGAATGGACCTTCCTCCACCGATGCTTGGTCACTCTTGGAATTATGGTAAAGCTTTTAAGCCGCAAGTGAAAGCCATGCATAATCACCAACATTTATATGAGAAGTTTGCCGAATTTGAAGTAGTTGATCTTGTTTCAAGCCCTCCTCCCCTTCTTAGTCATCTCCCTAGAATCAGAAGATGAAACATAGCATGCATTTTGTGAAGAATCTACCTCTTTACTCTTGGTTTCACTTACATTTGAGTACTTTGGAGGTAGGGGCTGGAAACCTATTCATTTTTCTCCAAAAGCCACGGTGTAAACGTTTTGCTTGCAATGATGAACAACATCTCTATCCCATTGCCATGGACGTCCTAACAACGACGAACAAGCATCCATAGGGAGTACAGCACACCATAGCTCATCTTTGAACTCACCAATCTCAAAAGTAACCAAGGCTTGCTTCTTAACAGTATGTCTTCCATCATTATTCACCCAACTTAGCTTGTATGGTCTTGGATGATCTTGTTGCTCCAACTCCAAGGTTTCCACCATCTTCTTTGAAGCCACACTCGTACAAGAGCCACCATCTACGATCAAGGAACAAGGTCGTCCCTTCACTAAACATCGAGAGTGAAAAAGGTTCTCTCTTTGTTCTATATGTTTCACTTCCATAGTTGGCGCCACATGTAGCATCACTAGTACAGAATTAACGATTTGTGTCGGACCTAGGACCACCATTTGCGTCGGACATTGGTCCGACGGCACAGGTCTCGTCGCAGATGAAGGATTCAGGATCTGCATCGGATAAGGATACGACGCAGTTGATAGGATATTTGCGTCGGACCCGCGCAACATGCGACGCACATGACGCCTCGCCCTTGCATCCCAAAGGCATTTGCGCTCCCATCTGCGACGCATGTGGAGCAATGTGCGACGCAGATGATGTATCATCTGCGTCGCACATTGCTCCACATGCGACGCAGATGGGAGTAATAATACGAAAAAAAAAATTGTGTGATGATTCTGACACGCTTTGAAGCTATTGGAGAGAGAAAAACTGGAATTTGCACGCAAGAAATGGAGTTTCATCTCCAACCATTAAAGGAACCATTACAAATCGTCAACCTCTCAAGTTAACCCATTACAAATTAGATCCCAAAAAAATCAGATCTAACACAAATAAAAACTTAAAACTAATTATCTGAAATCTGAACTATCAAAAATCTAAACAAACTAACAAAGGAATTATACAAAAATAATGAAATTTAACTGGATGAAGATCAAACATCTTTCGCTTGGAGACGGTGGATGAACGGTGGATGAACGGCCACGATCTTCATCTATATTTAGTTGTGCGATGATCTTCACAAACGAACGGTGATGACGGTGGATGAACAGCCACAAACCGAACATATAATCAACCATTACCTTGTTCGTGTTCTGCCATTAATTGAGCAAGAATTCTTGAATTTGATAACAATCTCGTTCTTCAAATCTCGTTCTTGCCCTCAATTTCACTGAGTTCTCGGTCTTTCTTCTCTTGCTCGAGCTTTTCGAGCTTTTACTTTGCAAAATCAACGAAATTGAATTCGTCGCCATTGCTAATTGAGGAGTTTGGTTGGTGAGAAGAAGAAGGAGAAGATGAAGAATGGTAGAGAGAGAGAAGCGGTGAAGATCTGGTGGTATGAGAAAGAGAGAGGGAGAGGGAGGAGAGAGAGAGAGAGAAACGGCTGGTGTGATGAATTTCAGTGGACGTGTTTTTAATTTGTTAGGGTTTGGCTCGCTTATCTGCGTCGCACATATGGGCCATGCGACGCAGATAAGCCCAATTCATTTTCTGGTAAAAAAAAAGTAGTAGGTTACATTTTTTATATCTAAAAATTAGCCCAAATTATCTGCGTCGAATGGGCCATAGGGTCTGACGCAAATATTCTTTTGCATCACACTAAAGGAAGGTGCGACGCAGATAGGATGTCTTTTGCGTCGATTCCATGTTGTATGCGACGCAGATATGTCTTCTGCGACGTTTGTCCTGTTATGCGACGCAGATGGTGAGACGCAAATCGTCGTTTTTCTACTAGTGCATGCGTCTAAGAACCAAGGCGTTGTGGTCAGGGACTGGTTGCACCAAAGGACCACTAAAATCCGTAGCTTCTTTGTCAAGTTTATCACCATCAGTCGCATCTTCTACAGCTAGAAGTGAAGTCAAAAGTGCGTGTTGTTCGGCTAAGGAAACCAACATCTTGCTAGGACATTGTGATTGAATATGACCACTTCCTTTGCACTTAAAACATATCTTTTCTTTCATAGCAAGCTGTCCATTGGAAAAAGGTGTAAGTTTTTTCACAAAATCAGATGTAGAAGAAGAAGTTGTACCCTTTGCTTGACCATCCAAAACACTAAAAGGTTTGGTCTCCTCTTGCTTTGGACGAGAACCGTACCCTTGCCTTTTGCCTCTTTTTGCAGTCTTTCCACTTTACTTGCTAATTGACACAACTCATCAAACGTGTTATAAGTTTGGAATTCAACAAGATTAGCAATAGGTTTATTCATACCAAACAGAAATTTAGCCATCTTTTGTTCCTCCTCTTCCTTGCAACCACACGCCAAATACAACTTCTCAAATTCAATCACATATTCAGCCATGGAAATATGATCTTGTTGAAAAGAAGTTAGTCTAAGGTATAGTTCTTGCTTGTAAGACTTAGGAACAAATCGTTTTCTCAATTTCAGTTTTAATGAAGTCCAAGTTTTAATCTTTTCCTTCCCATCTCTCACTCTTTGGACTTGGAAAGAATCATACCCATCAGATGCATAATCATTAAATTTAAGTATAGCATGATTAAAACGTTGCGTATCATTCATACCTTTATGATCAAACATCCTCTCAACCCTTCTCTCCCAATTCAAGTAAGTTTGAGGGTCCTTCAATCCATTGAATTCCGGTAGATCACTAATCTTGATCAACTCACTCCTATTGTATCGTTCTCCTTTCTCCAAATTGAGTTTTTCAACTTCAACATGGAGTTGTAGTATGTGCTTGGCATAATTCTCACACCTAGACTCGTTCTTTTCAAGTCTTTGAAGCAAAGCATCCAACTTTTCCAGATCTGACCCCATAACAATCTGCCAAAAATTTTCGTCAAACGTTTCTGCTTGCTGTGACTTCGTTACTGGCAGGATTGCTACGAAATTTTGACACAACAAACTTCCAGATGTCTACTGTCACCACACAACATTTCATCTCAATCCAAGCTGTCACGCTCCCTCACGCGCCTCAACAACCACACTGCTCTGATTCCAACATAAATGTTTTTTTGAGTCCGAAAATTCACAATGTTTGGCTTAGAATCTAAGTGACGTTTTTATGGTGTTTTCATGAGTGAAAACTGAAAATAAGAAGTAAAACAAAGGATAGTACTCTTGATTCTCGCAAGAATTAGAGGGTCTCTTCCTAATCGCAATTAGAAGATGAATACAAGTCGCAACAAGTATTGTTTTGGTAAACAACCGAAATAAGCAACGCTCACAATTATCAAATCAACTCTCACCTTTTGAGCTGGTTAGGCGTCTCTATTTATAATAAGAAGAAACAAGAAAACCTTGCCCTCCAAGCTTATTACATCACATGGCCATCCTTAAGAAAACAAGGAAAGTGCTTCCTAAATTAAAGCCTAGAATCTAGTTCCATTTTAAGGAAACTCAAGTATAAGGAAAGATGCTCAAGACTTTCCTAAAATGATCTAGAATGACACGCCTAAACCTAAAGCTATTACAACTCAGATTTTTCGGCCAACTCATTACAACCAACTGAAAATAAAAATAACTTAATGACATTAACTAATTTAACTAACAAACATAATAAAAGACATATTTTTTCGTTACATGTAAAACCTTCACTTTAAGAGCAAAGTAAAACCATGCAACAATTCTACGAAAGCAAATAAAGATAGTTGGACGTGCATCATTCTCCCCCTCTTGAAAAAAAAACTGAAGGAAACATAAACTTACGGAAAGATGTGCAAATCTTACCTTAATTACAACTCAATCACACGGCACTCAAGGATACACCTTGCACGCCACTTCTCCTACATGTTTAAGGCAACTTTCCGAAAATACAACCATGACAACTAGACTCTTAAATGAACCGAAATCAGCTATATTTTTCCGACTTTATTGAAACTAAACAACTCAAATACTTTAACTAATATTTTAACTAACAATGACATTTAATTAAAATGCTGAGTAGCTTCATCTTCAATGCAAGCAACACAGCACACAAATGCATTCTTTTGAGCCATCAAAGTGAACCCCATATGCTCCATGAGAAGTGTAATTGGCTCTTCTTGAGTAGTTGCCTTTGGATCCCATCATTCTCCCCTTCTTCAAAAGAATTTGCCCTTAAATTTTCATCATCATAGTAGGGAGATAAATCACCAACATTGAAAGTAGCACATACCCCTCGAGTATGATGATGTGTGGGTTGGACACGATGTTTGTATGATGCAGATAAGTAATGCAAATGCAGAGATATGACTAATGTAGAGATATGCAAAGATACGATGCTTTAATTCCTCTGGAAGTTCAATTTTTTTTTAAGAAAACAGTTTTCGAAAAAGAAAAAATGGAAAGCCCCCAAAGATGAGCCATTCAGTTAAAGGTTACATCTGATATGAAATGTGTTACAGAACGAGTCTTTGTAATGTTTGTATAAGCATTCAGTTGTGTGCGTTATGGGCCTAAATGAGCCCATAAATTATTTTGTCATGTGGGTCTAAGGCCAATAGTTTTTTGTATGAACTGATAATAAAGTTGTCATCAAGGTATGCCCGGAGCCTATGATCTTCTGGGTATGATCTTCTGTATGGACTCATAATGAAGTCTTTAGCAAGGTATACTTGGAGCCTATGATTTTCTGTGTGGACCAGTAATGAAACCCCCCAACAAGATGGAGTTGATGCAGTATCGGACTTGATTGCTTGATTTTGATTATATCTCGTCACGCTAAGTGGAAATTTCGACCGAAGATTCCATATAGGGTGCCTAAGGTGAAAAAGATAAGAAAGGCCAAAGAAAGGAACACTCGAAGGATGAGGCGCGGTTATAGCGCTGAGCGTTGAAATTTATGCTAAGGTTGGCTTAATTAGAAGGTTATAAAAAGGTTGATAAAATGGCAAGGGATATAATAAGAAAGAGAGCCATAATGAATTGACTCGCGCAATGAGGCAGGCTAATGATGCAGGTTCAAATCCCAGTCTAATTCTAAAGGTAGCGATGAGCATTGGAAATTCATGATTTGATGATCTCCTTTTTCTCATGGGGCCTATGTGAGCCTTAAAAATATTTTTCTGAATTAAAATGGTCGGGCCTCAAAAGAGGTTGCCTACATATCCATGATGGAATCAGGCCAGTCTTAGCTCTTAACACTTTAATTGGTGGCCGAGCATTTTGCTTGGAGCCACTTGCAATGAATTTGGCATTGATTTGGAAGACGTCTTTGGCAAGGGTGGATAATGATGTTGGTTTGGTTTGGTTTGAAGCGGTCGAAGCTCAAGGTGAGGTTTCCTACGTATCTTTAATAAAATCAGACCATTTGTAGTTCAGGTCGATGAATGAGAAGATGTCCCTAACTTTTTCCTAGGTTGCCCTTATGGGTTTTCAACCTAGCGGGCATTGGTTTGTCTTTTATGGCTTATTGGGATGTGATATGGTTATGGGTTGTTTGAAATGTATGGTTTTTGGTTATGGAGGTCAAGGCCTTTGGGTTAAAGTGGAGGTTTTGAAAGAAGTATATTTGACAAAGCTATTGATGGGTTTATTTGCAACACTTTTTTGTTTTCCCTTTTTTTCTTCTTTTTTGTGCTTTGCTTTTTTTCTTTTTTTGCTTTTGCATCTTTTTTTTTTTTTTTGCTCTTTTTTTTTCCCTTTATATTTATTTGATGTCAAATGTACTTCCCATGAGGTAGGTTAAAGGGAGTGGGAGATTATGTGTTTAGGTTAAAATAGATGATAAGGATTGGAGAATGGGACGAATGCCTCTTTTATGCCAATTATGTTCATTGCCTTTATTAGAACAGTCATGAGAATTAGAAATTTATTTCCTTTTAAGGCGCAATCGTGATTTCCATTGATGCTCATTACAACAAGGTTAGAGAATAAATAAATAAATACTCATTTATTAATTGAAATTTATGAGTACATGCAATAAAGGGAAATCCTATATTAGATTGGGCAGATAAAAGAAAGAGACGGGAAATGAAAATTTAAGTATAGACTTCCACATCGCGTGACGAGAGATCTCAAGTCCAGACTTCCACATCTCGTGACGAGAGATCTCAAGACTAAATAAATAAATACTCATTTATTAATTGAAATTTATGAGTACATGCAATAAAGGGAAATCCTATATTAGATTGGGCAGATAAAAGAAAGAGACGGGAAATGAAATCCTAAGTCTAGACTTCCACATCACGTGACGAGAGATCTCAAGTCTTGGGCATCTTTGCAGCAGTAGGGACTGTAAGCCTCCCATCATCTATCATATCTTGGATAAGCTCTTTTAACTTGTAGCAGTCAACAATCTTATGCCCATTCCCTCTATGGTATTTGCAATAGGCATCCTTATCCCAGTTTGGTCCTTTTTTTATCTTCATGAGGGTCTGGAGTGGACCCAATAGGAGAAATTGTGCCTTTCACATGAAGGCGGTCAAAAGTAGTCTCATGATTCATTCCTAATGGGGGTATACTCTCTCTTATGTTTTCTTCGAGGCCTAGTGCCAGACCTATGGTATTAAAGTCTTTGTCTTTGTTGTCGTGCACGTTTTTCAGTAAATCATCCACAATCTGGATACCCACATTGTACACTCTTGTAAAGTTATCGAGGCCGAATATTTGAGGTGATTTTTGAATTTAAGGAGGAGATTATAAGCAAATATTAATGCTAAGTCTTTTTCCGCAGGCCTTGATATCATATGGGTTGATTTCTCTCTCCACTTATGTAATACCATGATTCTTAAGAGCGTTTTATTTAGCACTAATTATATTTATTAAAGTTAATTATGTTTCGGATATTCTTACTTTATTTGGGTTGAAATATGGATTTTTATTATCGTGTTTGCAATATATGTTTTATTTATTTAAATTTCATGAAGTTTGTATTATTTTATATTTTGGGTTTATGTGCAATTAATTGAGTGGTATTTAGCCAAAATGAGAACCCAAAAACCCAACCCTTTCTTTTGTCGGTTTATTTTTGGGAGAAACAAAACCCCACCCTTAACCCTTTTCTCTTTCTCTCGTCATTTCTCACCAAGGTCCAAGAACACCAAACCCCAAATTTTTTCTCTCTCCTCGATTCTCCCTCTCACCGTGAGATTCTTTCACCTCCTTTCTTCTCGTCGGCTTACCTAAGCTCGTCGGAGCCGGGCCTCTTCGCTGCTTTCTCGTTCCTTCCACTTCCTCTCGTTGCTGTTGTGGTTGATTTGGGTCGACGGTGTTGTTGCACCGTCTCTCCTTTCGGTTCGATGGTGGTGCTCGTGCACCGTTTCTCTCTCTCTCTCTCTCTTCGTCGCGTGCTGATTGTCTGCGCGTGGTGCTGCCATCACCGCCCTGCCTGCTTCTCAGTCGCCTCGTGATGATTGGTTTATATGCTTGAATTATGCTTAGTTTTTAATAGTTTTTGTGATAATTTTTAGGCAAATTTAGGCTAAGTTCATTCCGTTTCTTTCTTTTTGTGCATTTTTCCTCCCTTGCTCTCTTTCTTTGGGTGTTTGTTTACATTTCAGGACTTGGAAGCACGTTTGGAGGGTCTACGCACAAGCCCGAGGTAAAGCGTTGAAGAAATGGAGCACCAAGGAGCTCGAAAGAAGAGAAGAAGGCGAAGAAGTGGCTGACCCGAGGGCCCGGATGTGTGGACCCGCCCGGGTCTGTTGACCCGAGGGCTCGGGTTCACTGACCCGCCCGGGTAGCTTTGATTTGGGAAAGCTCCATGTTCCTGACATTTTGACCCATCCGGGTCATGTGACCCGAGTGCTCGGGTCACCTCACCCGAGTGCTCGGGTCATTTCACCCGCCCGGGTCGGGTAATTTTCCGAAAACGATTTTGCGATTTTGTTTACCTTAATGCGGGGGCTATTTTTTAATTTTCTGATTTATTTCTTGTGACTATAAAAGAGGGACTCCTCTTATTTTAATGGAGGCAATTATTAACTAGAGATTAGAGAGAGATTAGATCTTGTTTTAGCATTCAAGTTTAGAGCAAAACCCTAGGAGAGAGAAAAGTGGAAGTTTGAAGCTTTTGGATCTCCATTCTTCATTAATGAAAGTTTAAAGTTGGTAATCTTTGTTTATTTTCTTCTTTCCTTCCATTATTCTTGCTTATTTCATGATTTGTTTGTTTAGATCTTGCTTTATTAGTTGATTATTTGCATTTTTTGTCTTTTTCCTCCATGGTTATGGTGATGAAGTTATTTCAAGCTTTGTTTTGTTTTATTTCCATAATGTGTGAGTAGTTTCTTACTAGGGGAAGGGATGTAACCTTCATTTACTCTTTGGATCCAAGTTTTTGGGGTTGAACTTGTTGATCAAACTTGTTTTACTTGGTTTGTTGGGTGATTGATCACCACTTAACTTGCATATTTGGAATTCCTAGTGAAGGATTGAGAGATGAAGCTAGGAATAAACTAAGTTTGGTTGCTAGACTAGGATCTCCATGAAAATAGGCATTTTCTAGTTTCGGGAAGCTTGATTAATCATGTTGTGCTTGATTTGGCTAGATTGGTTGCTCATGCCATGAGAATAGGTCATGAGTGACTAATCAAGCTCCTCTAATTAGCTCGAGAGAATAATTAGAGTTCATATGTGCGTGATTTTCCCCTTGTGATCCCCCATTTGTTTCCCCTTGGCTTTGATGATTGGATTCTTGGATTGAGTGTTGGTGAATCCCCCTAATCCCCTAGTTTCTTTACCCTTGTCTTATCTCCTTTAATTCTTCGTTGATTTACTTTGCAAATCTTCTAGTTTAATTAGAATTTAGAATCATTGCTAAACTTTCAATCAAAACCCAAAAATTGATTTAGCTCATTGTAGTTAGCTAATTAACTCTTGACTTAACCCTACTTCCTTGTGAATTTCGACCCTATACTTATCCTATATTGGATAAATTAGGTTATATTTGGCGAGTATACAACGACCCGTCAAATTTTGGCGCCGTTGCCGGGGAAGTAGCGGTTAACATTAGCTAATTGGTTAATTTTGAGACTAAATTTCCTTTTTCTTTACTTTGGTGTGTTTACCTCTTGGTTGTTTTTACTAATATTCTCCTTAGCTTTGTTGGTTGCATGTCACGGAGATTGAGGGGCGATCCAACCATCCCCATCAATCATAACCTTGAAAATACTTTGAGGCAATTAAGGAGAATCTTTAGGGAACCTACGGTCCAAACGGGTGTTGAACAACCGGGTTTTGAGCAAGAGTCTTCTATCTCCACTACTTCTAGCACTATAGGGGATGAGGCTCCTAGAGCATTACGGGATTTTGGGCATCCCGAGGCATTTGAACTCAAAAGTGGTATTCGCCGCCCAACTACTACCGCCAACTTCGAATTTTCTCCGCATTTGATTCGCATGATCAAACAAGAGCCCTATGGGGGTATGACTCATGAGTGTCCTCTTGAGCATTTGGCTAATTACTTGGAGTTATGTGCCACGGTGAAGCAAAACAATGTGAGTCAAGAGTTTGTGAGGCTCAACCTATTTCATTTCTCTCGTGTGGGTAAGGCTAAAAAATGGTTGCAATCCATTCCGGAAGACTCTTTGACAACTTGGGCACAAGTTACCACGGCTTTTGTCGATGAGTTCTATTCTCAAGAGAAGACCTCCGAAGCTAGGAGGAAGATAGCTAATTTCTCTCAAGAGGAGGATGAGACATTTTATGGAGCTTGGGATAGGTTCAAGGATCTCCGGAGCTCTTGTCCTCACCATGGTTATAGTCAATGGATGCTTATGCAAAGCTTTTATGATGGTCTCCTTCCTATGACCCGTGCAAGCCTTGATTCGGGTGCGGGAGGCCATCTAACAAAGCTTCCGGTTGACAATATTGAGCCTACAATTGAAGAGGTAGTACGACACTACTCTTGGGGAAATTCTACTAGAACCGCAAGCATGAAGAGTGCAAGCAAAGGCAAGTATGATCTTGATGCCATTGACCACATCAATGCAAAGCTTGATACCCTTGCAAAGAAATTGGAAAAGGTAAGCTTGGCATCCCCTAGCCAAGGTACTTCCCAAGCCTTTTCTTGTGAGATTTGTGGTGGGTCGGACCACGCTAGCTCTTATTGTGGTGGGTCTATGGACCATGTTGCTTGGGTGAATACTAGGGGTGAGGGAAATCCTAACTTCAACAACCCAGGGAGATGGAATAACAATGTGAGTGGAGGATGGAAGAACCCTCAACCACCCCAACCTTACCAAGCTAAACCACCCGGATTCCATAACCCCCAACAAACATTCACACAACCACCCCCTAGAGCTCCCTTTGAACCAAATCAACCAAAACAATCCTCCCTTGAATCCACTCTCCAACTTTTCTTAGCTCAACAAACAAAAACCAATGCCGAGAATGATAGGAAGTTTGGAGACATATACACCTCCCTCCAACAAATGAATGCCCACAATAAGATCATTGAAACCCAACTTGCCCAAGTCGCTCAACAAGTGAGCAATAACCCTTCAAACTCTTCCACACAACTTCCTAGCCAACCCATTATCCGAGAGCAAGCTAAAGCGATCACTTTGAGATCCGGGGATCACTATGAGGGTCCTAAGATGCCCACACTTGATGATGCTAACCCCTCCAATGAGAGTGAGAATGTGGATAGTGAAGTTGATAAAGAGATTGAAAATGTCGTTGTGGAAGACATTCATGAGGATGGGACTCCTATAGTCGTTGAACACGAAACATCAAGCAACGAGCCTCCTCCAATGAAGAGCTACACTCCTCCGGTCCCATATCCTCAAAGGTTAACAAAGAAGCACTTCAATGACAAATTCGTCAAGTTCCTTGAGGTAATGAAGGGTTTGCAAGTTCACATCCCATTTCTCCAAGCTATGGCTCAAATGCCCACCTATGCCAAATTTCTAAAGGAACTTCTTTCTAACAAGTCCAAACTTGAAGAAAGTTCCACCATTGCTCTCACCGTCGAAGTTAGTGCGGTCCTCCAAAACAAGCTCCCCAAAAAGCTTGAAGATCCGGGGTCTTTCTCCATACCATTGAGAATTGGAGATTTGGAGCCAAAGAGAGCATTGGCCGATCTTGGGGCTAGTGTAAGCCTAATGCCACTCTCCATTGCAAAGAAGCTCAACTTTGAGCTTAAGCCAACAAGAAGGGTGATACAACTAGCGGATCGCTCGGTTAAGGTGCCCGTTGGAGAATTGGAGGATGTTCCGGTGCAAGTTGGGAGAGTCTTCATCCCTTGTGACTTTGTAGTGATGGAAATGGAAGAAGACTCCCAAGTCCCTCTTATTTTGGGAAGGCCTTTCTTGAAAACGGTCGGAGTGCTAGTTGACATGAAAAGAGATGTAATGACATTGAGGGTTGGTGATGAGAAGATGGAGTTTGCTTTCAATAAGAGCATGAAAGCGCCTATTATGGAAGAAGTGCATCGGATCGACACCCTTGAGCAAGAAGTGTTAAGTCTAAGGGCTTTAGTTGAAGCAAGGGATCCTCTTGAGGATGTGCTACTAGGAGAAGATCAAGAGCAAGAAAGTGAAGCTTGGCATCTCAAAAAGGCAATGGACAAAGCACCAATCTACCTACCTCCTAATTTTTGCTTTGAGATTTTAGAAGCTTCATTGAAAAAAGAGGAGAGGACCACGCCTCCTCCTACATGTGAGTTGAAACCCCTTCCCCCTTCTTTGAAGTATGTTTTTCTTGGAGATAACGAGACTTACCCCGTGATTGTCAATTCTACACTCAATGGTCCTTCTCTTGACAAACTTCTTTGTGTTCTAAAACTACATCCAAGTGCCATTGGGTATACAATTGATGATCTCAAGGGTCTAAGTCCCACCTTGTGTATGCATCGAATTCATTTGGATGATGGTCAAACCTCCTCTACTGAGCCTCAAAGAAGGCTAAATCCTAACATGAAGGAGGTGGTAAAAAAAAAAGTTTTGAAGCTCCTTGAGGTGGGGATAATCTACCCTATCTCGGATAGTAGGTGGGTTAGCCCCGTTCAAGTTGTCCCAAAAAAGGGAGGAATGACCGTCATCAAGAATGACAAGGGTGAGCTTATCTCCACAAGATCGGTCACCGGGTGGCGCATGTGCATTGATTATCGTAAGTTGAATAAAGCCACCCGGAAGGACCATTTCCCCCTCCCTTTTATTGACCAAATGCTTGAAAGATTGGCGGGTCATACCCATTTTTGCTTTTTGGATGGTTATTCGGGGTTCTTTCAAATTCCCATTCACCCCGATGACCAAGAGAAGACAACATTCACATGTCCATTTGGCACCTTCGCTTATCGAAGGATGCCATTTGGATTGTGTAATGCTCCTTCTACCTTCCAAAGGTGTATGACCGCCATTTTTTCGGACATGCTTGAATCAACCATAGAGGTTTTCATGGATGACTTCTCCGTGGTAGGTTTTAGAGAGATGTCAAAAGATGAATCTTGTTCTTAATTGGGAAAAATGTCATTTTATGGTTGAAGATGGCATAGTCCTCGGTCATAAGATATCTCAAAAAGGGATTGAGGTGGATAGGGCTAAAATTGAGGTTATTGAGAAATTGCCTCCCCCAACTTCGGTGAAGGGAGTGAGATCTTTTCTTGGGCATGCGGGCTTCTATCGCCGTTTTATCAAAGATTTCTCAAAAATCTCAAAGTCCCTATCCAATTTGCTTCAAAAAGACATTGAGTTCAAATTTGACAACGATTGCATGCATGCTTTTGAAACTCTAAAAAAGGCTCTAATTTCCGCTCCTATAGTGCAAGCTCCGGATTGGAGCTTGCCTTTTAAACTAATGTGTGATGCTAGTGATAGCGCAGTGGGAGCCGTTTTAGGGCAAAGAAAAGAAGGAAAGCTCCATGTGATCTACTATGCAAGCAAGACGCTTGATTCCGCTCAAAGGAACTATGCCACCACGGAGAAGGAACTCCTAGCAATCGTGTTTGCTTTTGACAAGTTCCGGTCATATCTTGTGTGCTCCAAAGTGGTGGTGTACACGGATCATGCGGCTATCAAGTATCTCATGACTAAGAAGGATGCCAAGCCTCGTTTGATTAGGTGGATCCTTCTCCTACAAAAGTTTGATATTGAGATCAAAGACAAGAAGGGCACCGAAAATTCGGTTGCCGACCACCTCTCTCGCCTTCCTATGGATGATTCACATGACCTAGACCCTCCCATCAATGATTCTCTCCAAGATGATTTCCTCTATGCCATTAAGGCCATGTATGCTCCTTGGTTCGCGGATTTTGCTAATTTTCATGCTAGTGGAGTCATTTCGGATGACCTTAACTACCAACAAAAGCGGAGGTTCATGCATGAGGCCAAGCACTATGTATGGGAGGACCCATACTTGTTCAAGAGGGGTGTGGATGGTATTTATCGGAGGTGTCTCCCGGATGATGAGATCGAGAATGTAATAGGGATGTGCCATTCATCCCCATGTGGTGGTCATATGGGAGCCGACAAGACCGTGGCAAAGATTTTACAATGTGGTCTATTTTGGCCAAGTATGTTCAAGGATGTTTGGGGCTTTGTCAAGGCTTGTGATCGGTGTCAAAGAGTTGGAAATATCTCAAAAAGGCATGAACTACCCCTTACAAGCATCTTGGAGTTGGAAGTTTTTTATGTTTGGGGGATTGATTTCATGGGCCCCTTTCCCTCCTCCCTTGGTAATCGTTACATCTTGGTAGCGGTTGATTACGTTTCTAAATGGGTTGAAGCAATCGCTTCCCCTACAAATGATACCAAGGTAGTGGTCAAGCTATTTAAGAAGGTGATCTTCCCCCGTTTTGGAGTTCCAAGAGCCATCATTAGTGATAGGGGATCGCACTTTGCAAAGAAATCATTCAAGGTCCTTCTTGCTAAATATGGGGTGCATCACAAAATGGGTCTCTCTTACCACCCTCAATCTAGTGGTCAAGCGGAGATATCTAATAGAGAGGTCAAGCTCATTTTGGAGAAGACGGTAAATCGATCTCGAAAGGATTGGTCTTCCAAGTTGGACGATGCATTGTGGGCCTATCGCACGGCCTACAAAACCCCTATTGGCATGACACCTTACAAGCTTTTTTATGGAAAATCGTGTCATTTGCCCGTAGAATTGGAGCACAAGGCTTATTGGGCCATCAAGGCTTTGAATTTTGACCTTCAAGCTTCGGGTGAAAGAAGGATGCTTGACGTTCATGAGCTTGAGGAGCTTAGGAGGGACGCCTATGAGAGCTCCCGGGTGTACAAAGAGAGAACAAAGGCTTGGTATGATCAACGAATCATGAAAAGGGAATTCAAAGTTGGTGACAAAGTCCTTTTGTTCAATTCGAGGCTGAGGTTATTTCCGGGCAAGCTCAAATCAAGGTGGAGTGGTCCATTCACCGTGCATCAAGTATCCCCACATGGTGCGGTTGAGATTTGCAATGATGCAAAAGGGTGTTTCAAGGTGAACGGGCAAAGACTCAAGCTATACTATGATGGTGCGCCAATTCAAGAAGCTTACTCTATTGCACTTGAGGATTACTCCCCTCCTAATGATTGAAGATTTATGGTAGTCAAGCTAATGACTTAAAACAAGCGCTTAGCGGGAGGCAACCCGTTTTTTCTCACTTATTACTATTTCTTTTTCTTCTTTTTAGTTTTGATTTACTTGGAATGTTGGATTACCACATATTATTACGGCATTTGAAATACTTATTATGGTGATTTTGTGATTTGGTTATGTTTAGGATTGCTTGGGAGGAATTTTGGAGCAAAGAAAGGAAAGGAGAGAAGAAGGAAAAAGTCGGGCCTGCAGTCGACCCGAGGGCCCGGGTCTCCTGACCCGCCCGGGTCGCTCAAGGGAGCCAGAAAAAAAACGCAACTGACAGTTAGACCCGCCCGGGTCAGAGAAAACCCGCCCGGGTCACACAACCCGAGGGCTCAGGTGTGTTGACCCGCCCGGGTCGGTTGTGTGGTAAAAAAAAAATTTGCTGGGCTTGTGCCGACCCGAGGGCTCGGGTCATTCTATCCGCCCGGGTCGGGATGTCAGTGGGCAAAAATAAGATGACCGAAATTTTTATTTTCTAACTCTTCATTCTTTTCTTCACTCCTCCTTCATCTTCAACCTCTCAACTCTCTCTAACCCTCTTCAAACTTCAAACCCTAACTTCCTAAATCTCACTTAAATCACTCACTCACCACTCAAAAACTTAAAAATCCCTCACAAATCTTCATCCTCATCAACTTTCCTCCACAAATTTCAACTTTTTCTCCTTCAAAAACCCCATCTCCACCATTTTCTCTCTCCTCAAAATTTTACCACAACTCTCAAATTCATCATTTTCCACTCAAATCTCTTCACAAATTCTTCCTAAAACATCATTCCCCCTTCATTTCTCTCATAAAAAACTAAAAAACAAACAAAAAAAATTTTCATTTTTTTCCACCCTCACCACTAAGTTACGGGATTTTAAATTTTTGAGCAACAAGTAATTCGAAGCATGGAGAGGAGGAATTCAAAGCGGAGTAGACAAGCGGGGCAAGCTAGCTCAAGCCAACCACCACAAAGGGAAAACGTCTCGGGGCATGATGCCCCCGGTGAGTTTCATGATCCCGAATTTCCTTTCATTGTTTTTGTTGGCTTAGAACATTTTAATAGATTTCAAGCCCTTAAGGCTAAGGAATTCGCCCCTACCCGTTTTGTTGATGAGACCTTGTTGTCTTTATGGGGGATTCGGGGGGATGTAAATAATATAGCTGACGGATTGAATATGAAAAAAGTGTTATTGATGAGAAAAAAAACTTATAAATGCTTAACACTTGAATTCTTAAGCTCCTTGGAAATAACCGGAGAGGAACGGTTTGCGTGCTCAACTGGAGCCGAGGCCGTTCTCACATTTAGGTTGGGGAATGTTGCTTGTTCTATGCCTATTGGTGATTTTACTGAAATTTTTGAATTACAAATTGAATCGAGCACCACTCCCGCACCTTCTTTCAACCTTTATGATTGTTGGAGTAAGTTGAGTGACGGAAAAAGTTACGATGCTAAAAATGCTAATGACTCACTCATACACCAACCAGCTATCCGGTACTTCCGCAAGTTTTTGGGGAACACCATCTTTGGGAGAAAGGATAACTCGAAGGTAAGTCAGTCGGAACATATGATCATAGGTTCTTACCTATGGGATGAGAAAAAGCTGAACATACCTTTGATGTTTGCCCGCCATCTCCAAAGGGTAGGAACCCCAAAAACTCTCGGACGTGGGTCGATTGTTGCAGGCGGTTTGATTACCGCCATTGCTGAACACTTTAGGGTTCGCCCAAAGACCCCCGAGGTCCCAGAACTGACCCTAATAAACCAACAACACCTACAAGATGCGCGTTGGTTTACAGTGACTGGAATACATTTTACTTGGAAGATTGGTAAAATGTCTTCCATTCAACTTCCAAATCGTCGCATCACCGAGATTAAAACGAGGCAAGTCAACTATCTCATCCTGGAAGCCGCGGAGGAAGGCGCGGAGATCCGCACCTACCATAGGCGGGATCCCCATGAGCTTGCCTCATCTTCTTCCGCCCCTCCCCCTCCTCCTCCCCAACCCCATCCCACCTATGTTCCCGACTATGCCCCTATTTATGCCTATATAGATAAGCGGTTTGATTGTTTTGAACAAAGACTAACCACCTTCCAACAAGAGATGCGAGAGAGTTTTACCCCCATCTTGCAATTCTTTCATGATAACAGCATGGTCCCTCCCGGCACTCCCTACCCCTCCTATATGCAACCCCCACAACCCCCCGAGGGGGAGGACCTCGACCCTTGAGTTGGTCTCTCCCCACCCCCCTCCCCCCTCCCCGATTGTTCTTCCTTTCACACCGAGGACGGTGTTTGGTTTGGCTTGGGGGGGTATTTTCATGATTTGGGTAGTTTTTACTTTATGGGGTAGGCGTTAGGAGACCCTTGTTGCTATTCTGATTGAATTGTTGTTTGTGATTGTGGTTAAGCTTGGTGAATGGGTCAATGCTTGTTAATATGTGGTGAGCCATGATTTCATTTTTCTTATTTGTTTATTTTCTTAGTTTTTAAAAATAAAACCCAAAAACAATTTTCTTTCTCATTTTCTTTTTCTTATTTCCTTGTTTTAGCTTTATTTCTTTTCTTTTTCTTTCCCCTCTTTTTCAATCTTTGTTTTTAGTTCAAAAAAAAAAAAAAAAAAAAAAAACAAAGAAAAACAAAAAGAAGTTTTAGCTTTGAATAAAGTTTTGATTTCCTTGCCCAAGGAAGATGCTAGTTGATGATATATGTGGATTCCTTGCTTGGATTTTGAATATATGTTTAAAGGCTCCTTTTGGAAGAGTGTGAGCTTGGGTTGTGGTGTTTTAGGAGGTGATTAATCTTGATTGCATTAGAATCAACCAAAGTGAAACCAATGAATGCTCAATTGGATGTCTAGTCTTGATTCTTGACTATGTTGCTCATGCTTGAATAAATTTAGCTTCAAATTTGCGGTCCCTAGTGTCCCTAGATATGCTCATCATGTCCCCAAACAAAACTCTACAAAAAGCTTAGTTTTTACTTCTTTTCGTTTGTAATATGTGGTACAAAAAGCCACAAGTTCTCATATTTCTCTTTAGTGAGTAGTTACTCCTTATTTGTATAGCAAGAATTCCCGTAATAAGGGAAAAAGAAAAAGCCAAAAACAGTCAAAAAAGGCGTGAAAAATGAAAAAAAAAAAGGTGAAGAAAAAAACGAAAAGTAAAAAGAATAGAAGAATTCCAATAAAAGAGGTCAATTTGTGGATGCCTCCCACACTTAGTACTATTTTTCTAAAGTTTTGAGTAGAGGAGAGTCTAAGGCATGTTTGTGTGTCTAGGGATGGTGGACTAGTAATTTGAGCTTCTATAACACTTGAAGAGCCATAGATCTTTTGGATAGCTAGGTGTTCTCTAATGAACGAGTAAAAAGTCTAGTTAGGTGTCCTTTTGCAATCTTGATTAGTTGCTTTCTCTACCCATAACCTATGAGTACACTTGGAAATTAGTTGTTTTGAAAGTTGCTCTATATTCTTGCTTGTGAACCATTTCATTGATAGTTGACTTGGGCATTGCTTTTGAATTTGATTGAATAAATTGTTGATGAAAAACTAGAGTTGTGGGTTCGAAAACTCTTTGGAAACCCTCGCGAGATCCCACTCGCCCTCTAGAGCGATCTAGGGGTTTAAAGAGCTTGTTGCATGTGCTAAATGCAATCGTGATTCCTACGAAAATGAGTTAGTGTAAATTCTTTATCCTTCCTTCCCTTTTCATTTTCTTTTCTTTCCTCTTTCTTCTTCATTTTGCTTTCAAATAAGTTTTCATTCTCCTACTTGTGTCTTAGTCTATTTTGCTTGAGGACAAGCAAAGATCTAGCTTGGGGGAGTTTGATGATTGGTTTATATGCTTGAATTATGCTTAGTTTTTAATAGTTTTTGTGATAGTTTTTAGGCTAATTTAGGCTAAGTTCATTCCGTTTCTTTCTTTTTGTGCATTTTTCCTCCCTTGCTCTCTTTCTTTGGGTGTTTGTTTACATTTCAGGACTTGGAAGCACGTTTGGAGGGTCTATGCACAAGCCCGAGGTAAAGCGTTGAAGAAATGGAGCACTAAGGAGCTCGAAAGAAGAGAAGAAGGCAAAGAAGTGGCTGACCCGAGGGCCCGGGTGTGTGGACCCGCCCGGGTCAGCCCAGCCAGGTAAACCAGCAGCACCTTTCAGCAGACCCGCCCGGGTCTGTTGACCCGAGGGCTCGGGTCTGACAACCCGAGGGCTCGAGTTCACTGACCCGCCCGGGTCGCTTTGATTTAGGAAAGCTCCATGTTCCTGACATTTTGACCCGTCCGGGTCATGTGACCCGAGTGCTCGGGTCAGCTCACCCGAGTGCTCGGGTCAGCTCACCCGAGTGCTCGGGTCATTTCACCCGCCCGGGTCGGGTCATTTTTCGGAAACGATTTTGCGATTTTGTTTACCTTAATGCGGGGGCTGTTTTTTAATTTTCTGATTTATTTCTTGTGACTATAAAAGAGGGACTCCTCTTATTTTAATGGAGGCAATTATTAACTAGAGATTAGAGAGAGATTAGATCTTGTTTTAGCATTCAAGTTTAGAGCAAAACCCTAGGAGAGAGAAAAGTGGAAGTTTGAAGCTTTTGGATCTCCATTCTTCATTTATGAAAGTTTAAAGTTGGTAATCTTTGTTTATTTTCTTCTTTCCTTCCATTATTCTTGCTTATTTCATGATTTGTTTGTTTAGATCTTGCTTTATTAGTTGATTTTTTGCATTTTTCTCTTTTTCCTCCATGGTTATGGTGATGAAGTTATTTCAAGCTTTGGTTTGTTTTATTTCCATAATGTGTGAGTAGTTTCTTACTAGGGGAAGGGATGTAACCTTCATTTACTCTTTGGATCCTATATCTAAGTTAGGGGGCTAACTTTTGGGGTTGAACTTGTTGATCAAACTTGTTTTACTTGGTTTGTTGGGTGATTGATCACCACTTAACTTGCATATTTGGAATTCCTAGTGAAGGATTGAGAGATGAAGCTAGGAATAAACTAAGTTTGGTTGCTAGACTAGGATCTCCATGAAAATAGGCATTTTCTAGTTTAGGGAAGCTTGATTAATCATGTTGTGCTTGATTTGGCTAGATTGGTTGCTCATGCCATGAGAATAGGTCATGAGTGACTAATCAAGCTCCTCTAATTAGCTCAAGAGAGTAATTAGAGTTCATATGTGCGTGATTTTCCCCTTGTGATCCCCCATTTGTTTCCCCTTGGCTTTGATGATTGGATTCTTGGATTGAGTGTTGGTGAATCCCCCTAATCCCCTAGTTTATTTACCCTTGTCTTATCTCCTTTAATTATTCGTTGATTTACTTTGCAAATCTTCTAGTTTAATTAGAATTTAGAATCATTGCTAAACTTTCAATCAAAACCCAAAAATTGATTTAGCTCATTGTAGTTAGCTAATTAACTCTTGACTTAACCCTACTTCCTTGTGGATTTCGACCCTATACTTATCCTATATTGGATAAATTAGGTTATATTTGGCGAGTATACAACGACCCGTCACCTCACCGGAGCTTCGAGCTCCCCTGTCGTGCGTATCATCCCTGCTCCAAGTGAGCAGAGGTAAAGCGTACCACCTTGTTCCAGTATCCTGATTTCTTTTTAAATCTACAAATCCATGCCCAAGTTTTACCCTTTGCTGATAAATTATAATTTGGACCTTTGTCTGATTGAGGGTTTCATTAAGCCATTTTAGTTTTAATTGTTTATTAATCACAATTGTTGGGCATTAATTTAATCTGGCTAATATTAGCAACATACTTAGTTAACTAAATGGGCTAAAATTTATGGAAAATAAACTGATTTTAGTGTTCCCTTAAACCATGTTAGTTTCATTTGTTAATTAAACAGAACTATTGAGCCTAATTACTTTGCTATGCTGATTTTGTTTAATAGTTTACTAGTTTAAGAGACGGGTTAGTTTGGTGATAAATCAGAAAGTTAAGATGATGTGTTTAATAGCTAGTTTCCTCTGGTTTCTAATTTAAGGATATTTTTGAAGTATTGATTAGAACAATATGATATTCATCTTTTTATTATGATTCAAGAAGTTGGAGTGACAAAGTTGAGAATATAGATTAGTTAATTTTGCTATGGGCATAGTTAGTGTTTGTTCATGGTTACATCTCTTCTACGAATGGTTAATTTCTTCATCCGAATATTATTAGAAATGGTTATCGATTATTATTATGGTTATTATTGAAATTTAATTATGGAGGATTACTATGGAGTTCAAGAGAGTTGATGGAGTGGTGGAGTTCTCGAAGTTCTTATCTGTCGGAGTCAAAGAATGGTTAAGCGTATGAGGTAACTGTTCATGTCCAGCATCTATATATTCATGCCCGTATACGCTATGTGCAATGATATGTTCAAATATGTGGATATGACTTTGTGATGATGATTATGTGTTATATAATGTGACATCTTATGTGACTTATGCAATACGTGTTATACTTATATGAATCGTTGCAAATTATATGGCATCATAAAATACCATCTGATTCAATGATGCCCAAGTATACTATGAATGATTATGTTTATGACTCGTGGATTTTGGTTATCATGATTTATGGGTGTTGTTCGGAAATATGAATATATGCAAGTTTGTAAAAGTGGATGGTTCTTCTAGTTTGGCGTTATGAACTGATCTGGTAAATGGGTGAGTTACAAGTGGAGGAATTATGTTTACGATATACGAAATGGACCAAAATGGTCATATGTTAATGTTCACGGATTACGAAAGTTACGCTATATCCAAAACATTCCAAAACTTGTACTTGCAAATGAACTAAGCTTACGCAAATGGTCCTTACCATCAGACTATTCAATGATAATGTTTTCTGATAGTATTTTCGAACAAGTACCAATATGATATGATATATGCATGTGTATGAGAAATGTTTTTGAACTAAAACCGTTTTTATGGGTTGGAGTGAAGTTACTGAGTTTTCAACTCATTTTAGGTTATTTTCTGTGTTTCCTTTTTTCCATATTTTATGAAATCATTCAGGTATTATGAACATGGCGAAGGATCAGTTATGTCAAGGATGCTCCGGAAAGGTTGAGTTGAAGTGACTCAGAATATATTTCGGTTATTTAGAATACTCTGTAATAAGGATAATAGTTATTGCTCTGAGATGATCATTTGTATGTTTAAGAGGTAATTTTTAGGCTATTCTTTTATTAGTGGGCCATAACTCACAGGCTTAAGTAATGTTTCCGCTGCCGATTAAGGTGATGTATTTTTCGGGGCGTTACAACTTATTCAAATAAGTGGTAAAATTAACGTTCATTTTTTATGTGAATCTAAAAACACCCTCCAAAGTATTGGATGATGAATCTAAACTCAATGAACCAAGAACACTCACAATTCAACTCAAAGTCACTCGAACCAAGGGATAGTGCCAAAACACAAGGACAAACTCAATGTTTTGGGGTTTTAGGCCAGAAGCAAGACCCACTCAACCTCTCCTAAGCTTATTACTCAAGAACACACTCAAAGTAATAAGGAACTCTTGAACTTGAGACACACTCAAAGTTTAAGGGCTAAAACACAAAGTACTTTATCAAATCACAAAGTTGAACTTCTCATACCATATGCTCTCCTTAAATAGGATATATGAGCAGCAGAAATGAAGCCAACAACCCTAGATAACGTCCTCCCTTTGGACAAGTTTTAGGAGTTACAAACTCCCTTAAAACATGCCTCTTTTCATGCTCATTTATTGAACTGTTACAAGAGGTTACAATCAACACAATTAACCCTAATTTGCTGCATAATCACAAGCCTAATAGCAGCAAACCACAAGCCAAAGATGAGTTTACTTTATGAGTAATCTCATGGTTTTATTACAACCCAAAAATAACAACAAAAATAAATAGAAACTAAATAGAAACCCAAATAGAACTTGGGCTCTTCAAATGTTGATGCACGCCTCATGTTGGACCTTCAATTTGCTTCATTGTTGGGCTCATATTTGGTTCATTCCCCCTTTCTTTGAAAAAGTTTGTCCTCAAACTAGGATCATCCAAGCAAAGAGAAAAACCACTCAAACGAAATGGGGGACACACGCTCATCAATTTAGGAGGCATAGAAACATTATAAAAGAGGATCTTGACATTCTTAAAAGGTCTTGATGCATCACCCCATTCGAAATCTCCCATCTTCAACAATTCGGTGAATGGACTCATGAAAATATTGAAGTACCTATTGAACCTCTTATAAAAGAAGGCCAAAAGTTCTATTAACCACTCATACACCCTTTGTTTCGCTTTGGAATCCATTTTTAATGTAGCCCCCTCTTGAGATTTATTTTGATGGTAATCTTTCCTTAAGTCTATTTTTGAAAAGACTAAGGTACCACCCAATTCATGCACTTTGTTGCCAAGCTTGTTACTTACTTTCAAGGCACATCTATCGGCTGCTTTGTTGGGCAAATCAAGAAAGTCAATGCTATGCTCAATGTCTCTTATAGGAGAGAGAACTTTGGGCATGTCATTGGAAATCCCTTCTTTGTACTCTTCTAACAACTCATTCAAAGGAGATGAGTCATTACAAGTAGTACCAAAATGCTCTTTGGCCCTCACAACCAAAGTATTCCCTCCCCCATTCTTTTCCACTATCTTCGCATTTTTATTACAAATTACAAGATAGTTGCTTTTCTCTTTTTCTTCTTTAGCGACTTTGGGGGGGTAGGGGAAGCAATTTTATTCTTCTACCATCTTTGGTAGTTATAAGACATACATTAGTTTTGACTCTATGCTCTGAATCATGGTCGAATTGCCATGGCCTTCCAAGTAACAAATGACACGCCTCCATAGGAAGAATGTCACACCATCTCTCATCTTCAAACCCTCCAATGGAGTAAGTCACCAAGGCTTGTTTCTTCACCCTCACACTAGTACCAGCATTCAACCAATTAAGCTTTTAAGGCTCTTCATGGTCTCTAGTTGGTAGCTTCAATTTACTCACGGCTTCGGATGAAACAACATCCACTTGTGCACCACCATCAATAATCACATTACAAGTCTTCTCACCTACCTTGCATCCAGTGTGGAACAAGTTGCTTCTTTGCCTCTCATCAACTTAAGGCTCACTAAACGACACTCTCCTCACTACCATCATGTTCAACTCTTCCTCCGGAGGAATTTCCTCCTCACAATCATCATCCTCAAAGCTACTCTTCTCTTGAACAACAAAATTATATATCTTTTCTTCTTCATCCATGATGGCACATTGAATGGCGGTCAAAACAGATTTACTAGGAAACTCACTAGCAATATGACCCCTCCCATTACATTTGAAACACCTTCTTCTAGTATCAAGTTCACTAGGAGAAATCACGGCCCTTTCTTTCTCTTTCCCCTTAAAAGATGATGAAGATGATTGGTTTTAAAAAGTACTCCTCTTAGAATAGGAAGGAGTAAATTCCAAAGCACCCTTGAAAGAAGAAGAAGAAGTTTTGGGCTTCTCTTTCTCCCTTTTAGAGATGACCAACAGTGCGGGCCAATCTAGCCCAGCCCAGCCCAGCCCACCTCGTGGGCCATGTGGGTCGAGTCCGTGAAAAGCCCGGTCCAGCCCGCCTCAAACCGTGAAATTGGTGGGTGGATCGTGGGCCGGATTTTGTGAGCACAACCCACGAAAGCCCGCTACTAAAACCGTCCAGCCCGGTCCACGAAAGCCCGCTACTAAAACCGCCCAGCCCGGTCCACGAAATCGGTCCAGCTTGGCCCATGAACCGGACCAGCCAAGCCCAAGTAATTATTCAACCAAATTATGTATATTTTAATCAAATTGTATATATTTTAATCAAATTGCATATATTATAATCCAATCAAATTCAAAAAAAAAATGAAATTAATCATTAATATTAATAATTATATATATTTTAATTAGTTTTAAAGGTTTTATGTAACAATAATGAATAATTTTAAATGATTCAATAATTTTGAAAAAAATATTTCTTATGCCGGACCGCTAGCCCGGTCCAGCCCGCTAGGCCCACGCACCGCCAGAATCCCTCCCCGAACCATGACAACCGATAACAGACCGGTGTGGGCCAAGATTTTTTAGCCCGTGGACCAGCCCGTCAAACCGTGAATTTCACAGTCTGGTCCTGGGCCATGAAATCTCAGCCCAGCCCGCTAGGGCCCACGGACTAGCCTGCCCAGCCCGCACCAGTGGCCATCTCTACTACCTTTCCTCCTTGGCTTGTGCCTCATATTTTAAGGCAAGCTTACAAACATCACTAAAAGTGGCATAGTGAGTAACCTCCACTTTTCTGCTAATCCCTTTAGACAACTCCTTAACAAAACGAGTTATCTTGAAAGTTTCTTTTTCTTGCAAATCACAAATCCGACACAACTTCTCAAACTCTTTCATGTATTCTTCAACACTCATGTCATTGTCTTGTGAAAGGTGGGTTAGTTTTAAGTATTGCTCTTGCTCATACTCTTTACTTACCCATTTATCCCTCATTTTCTTTTTCAATCTATTCCATGAATCAATCTTATCTTTCCCTTCACTCCTTCTATTTGATTTGAGGTTTTCATACCATAATGCAGCAAGTTTACTGAGTTTTAGGTTAGCAAGTTTGAACCTTTTCCAATCATCATACCCCTTATAGTCAAAAACGGTCTCAATTTGCCTCATCCAATCAAGAAAGACCTCACTATTATGCCCCCATCAAATTCGGGCATCTCTATCTTGAAACCTCTATCTTCATCAGAATTATTTCTAGGTGGAATTACCTCACCCTCCTCATTTTCCATAAAATTAAGTTTTCTATTGGTTTGAAGTAACATATCGGCCATAGTATCCATCCTAGCCTTTTGTGGTGCTTTCTTTACATCACTTTCTTCTGTTTTTTTCTCTAAATTTTCTAGTTTTTGTGTTATTACTTGCAGAATCCTAGCAAGTTCACCATCCACCATGATTTCCACTAGTTTTTGTTAGGCTATTACAAATACAAGAGCGAATCAGCCGCTATATTGAACAACAAAAATAAAATTCTAAATGGTCTTGAGACTCTCAGAGGCTTACAAATTATGATAATTCAGGAAAAAATAAGTAGTTCAAAAACAGAAACTCCTTAAACGCTTCTCGGACGAAGGAGAAATCTTCGTTTGAAATCCGGTGTGCTGATTTCCTCCGATTCTGACGCAGTCCACAAAAACGTGCCCAGTTTAATATCTAATAAATTCACAAAAATCTGAAAAAAATTGTGAGTATTCTAGACAACAATTTATGTATAATGAAATAAAGAATCAACCAATTTGGACTCCTGAAGTTTGAGAAATCGTCCTTCAAAGTCGACTGAAAAACTGGATGAATTCTGCCCGTTTTGATTTACCACCAAAACACAATTTTTCTGCAAGATCTTCACGCCAAAGCTCTGATACTAGATGATGTAAGTATAAAAACACCCTCTAAAGTATTGGATGATGAATCTAAACTCAATGAACCAAGAACACTCACAATTCAACTCAAAGTCACTCGAACCAAGGGATAGTGCCAAAACACAAGGACAAACTCAATGTTTTCGGGTTTTTGGCCAGAGGCAAGACCCACTCAACCTCTCCTAAGCTTATTACTCAAGAACACACTCAAAGTAATAAGGAACTCTTGAACTTGAGACACACTCAAAGTTTAAGGGCTAAAACACAAAGTTTTTTATCAAATCACAAAGCTGAACTTCTCATACCATATGCTCTCCTTAAATAGGATATATGAGCAGCAAAAATGAAGCCAACAACCCTAGAAAACGTCCTCCCTTTGGACAGGTTTTAGGAGTTACAAACTCCCTTAAAACATGCCTCTTTTCATGCTCATTTAATGAGTTGTTACAAGAGATTACAATCAGCATGATTAACCCTAATTTGCTGCATAATCACAAGCCTAATAGCAGCAAAACACAAGCCTAAGATGAGTTTACTTTATGAGTAATCTCATGGTTTTATTACAACCCAAAAATAACAACAAAAACAAATAGAAACTAAATAGAAACCCAAACAGAACTTAGGCTCTTCAAATATTGATGCACGCCTCATGTTGGACCATCAATTTGCTTCATTATTGGGCTTATATTTGGTTTAATTTTTCCCTTGTTTAAGAACCTCGATCTCTTTAAGGGAGGTTTGCAGTTGTGTGTTCAACTCATATTGTTTCAAGAAAGCAATATTAATGTCTTCCCAAGTTTCAATTTGCTTGGGGTCCAAGGAATAGAATCAATTTTGGCAAATTGGGTCCATCAGGAATACCATTGGGTACAGTTCAGGGTCAACCGATTTGATAATCATGGTTGCACAAAAGTTCCTATTAGACTTTAGGTTATCAGTTGATTTGAATTTAGGGATGTCATTTTTGGAGAATTTTTCAGGTAGTTTTCCCTGCATTTTGGTGCTATCAATGGGTTCAAAATAGGAAATTGTATTGGTTAGCCTATGATAACAACACTCTCCATTTTCTTGTTGAATCCTAGAGATTCACCAGACTCGACCTTCTCAAGTCTTATAGCTATTTCTTCCATCATACCAGTAAGCTTGGCTAAAGCTCTAGCCATTTCAGCGATTGTTGCTCAGTATTCGATGGGTTACCCATTTCAATGTCTCTTGAATTCTGCACGGATCATCAATGGAGACTTTAGAGAAAGAAGATGTGGGAGGAAGAGATGAATGGAATGCATTTTTTAAAAGGTACTTTTCAAAGTTTGAGCTCCCGAGAACAATTAGCATATACTACATGAATGATTTTTTTTATTTTTTTCGGATGTACCTAGACCTAATGCATGTATGCATGACTTTTTTGGATGCACCTAGACCTAATGTATGTATGCATGACTTTTTTGGATGCACCTAGACCTAAGGTATGTATGCATGAGTTGTTTGGATGCACCTAGACCTAAAGTATGTATGCATGAGTTTTTTGTATGCACCTAATGCATGTATGCATGACTTTTCTTGGATGCACCTACACCTAATGCATGACTTTGTCTATGCGTTCGAACTTGTAAAGGCTGCCTACACATTCCAAAAGAGGGAATCAGATCACTTGTAGTTCAAGACTACTAAATGTGGAATGCATGAAATGAAATCAAGAGTTTGTATGCAATGAGACTCCTAAATGCCTATGAACTTCAGTTATGCATGAAGTGTATGAACGATGGACTATGCAGTGCACAGGGATTCTAGTATGAATACAATCCTAATAGATATGAAATTATACTGACTTTAGAATCCTAGACTTGATAGACTTCTAATGACCTTAGAATCTAAACTTAATTAACTTTTAAGCATGTCAGCCTCCTTTTATGCATGGACTCTAGTGGATCTAGACTCCTAAGATAGATAGAATTCTAATGGACTTAGACTCCTATTATGCACATATTTCTATGGATTCTAAACTCCTAAGATTCATGGAATTCTAGTGAATTTAGAATCCTGAGATGGTAAGAACTCTAACGACCTTAGATTTCTTAGATGGGTGAACCTATACGAGGTTAAGACTTCTAATATGAATGGAGTTAAACGGGGTTAAGAACTCTAAATGGAGTGAAACTGGATGAACCTAGACATATGTGCTAGATGGACTTCTAATAAAGTTAGAATTTCTAAATGGGTGAGAATTCGACAACAAGATGGACACTAAAAGAAATCCTAAATGATGTACATGAAAATATGAGATGATATACATGAAAAGATGAGATGATATACATGAAAATGATGGGATATGATGCGTAAGTGATGCGTATGAGAAGTGCTTAGTCTCTCTTAGGAACAAAGGGTGCAAAGTACTCCTAGTTCTGTTGGGAGTCTTGGTAGTTTTTCTAATTCTAGTAGGAATAGGACTCTTGAAATCTAAATCCTAGTAGGATTAAAACTCCTAGTTCTATTAGGAGTATTAAAGTTTAGTTCGTTCATAATTCTAATTGAGTTAGAAGTCCAAATCCTAGTTGGATTAGGACTCCTAATTGGAGTAGAATTATAGTGGTAGTATAAGTCTTTTGCTTATAAGGTTTTGCTTTCCTGCTTGGGAAAGGTTTTACTTGTTTTAAGCTTGTTAGGTTTCTAATTCTATTAAGATTATTATATGCTTATAGTTGGATTGTAATTAGGACTATTGTTGCTGATTCTATCTAGTTAGGCGTGTAATTCATATCTAGTAGGATTAGGATTAAGTTTGCTGATTTTTATCATTCCTAGTTCTAGTTGCATTAGGTTTTCTTTTAAGTACTATATATTGTATGCGTGGAATTCATTAATAAAATAGACGTTGTTGATTTTTGATTAAAGAATATTGAGAGTATTGCTTTGCATGCTTTTGTTTATGTTAAGAGACTAGATTGACTAGTGGACCAAAGTCGTTGCCTTTGGACCAAACTTGAAGTCGTTGCCTTCAAGAATCTATCCCATCTACAGCTTTTAAACACATCCATAACCGTTTCTTTTAATCAAGAAACCTCCATATCCATCTGGAACATCAAGTTCCACATCAAGTGGTATCAGATCTTTGCCCAAGATCCCAGGGCGACGCTTGTTTTTACTGTCCAAATTCATCCAGAATTTGCAGTAACTTTGGAGGATTCGTTCTCCCAGAATACTTCGACTTTTTCGGAGTTTCTTGATCCTATACTGGACTCCATCTTGCTAGTTTACTGTGTCAAAATTTCACGGGAGTTCGAGGAGTTTTGATATAGTTTCGAGATCGTTCTTTGAAGGCGTGCAAGAATCGCTGGAATCAAGAACAGCGATATTAAAACGAAGATTACCAGCGTTTATGAACGAATTTTGCCACGAAATTTTAACTGGAATCTTACAACATATAAGGCTAGATTGTATCCAAATTTTAAAAGATTTTGCCGCGTTTTGAGAAAGTTACGAATTTCCAAACATATGTCGGTTTGTTGAGACTTCTTGATCATGGGAACTCCTATAACTCGAGAATAATTGCAGGCTATGATGGCGAATATGATGAAAGACGTTAAGGAAAGCTTTGCTTCCATTAATGAGAATTTAACCAACAACATGAAGGCTATCACTCAAGCCAATGAAACCATACATACTACCAACCAAAGGGTTCTTGATCTTATATGTCCACCAACCCTTGAAGAGAAATTAGCACGAATTGACAGGAAGATTGCAAAGAGTTTTGCGAAGTTTCAAGATTCGGTTCAACAACTAAACACGAAACAGCCTGAAGAGAAACAACCACTTCCGATTGTTGAGGATGAAGAAAAGATCGAAACTTTATCTTGCTCAAAGGATTCGAATTGATTTTTACAGTTCCTTGTGATGAAGAAGAGAAGCTATCTTTGGATGATTCCGGCTCTATAGTTCAATCGTTGGATCAAGATGACTGCAATATTGCATCTTTAACTTGTAAACCTACCAAAGGTCCGATCTTTGATGTTCCATGTGCGAAGAAAGTTTACAAGCAGCGTGGGGTACAACATTATGAGGCATCTTCTACTGATTTTTGTTGTCATGATGTAGTTCTTTGTCATACCTGTCCACAATCATTATGGATTCAACATCTATTTCGCATATATGTACTTCTCCTTATGGACCATGGTTATCGTGCGTGGATGATTGCTTAGCTACATCAAAACTTGAGGACAAGTTTTTTTCAAGAAGGGGAGTATGATGCGTAAGTGATGCGTATGAGAAGTGCTTAGTCTCTCTTAGGAACAAAGGGTGCAAAGTACTCCTAGTTCTGTTGGGAGTCTTGGTAGTTTTCCTAATTCTAGTAGGAATAGGACTCTTGAAATCCTAATCCTAGTAGGATTAGAACTCCTAGTTCTATTAGGAGTATTAAAGTTTAGTTTGTTCATAATTCTAATTGAGTTAGAATTCCAAATCCTAGTTGGGTTAGGATTCCTAATTGCAGTAGAATTATAGTGGTAGTAGAAGTCTTTTGCTTACAAGGTTTTGCTTTCCTGCTTGGGAGAGGTTTTACTTGTTTTAAGCTTGTTAGGTTTCTAATTCTATTAGGATTATTATATGCTTATAGTTGGATTGTAATTAGGACTATTGTTATTGATTCAATCTAATTAGGCGTGTAATTCATATCTAGTAGGATTAGGATGAAGTTTGCTGATTTTTATCTTTCCTAGTTATAGTTGCATTAGGTTTTCTTTTAAGTACTATATATTGTATGCGTGGAATTCATTAATAAAATAGACGTTGTTGATTTTTGATTAAAGAATATTGAGAGTATTGCTTTGCATGCTTTTGTTTATGTTAAGAGACTAGCTTGACTAGTGGACCAAAGTCGTTGCCTTTGGACCAAACTTGAAGTCGTTGCCTTCAAGAATCTATCCCATCTACACCTTTTAAACACATCCATAACCGTTTCTTTTAATCAAGAAACCTCCATATCCGTCTGGAACATCAAGTTCCACATCAGGATAGAAGAAAAATGATAAATTTTCGAAAAAGATAGGTGGTAGGAGATGGGTTGAAGTTATGAAAAAGGATGGGAGATAAGTTTTTGAAAAAGGATGGGGAGATTTTGAAGATGAGTTTGTTGGGAGGATAAAAATATCCGACTTTCCCACAAAAGACTAAAAGACAAAAAAGGAAGATAATCCTAAGTTATCCTGATCGTTCACCTAAATGAGACTCGATGATTATAGGACTCAAAAAACAAAAAAAAAATTGATTTTTTATCTTTTAGAATTAGGTGAGATTTAATTTTGACAAAAGGATCCTAGGAACGATCATGACTCTACATGAATGCAGATGGAGAAATGCAGATTGGCCATTACAACAACCAAATTGGCAATAGCATGAGATGCAAAGGCTGCACGATATTGCGCGCGGCACAAAGCCTATGCGTCCAGCGCAAGAGCGTGCGTTTGGCGCATTGCTCCCCAGCATGCAACTTGGCAAATTCAACGACGTTTTGGTTAGTTCTACGTAGTTTCGGGATGCGATGATGAAGAAGACATTATGACAGACTTATCGACGGACTCTATTGACTTATATTGATAATAGCATGATACGTAAAGGCTAAGCGCCACGCAACAGTGCTGCGCTCAGTGCAAAGTTGTGCGCCAGGCGCACTGCCTTAGCAGCGCTCCACGCAACAGTTTTGTGCGTGATGCGGGGCCTTTGCGTCCGGCGCACTGCCCTCCAACATGCAATTTGCCAATTTGGCGAAGGTTTGGTCAATTTGACGATGTTTTTAGATGCGATTTTAGGTGCAATACACATTAATGTTTTGACAAGTCAAGAATAGGCAAAAAGAATGCATTCACCAACAAATTTCATATAACATGGATGCAAAGTTCTCAACCTAAAAGTCCAGTTCTACATTTGAAACTATGGTCAGGCTTAGGTTAAAGTTGAAAAGGGTCCATGACTAAGAGATTGATCCCACGCTTTGCACCTTTGCTAAAAA